>CM077192.1:1154626-1699626 GCA_039654105.1 Coreius guichenoti | reverse complement strand
GTAACACAATGAATCACATAAATTCTGCCAGTTTATCGCTCGCATGACCAACCAATGTTTCATCATTAATTGTTGGTTTGCAGTCTGCCAAGATGTTCAATTACGCTGGATGGAGGAAGACCTGCGATGCCCTGTTTGTTGTTTTCGCCGCGGTTTTCCTGGTAACTCGTCTCGTGGTTTTCCCGTGCAGGTAAAAACTTCATCTGATCGTGTATGAAGGCACGTTTCATTGAAAACGCTGATTTTGAATACTCTTCTCAAACATAAGATGACTCAAGCATTGCTTTGAAGATTTATAAACTTCATTTCCAGAGTCATCTATACAGCTGTGGTGGATTCATTGGACGTCTTTCTTCCGTACCCCGGTTATTATTTCTTAAACGGCCTATTGCTGGTTCTTCAAGCACTGCACGTTTTTTGGGCTTGGCTGATTCTTCGAATGGTTCACAAATTTGTCTTTTTAGGCAAGGTGAGTATCAAAAATCACTGTTTTCTAAGTGTTACAGAATAGTCATTTAAAAAAAGTGTTTTTAAGGTGGAACGTGATGAACGGAGTGATGAAGAGAGTGAGGCTGATGAAGAAGATGAAGTTGGGGAAGAAGAGTACAGCTGGGAGCAGAAAAAGGGTGCGCTTAACTCAAAATTGCCGTCATTGGCCAATAACTGTGTTTTGAACAATTTAACCAATCAGAGACGAAAAATGAATAGCAGAACGCCAAAAGCCAGATAGTAGAGCTATTTTATGTAATTGTTTTGTTTAAACATCTTGGCTTATCTTGTTTGTCAAGGGTTAACTTTGATTTCCGATTGATAATGTTTTGGTTGCGCGATATGGAGAACCTAATGCACTGATTGCGTAGAACAAGTACTACTACTTTTTTGTATTATTACATTACCATTAGAGTATATTTGAAATAGGTTCCCAGACAGCAACATAATGTCGGCCCAGATCCGGGCCTCAACTGGTACATGTGGATGTGGGCCGGATCTGGGCCGACATTATGTTGCTGTCTGGGTTCATATAAAGGTTGGGTGTAGGGCTGCACGATTAATCGAAATAGAACCGCAATCGCGATTTGGCTTATGTGAGATTATGAAAGCGTAAAGGCAGCGATTTTAATGAAATAAATATATGCCCAGCGTGTCAGTGAAGAGCGGCTCTGTGATCAGGAGTAAACGCTGCTCCGTCTGAAAGACTGTGAGTTTGAGTCGCTTATAATGTGCGTTTGAAAAAACAAAAAAAGACAACGTTTAATAACATTTTTTAACTCACTTCATATCGTCAGTCGAGTGTTTGATATTTCCTTCTTATCACAGAATGAGGCAGACGATGAATTATTTTATAGTATTCTATACAGTGATAAGCACTGCATTATAATATACTTTATTATTATGAAAATACCAGAGAAGGCTTGAAGAACTCAAATACACCATATATTGTCGCAGTCTTCATGTTTAGTCAAAGCGTTTCTATCTTCTTTTTATTCAGCTACAGCGCTAGCTTCACATCAGGGATTTCCTGCAAACGTCATTATATGACTTCTCTCTGAGGTGTGTGTGGCGTTTCTGCTCGAGGGCGCCCTCTGGCCTCCAGTATGAATGAAACATGAGTGTGTTTAGTGCCCAGCACTGCTCACTCCATCCTATTTTGGGTAAAAAAATAGGAAAAATAATACTTCTCTAAATAAATTTATATGACAATCCATATGTTTTTCTCCAGTGTACAGGAGCTTTTCCCCACAGTGGATGCATAAGATTCATATTTTAAAAAAATAGACTCGTTCTTGATTTTGCATACCTCCTGACAAAAAATAAGAAATTGATATCACAGATTTTTTATAATAATAATAATAAATCCTTAGACATTTCTAGTGATTTTTAGTCATAGGCTGCCTGCATGTTAACAGGTAACCCTGCAATAAGTTTTCTGTAAAATATAAATATTATTATGTTGTTATATTTATTCTTAAATACTCTATTTTTTATTTTTAATAATGAAAATCTTATTGTAATAGTAATATTTTTTAATAGTATATTTTGTTAAATATTATTATATATATATTATTAGCAATAATAATAATCATAATTATTATTAGTCATAATATATAAGCACAAAATGTTATATATATATATATATACATATATAGACACTTTTCATTTGTAAAAAAAAAAAAATCGCATTTTTAAATCGCAATTTTAACCAGAATAATCGCAATTAGATATTTTCCCCACATCGTGCAGCCCTAGTTAGGTGCATAAAAAGGATTCATAAACAATTGAACTGTTGTTTACAGTTTTTCTCAATCGCTTTGGCACATTTTTTGAACATTTTTTTTAACATTCTGTAAAAGTTCAACTGTTGCTGGAATATCAGAACTCTATAGCATGTCTGCAAAATGTAGTTACTCACACAAAACATTTCATTCATGCTTCAAAACCAGTTATTGTGTCAGTAAATTGGCCATTGCCACCAAAATAAAAAGTGTTTTTGTCACCATGTTTTTTCACCATGGAAATGTTTGTTATATACGAATTTCATGTTTTGTTTTTTTCTTTTCCGTTGACACTAACTGCTGTCAGTTTTGTCTCTGAATGCTCTTGTGGATCACACTGAGCTTTTTAGGTAAAAATTGACTGGGAAAAGTCAATAATGTAGTACACGAAAAGAAAATGAACATTTGTATTTACACAGTACATTTATTTTTTTAAAGAAATGTGTTATATATAAGCTTAAAATTCACAGTTTGTTCCTTTTTACACACTCAAGAATCTTCAGTTTACGTGACATTTCTACAAAAATAAATGTACTGTATAAATACAAATGAGTAAGTACAAATTAGTACTGATGTAGCAAACTCCATTACAACACACACATACTAATATATATATATAATGTATATGTCTGACCAATTTTGATCACTGAATGGATCATTTTGCATGTGATGGCTCACACGATGAAAGGATGTTTATAGTTGTGAGGAGTTTGATAGTTTCACTGAGAATCAGCAAGCCATGTGCATTTAGTCATTGTGCAAATTGTAGACAATTGTACTAACTCTATTGCACACATGTGCCAAAACAAATGCAATTTGCTTCAATCGATAAGAAATTCTAATCTGATGTGAACAAGAAACGAATTGTTCAGAGATCTGAATTTATTGTTATGAGAAATAAGTCTCATTCGAGAATTGAGCCAAAGCGATTGAGAAAAACTGTAAATTAGGTTGCTAATGTGCTGCAACTGTTAGCTCTCCTGATACCCACAATATTTAGCTTCTTTCTTTTAAGTACTTTTAATGGAACAAAACATCTTCTAAGTTGTGTGAATGTGTGAGCTTTCTGCAGTGGCTCTTGTTTCTTTAAATGGACCACTAGAAAAGACTTATGGCGCCATCTATTGGTGAAATGTCCAATTGTCTTTGTGATTTTGCTACTGTTGCAAGGATCTACTGGGGCTTGTTGTTTTGTAAGATAGTATTTTTGGCTGTGCATTGCCTTACCAAACAAGAAATGTGCGTCGAAATCTTAAATCAAAGTGGGTAGTGGGATTTGAGGACTCCTATGTGAGCCCCTTGATTTCCTGAGTATTGAATCTGCTCCAAGGGCTAAAGGCAAAGTGTTTTTATTGTTTTGCATAGGGCTGGAAATGTATTCATGTTTAGAATACATTCACACACCTAGCCTAAGTTGTTTATTTGCACCATAGCCATGAACTGAGCCTTTTGTTCGAAAGCTGTGCGTCTGTCCTACACTTTTGTTTCAATCAAATGATCTGTGATTGTTTTTGTATGGATACATTTTGTTTTTGGTTATTAGGATTTTACTGTGCTCTGATTTTGTTAATACTAACATACTGCAGATGCTATTTAACTTGTAACAATGACAGAAGAGGGATATATTATGAAATATGAACCACCGTCTTCGATACTGTGTTATTATTGCATACTTGTTTCTCACTGCACTATTTTCTTTGACCTTTTGAATAACAATAAAAATGTTAAGAGTAATTATCGTCATATAATTAAGTATCCCCAACTTTGCTCAAAACAATGTTTCTTTATTGGTTTAATATATGTCATTTGGCTGAAAGTAATATGTTAACATTATGGCTTTAGAAGGGATTCACATGCATCGTGACACAACCTCTTATGGGTACAGGGCAGGGTATTTTATCATCAATTTCTAAGCAAGTGTCAATGTAAGGGTCCAGTAGGATCATGTTTGGGTAGGTTTTGTTTATCTTCCTCTCGCTCAGTATGTAAATCTGCCCGTTCACTGGGGCACAGCCTGTGAAGAATTTGTTGTCCAGACAGTCCTCTTGAAGAATGGTCCACTCGTCTGTGTCGATGTCTAAGCGCAGAGCCTGTCCTCCCAGCAGATAGAGGGCACCATTGAGCTCAGTTGCAAGAAGGTCGTAACTGGAAAAGAAGTACATGTGTATCCAACGAGATGTCACAAGTGTACAGAACTGATACAGGACTGGCTAAGGTGGCCTTAAAACAGGAGTGGGCAACTCTGGCCCTCAAGGTCCACTGTCCTGCAGAGTTTAGCTTCAGTCCTAATCAAAAACACCTGCCTGTAATTTTCAAGTAATCGTGAACCCTTTGGCTTGAGCTCAACTCTGCATGGCAGTGGACCTTGAGGGTCAGAGTTGCCCAACTCTTCCTTAAAACAAGTTGGACACAATTTCGTTTACTCACCGTGGGAACGGAGAATAGGACACTACGTCCCATTGATCAACCTCTGGCCTGTACCTCTGAATCCCACTGTAAACGTCTCCATTCTCATCCAGACCACAGGCCACGTAAATACAAGTCCCCAAAGTGACAATGGCCGCCCTTTCCACAGCCCACACCATGGGACTGACGGCGTCCCATTCTTCCGCTCCCAAAACCAGCCTCTCAACGTCGGCCACAGGTCCCTCGTCCATGCTACCGCCAAATACAAAGAGCTTGAGCTCCAGAGCCGCTGAGCAGTGACTGTGTCTGGACTTCTGCATCGCCGGGCCGTCCACCCACTGCTCATTGCCACATTGGTAAATGCTCACCCAGTCCACGTTGTACCACAACACATCCCGGAAGTAGCCTCCAGTCACTACTATGTTGTCCCCTTAGAGCAAGAAATAACATTTTAGATGGTATGGACAGTAAGACAAAGAATGTGAAATAACATCCCTATTCTGTTCCTGGAGAGCTACCTTCATGCAAAGTTCAGCTCCAACCCAAATCAAACAAACCTAAACCAGCTCATTAAGATTATATTGGGAAAGGCATGCAACACCTGATCAACCAGATGCAACACCTGATGTTCCAGATAGGTCATTATGCTAACAACTTGTGGCAGGTTAAACTGTATAGTGCCAGATGAGGTTGTTACCTACTGCAGCCACAGAGTACTGTGTGAGGCACTTCTTTTGCAGGGGTGGATGGGATTGCCACCTTCCACTGTAGGGGTGGAACTGATACAGCAGCTGCGCTTCTTGCTCGTGCGGCCCACCGAGAACAAACAAAGTTTCCCTTGAACGAGTTCTAGGGATAGATCTGCCCATGGTCCAACTGCTGGGCAAGTTATTGTTCAGTCTACGAATGAGTTTAGCACGTGGGTCTGAACTGTTCATCTTGGTCAGAAGATCAGTAATGTAGGGAAGACTTAAGCACTCGGGCCTAACCAGGCCCACTAGTTCCATGAAGTCTTCTTCCCGACTTGGGTCAAATGTTGCCCAGCGAAGGGCCACGTCAAGGGCCAGGTCTTCCCTTGGAATGCTCAATTTGTCGCTAGCGAGGAGGTCGGCAATGTTTTCTTTTGAAAGGAACATTAAGTCCTGCTCGGAGGCTATGGCAGGAAGATGGGTCAAGACTACTTCCCTTGCTGTGGCGTAGAGGTCCAGACAGCCAAGCTGCCAAGCATAGGCCATCATTCCCAAGCAGTTACTAAGATGCAATTGCCTTTCCAAGAACTTACAGCAGAGTAGCCGAGCCCTGTCCAACTGAAGGAAGTCGGCGGCCTCCAGAATATCAAGGACGTTCTGTCTGTCCAGGGTCAGCTTAAAGTTCTTTGTGAACTCCATTAGTGTGTGAAACTGCTGCAGTCCAACTCCCTTAATCTCAATGTGCTTCTTGGTGCTCTCCCGACCGCCGCCGAAGAACAAGGCTCGGAAGTAGGGACTCAACTGGGCCAAATGCTTGCGGTTCACAAAGAACGACTCTCCCTCCACCTGGAGCACTACATCAGGAGCGACAATGACAGCATGCTGATCATCCTCAATGAAATCTTTCTCAGTTTCTGAGCTCTGGACATTGGTACCTACTTCTTGCTTTCCACAAGCCATGATTGTGCACTCTCCCTCCCACCACTCGCTTCTCTGCTGAAGCGAATCATGTGACATTTATAGCCTTAGCCTGTCACATACTCTCCATGGGAATGGGGTCAGCAAGCAAAGCTAAATATATCTCGGGTAGAGTGCTAGTGATGCCCGATTTCAAAAAAGTACACAAAATGCTTTTGTGAATATATTAAAAGACATCTTTTTTAGAATTGTTATTATACACTGCAAGGCTGACAACAGCCTTCATCAAGGTTTAAAATGTGTACATATGTGAGATTTAAGTCAATACCACAACAAACCACAAGGGGTGGATGTTGGACAACTGAACAGCCTTAACCCATTTGAGTATTTTACTTTGGGAAATGTTGATGAATTTTAACTTTTTTGTTTTAAATATCTACGTGGCTCAAGAGATGAATGCATGTAGGGAATACACTGCATGGAGGGTTTCAATAAATATGCATTAAACGTTTAGCATTTTGTGATAAGATCATGTCACCATTTTGTAAGACTAATAACTTCTATAGTGTCAACTGACTCTTAAAAACAGACAAGTCATTTAAACAACTGCACAATTGTACCCTACATTTTGGACACATCCTAACATTTATTCATTTGATTGCATTGCAATGTTTGAGTACAAGAATAATGCAATTCAAAGTTCATACATTTAACTTCACAAGAACTGTGTAAAGAGTGTGTAAAGTCATACAAATCACAAGTATAATTCTGTGTTCAAAACCGTGATGTTCCTTACCCGTTAAAAATGAGATGGGTTGTCAAAACTTTGCCATCTCCCCGTCGGGGAATCGAACCCCGTTAACTTCCCTTAACTTTTCCCATTCATTCTCTATGGTAGTGCTTAACACTACGGATGCAATATATTTTTGACCACATGTATATTTCATGGCGCTGTTTCGCCTTTTCCGTGGCACGGCATTTGAATAGCGAGGTGTCATCTGTCAATCATTCGCTGTAGGAGGGAGGCATATTACGATCGCATATTGTTTACATTTACTTAAAAGTTCACACTGTTTTGTTTTATGTAGCACAACTTACTGAAATATTACACGGATTTATTTAACTAAATCATCATGTAACTGTCCTATTGTTTTTCCGCAAGAAGTCTTCAGATTTTACCTCAGATTTTACCTCAGGTGACATCTGTTTTACCTTAGAGATCAGCGCAATAAGCTGACAAACCAAGCAGGTAAGATGAATTCTTTATTATTTTAGAAAATAACTATTTGTTGTTGTTGTCTTCATCATCATACAATCGTGTTAATTGGTTTGAATGGTTTGTGAAGTTTAATATATAAATGTAAACAAATATGATTCTGTTAGCAAAATTAAATTAATACAAATGACAGTAAAACACACATACACATATTTAACATTTTATAAAAGTTCAATGAACAAGCATTTAGCTTATACACACACACACACACACTTATTTATACATTTTTATTTTAGCACTTATTTATATACAAACATTTCTTTTAATTTGTAGTAATATTTCACAATATTACTGTATTTTTGGACCCACTTTATATTAGGTGGACTTAACTACTATGTACTAACATTTAAATTAATCATTTGATACAATGCACTTATTGTGTACATACGTGTTTTTACATTGGACTTACATTTTAAAAAATACCTGTATGTAAGTACATCTGTAATTAATTTCTGTAATTACATTTATAATTACACTGTTGACACTTCCCTTACACCAAACCCTACCCTTAAACCTACCCATACCACCACACATGTCCCTAACTTTACCCTTAAACTTACCCATACCACCACACCTGCCCCTAACTTTACACTTAAACTCACCCATACCACCACACCTGTCCCTAACTTTACCCTTAAACTTACCCACACCACCACACCTGTCCCTAACTTTACCCTTAAACTTACCCACACCACCACACCTGCCCCTAACTTTACCCTTAAACTTACCCATACCACCACACCTGCCTCTAACTTTACCCTTAAACTTACCCATACCACCACACCTGTCCCTAACTTTACCCTTAAACTTACCCACACCACCACACCTGCCCCTAACTTTACCCTTAAACTTACCCATACCACCACACCTGCCTCTAACTTTACCCTTAAACCTACCCATACCACCACACATGTCCCTAACTTTACCCTTAAACTTACCCATACCACCACACCTGCCCCTAACTTTACACTTAAACTCACCCATACCACCACACCTGCCCCTAACTTTACACTTAAACTCACCCATACCACCACACCTGTCCCTAACTTTACCCTTAAACTTACCCACACCACCACACCTGCCCCTAACTTTACCCTTAAACTTACCCATACCACCACACCTGCCTCTAACTTTACCCTTAAACTTACCCATACCACCACACCTGTCCCTAACTTTACCCTTAAACTTACCCATACCACCACACCTGTCCCTAACCCTACCCTTAAACTTACCCACACCCACACCTGTCCCTAACTTTACCCTTAAACTTACCCACACCACCACACCTGTCCCTAACTTTACCCTTAAACTTACCCATACCACCACACCTGTCCCTAACTTTACCCTTAAACTTACCCATACCACCACACCTGCCCCTAACTTTACCCTTAAACTTACCCATACCACCACACCTGTCCCTAACTTTACCCTTAAACTTACCCATACCACCACACCTGTCCCTAACTTTACCCTTAAATTCACCCATACCACCACACCTGTCCCTAACTTTATCCTTAAACTTACCCATACCACCACACCTGTCCCTAACTTTACCCTTAAACTTACCCATACCACCACACCTGCCCCTAACTTTACCCTTAAACTCACCCATACCACCACACCTGTCCCTAACTTTACCCTTAAACTTACCCACACCACCACACCTGTCCCTAACTTTACCCTTAAACTTACCCACACCACCACACCTGTCCCTAACTTTACCCTTAAACTTACCCACACCACCACACCTGTCCCTAACTTTATCCTTAAACTTACCCATACCACCACACCTGTCCCTAACTTTACCCTTAAACTCACCCATACCACCACACCTGTCCCTAACTTTATCCTTAAACTTACCCATACCACCACACCTGTCCCTAACTTTACCCTTAAACTTACCCATACCACCACACCTGCCCCTAACTTTACCCTTAAACGTACCCATACCACCACACCTGTCCCTAACTTTACCCTCAAACTTACCCATACCACCACACCTGTCCCTAACTTTACCCTTAAACTTACCCATACCACCACACCTGCCTCTAACTTTACCCTCAAACTTACCCATACCACCACACCTGTCCCTAACTTTACCCTTAAACTTACCCATACCACCACACCTGTCCCTAACTTTACCCTTAAACTTACCCACACCACCACCCTGTCCCTAACCCTACCCTTAAACTTACCCATACCTCCACACCTGTCCCTAACTTTATCCTTAAACTCACCCATACCCCCACACCTGTCCCTAAGTTTACCCTTAAACTCACCCATACCCCCACACCTGTCCCTAACTTTACCCTTAAACTTACCCATACCACCACACCTGCCCCTAACTTTACCCTTAAACGTACCCATACCACCACACCTGTCCCTAACTTTACCCTCAAACTTACCCATACCACCACACCTGTCCCTAACTTTACCCTTAAACTTACCCATACCACCACACCTGCCTCTAACTTTACCCTCAAACTTACCCATACCACCACACCTGTCCCTAACTTTACCCTCAAACTTACCCATACCACCACACCTGCCCCTAACTTTACCCTTAAACTTACCCATACCACCACACCTGTCCCTAACTTTACCCTCAAACTTACCCACACCACCACACCTGCCCCTAACTTTACCCTTAAACTTACCCACACCACCACACCTGCCCCTAACTTTACCCTTAAACGTACCCATACCACCACACCTGTCCCTAACTTTACCCTTAAACTTACCCATACCACCACACCTGTCCCTAACTTTACCCTTAAACTCACCCATACCACCACACCTGCCCCTAACTTTACCCTTAAACGTACCCATACCACCACACCTGTCCCTAACTTTACCCTTAAACTCACCCATACCCCCACACCTGTCCCTAACTTTACCCTTAAACTCACCCATACCCCCACACCTGTCCCTAACTTTACCCTTAAACTCACCCATACCCCCACACCTGTCCCTAACTTTACCCTTAAACTTACCCATACCCCCACACCTGTCCCTAACTTTACCCTTAAACTCACCCATACCACCACACCTGTCCCTAACTTTATCCTTAAACTTACCCACACCACCACACCTGTCCCTAACTTTACCCTTAAACTTACCCATACCCCCACACCTGTCCCTAACTTTACCCTTAAACTCACCCATACCCCCACACCTGTCCCTAACTTTACCCTTAAACTCACCCATACCCCCACACCTGTCCCTAACTTTACCCTTAAACTCACCCATACCCCCACACCTGTCCCTAACTTTACCCTTAAACTCACCCATACCCCCACACTTGTCCCTAACTTTACCCTTAAACTCACCCATACCCCCACACCTGTCCCTAACTTTACCCTTAAACAAACCCATACCCCCACACCTGTCCCTAACTTTACCCTTAAACTTACCCATACCCCCACACCTGTCCCTAACTTTACCCTTAAACTTACCCACACCACCACCCTGTCCCTAACCCTACCCTTAAACTTACCCATACCTCCACACCTGTCCCTAACTTTACCCTTAAACTCACCCATACCCCCACACCTGTCCCTAACTTTACCCTTAAACTCACCCATACCCCCACACCTGTCCCTAACTTTACCCTTAAACTCACCCATACCCCCACACCTGTCCCTAACTTTACCCTTAAACTTACCCATACCCCCACACCTGTCCCTAACTTTACCCTTAAACTTACCCACACCACCACCCTGTCCCTAACCCTACCCTTAAACTTACCCATACCTCCACACCTGTCCCTAACTTTATCCTTAAACTCACCCATACCCCCACACCTGTCCCTAACTTTACCCTTAAACTCACCCACACCACCACACCTGTCCCTAACTTTACCCTTAAACTCACCCATACCCCCACACCTGTCCCTAACTTTACCCTTAAACTTACCCATACCCCCACACCTGTCCCTAACTTTACCCTTAAACTTACCCACACCACCACCCTGTCCCTAACCCTACCCTTAAACTTACCCATACCTCCACACCTGTCCCTAACTTTACCCTTAAACTCACCCATACCCCCACACCTGTCCCTAACTTTACCCTTAAACTCACCCATACCCCCACACTTGTCCCTAACTTTACCCTTAAACTCACCCATACCCCCACACCTGTCCCTAACTTTACCCTTAAACTCACCCATACCCCCACACCTGTCCCTAACTTTACCCTTAAACTCACCCATACCCCCACACCTGTCCCTAACTTTACCCTTAAACTTACCCATACCCCCACACCTGTCCCTAACTTTACCCTTAAACTTACCCACACCACCACCCTGTCCCTAACCCTACCCTTAAACTCACCCATACCCCCACACTTGTCCCTAACTTTACCCTTAAACTCACCCATACCCCCACACCTGTCCCTAACTTTACCCTTAAACTCACCCATACCCCCACACCTGTCCCTAACTTTACCCTTAAACTCACCCATACCCCCACACCTGTCCCTAACTTTACCCTTAAACTTACCCATACCCCCACACCTGTCCCTAACTTTACCCTTAAACTTACCCACACCACCACCCTGTCCCTAACCCTACCCTTAAACTTACCCATACCTCCACACCTGTCTCTAACTTTACCCTTAAACTCACCCATACCACCACACCTGTCCCTAACTTTACCCTTAAACTTACCCATACCACCACACCTGCCTCTAACTTTACCCTCAAACTTACCCATACCACCACACCTGTCCCTAACTTTACCCTCAAACTTACCCATACCACCACACCTGCCCCTAACTTTACCCTTAAACTTACCCATACCACCACACCTGTCCCTAACTTTACCCTCAAACTTACCCATACCACCACACCTGCCCCTAACTTTACCCTTAAACTTACCCATACCACCACACCTGCCTCTAACTTTACCCTCAAACTTACCCATACCACCACACCTGTCCCTAACTTTACCCTCAAACTTACCCATACCCCCACACCTGTCCCTAACTTTACCCTTAAACTTACCCACACCACCACCCTGTCCCTAACCCTACCCTTAAACTTACCCATACCTCCACACCTGTCTCTAACTTTACCCTTAAACTCACCCATACCACCACACCTGTCCCTAACTTTACCCTTAAACTTACCCATACCACCACACCTGCCTCTAACTTTACCCTCAAACTTACCCATACCACCACACCTGTCCCTAACTTTACCCTCAAACTTACCCATACCCCCACACCTGTCCCTAACTTTACCCTTAAACTTACCCATACCCCCACACCTGTCCCTAACTTTACCCTTAAACTTACCCACACCACCACCCTGTCCCTAACCCTACCCTTAAACTTACCCATACCTCCACACCTGTCTCTAACTTTACCCTCAAACTTACCCACACCACCACACCTGTCCCTAACTTTACCCTCAAACTCACCCATACCCCCACACCTGTCCCTAACTTTACCCTTAAACTCACCCATACCCCCACACCTGTCCCTAACTTTACCCTTAAACTCACCCATACCCCCACACCTGTCCCTAACTTTACCCTTAAACTTACCCACACCACCACCCTGTCCCTAACCCTACCCTTAAACTTACCCATACCTCCACACCTGTCCCTAACTTTACCCTTAAACTTACCCATACCCCCACACCTGTCCCTAACTTTACCCTTAAACTTACCCACACCACCACCCTGTCCCTAACCCTACCCTTAAACTTACCCATACCTCCACACCTGTCTCTAACTTTACCCTCAAACTTACCCACACCACCACACCTGTCCCTAACTTTACCCTTAAACTCACCCATACCCCCACACCTGTCCCTAACTTTACCCTTAAACTCACCCATACCCCCACACCTGTCCCTAACTTTACCCTTAAACTCACCCATACCCCCACACCTGTCCCTAACTTTACCCTTAAACTTACCCACACCACCACCCTGTCCCTAACCCTACCCTTAAACTTACCCATACCTCCACACCTGTCTCTAACTTTACCCTCAAACTTACCCACACCACCACACCTGTCCCTAACTTTACCCTTAAACTCACCCATACCCCCACACCTGTCCCTAACTTTACCCTCAAACTTACCCATACCCCCACACCTGTCCCTAACTTTACCCTTAAACTCACCCATACCCCCACACCTGTCCCTAACTTTACCCTTAAACTTACCCACACCACCACCCTGTCCCTAACCCTACCCTTAAACTTACCCATACCTCCACACCTGTCCCTAACTTTACCCTTAAACTTACCCATACCCCCACACCTGTCCCTAACCCTACCCTTAAACTTACCCATACCTCCACACCTGTCCCTAACTTTACCCTTAAACTTACCCATACCCCCACACCTGTCCCTAACTTTACCCTTAAACTTACCCACACCACCACCCTGTCCCTAACCCTACCCTTAAACTTACCCATACCTCCACACCTGTCTCTAACTTTACCCTCAAACTTACCCACACCACCACACCTGTCCCTAACTTTACCCTTAAACTCACCCATACCCCCACACCTGTCCCTAACTTTACCCTTAAACTCACCCATACCCCCACACCTGTCCCTAACTTTACCCTTAAACTCACCCATACCCCCACACCTGTCCCTAACTTTACCCTTAAACTTACCCACACCACCACCCTGTCCCTAACCCTACCCTTAAACTTACCCATACCTCCACACCTGTCTCTAACTTTACCCTCAAACTTACCCACACCACCACACCTGTCCCTAACTTTACCCTTAAACTCACCCATACCCCCACACCTGTCCCTAACTTTACCCTCAAACTTACCCATACCCCCACACCTGTCCCTAACTTTACCCTTAAACTCACCCATACCCCCACACCTGTCCCTAACTTTACCCTTAAACTTACCCACACCACCACCCTGTCCCTAACCCTACCCTTAAACTTACCCATACCTCCACACCTGTCCCTAACTTTACCCTTAAACTTACCCATACCCCCACACCTGTCCCTAACCCTACCCTTAAACTTACCCATACCTCCACACCTGTCCCTAACTTTATCCTTAAACTCACCCATACCCCCACACCTGTCCCTAAGTTTACCCTTAAACTCACCCATATCACCACACCTGCCCCTAACTTGACCCGTATCCCACCTCAATATCAGCAAAAGTGTTTTGCAATACAATATGAACACAATAAGTACATTGTCCTTATTTTTTGATGTAAGTACATAGTAGTTAAGGCCACCTAATATAAAGTGGGACCGTATTTTTGATTAAATAAATGCAGCCTTGGTGAGCATAAGAAATTTTTTCCAAAACGTTATGTTTCCAAATGTTTGACAGGTACTGTAAAGTTTGTAACATCATACATATCTTATAAATCTTTTATGTATGTTACTTTTGATCTGGAGATGCAGGAAGACTTCTCATCTGGCTTGATGCCCTCACTTACACCTGAGGTATGTCATTACTCTGTTGCTTTACTTGAAGGGAATATGCTACATCATTTATATTTTGACTGGGGGTCAAACGTTTGGAATAAGTACAATTTTTAATTAATTGAAAGAAGCCTCACCATAGCTGGATTCATTTGAATTAAAAAAAATTCAGAAGTAATATTGTGAAATATGATTACAATTTAAAATAACTGTCATACAACTTAAAATAACTATGTTAATATATTTTAGAATATACTTTATACTTTTTTTTCCAGTGATGACAAAGCTGAATTTTCAAATTAAAATGTAAAACAGTTCATTAAAAAAAATTTTGTTTACATATCCATATAAATACAATATTACAATACTATATATATATATATTACGGTTTATATAATAATATTGTGAACATTCAATACATTTTATTTCGATATATGTTTCAGGAATGTTTAGATTCATGCTTTGCCGAGATCACAGAGCAGGTCACCCCAAAGTCTGTCTTATTCCACCATAACATCACACGGCACTGTGACAGTGAAGGATCAAAGGTCAGAGGAGTTTCTACTGGATGCAGGTAAATACATTATTTAAACAGGCACTAATGTGTGTTAACTGCCTGTCATGTATGTGCACACAAAGACAAATAATTGAAGTAATTTTTTTAATCTATTGTAGAACTGCTGAGCACACCTCCATTGATTTGATTTGTTTAGCATGTGGTCAGCCAAAGTCTCGCTACCTGGGTGATGGCTCCTCTGTGCATTTCTTTCATCAGGCTGGTGATGTGAAATACTTTTACTGCTCCAAGAAGGTCTTTGAGGCATACTCTGCAGAGGGCCTGACCAACCCCAGGATGCCATTTGAAGATTTTGCAGAGACTCCCTTCTTTCAGCGGGAACTGGAGGCCTCGAAGCAGAGAGGAAGAGGGTGATTGAGGAGAGAGGCAAAAGGAAATCATTAGAGGAGCATCCTTCTGGGCGTCTGTGCAGGTTCTGCCACCCGCCACTAAAACAAGGACCCACTAGCCCTCACATCCACACTGGTTTCCCTGGAGTGGTGGGAAAATACATGTACTGTCCTGCTAAAGTGCTCTCCCTGTATCAGGCGCAGGGAATGAATGCACAGATGACAGCAGTCCCCATTCTACGAGGCTGAGAGACAGCGGTGGATTGCTGAAAAGAAAAAATAACGCCCCTGCACATTTCTGATTGGTTGTTCAATAGTAGTTCATATAGTTATGAGTAATTTTGTAATAGTTTATATAATAAGTTTTAAATAGTTACACACTCAGAAACACTGTAATACTGTTGTGCATGAATATCATTGTTCCATGCTCTCTCTCTCAATTTTGGAATTCTGTAAAGACATCTTTAAAAAATATATCTTGTGTATTTGTAAATATGTGTTTGATCTTGCTTGTATGTTCTAAAATGTTTGGTATTATTTACAATGTTTTCAGTACTTGCTATAACAAGTTTATTATTATCTTCATGTAGAAAAACTGTTCGTTTCACATTTACCTTTAGCAATTAATTTTACACGCTGAAAGTATAAAATATATTACTATAACAAAGCTCCATATTTGTTTATTAATAATTTTAAATAGTTTTATCATTTCAAATAATTGTACACATCCTACACAGCTCCTAGATTCTTTGTGCACTGTATTTTTAGTCAAATGTATCTATATGAAAAACGATTATAATGTTACTATAATTGTTAATATAACACTGTAGTATCATAGTAATGCACATAATAAATTTAAACTGCATATGATTTGTACATTCTTTAGCAAAGTTATTTTAAAGAATATCAAAATACAAAATGTTGATTATTTAGATATATATAATATGACTATATATTATATTGTTTATTTTAATTCATCATATTTTAAAATATTAATGACAACAACTGAACTATTATAATTGTTATTAATACTTTTGCAGACCTTACACAAGAATAATTCTTATGTTTACTTTTAGTTTTCTGTTCAATGCTTGTTTACGTGTTTATCAATCGTCACGCGAATCTATATGAACAATGACTTTAAATACACGTGATGGTATGTGTGGTCGAGGCGGGATTCGAACCTCTAATTTTGTGTATTTTTGGCCCGCCTCCCTGGAGTTACCTCGCTTTCTATTGGCTAGCAGCGCTCTACACCTCCGCGTGACTGGCGGGGATACTTACCACTGTACTAACGAGGAGCAAGCCATAAACTCAGCCGATAGATGGTATCATTGACTGGAAGTGCATTACTTTTTTTTTTATATGAGGTTATCAATGTTTCACGGTAATACCATAGTATTCTTTGAAGTATGACGTAAACACGTTATAGGAATCGCTCAATACCAAAGTATTATAATACATTGTGTAAGGGTTTGAGATATGGGCAGTTTGATTATTGGATATAAATGAGCAGTACCCAGTTGGAGACTCCAATGGAGCTTTTTAAAAGCAATTTATTTCACACACCACTGAAACAATACATTCATAAACCACTCAGCAAACCATTTTGTGCTTAAGACCAAACTCTTCCATGTTTACTTTCATCACAAAAAATAATATAAAATGCTGAAATTAAAACTCAAAACTGCATCACATAGTGTAAACAGGACGCCATGTCTTGTCTGTACCTGTTAGAACACCAAAAGATTTTTTCAACCAACTCAATAAAAATAACACCCTTCCAGCACTTTTAACTCTATACAAAGCAAACCCATAGGAGCAGGACACATCATTTATATAAAAATATATGCATTCTGCATCCACTTAAAGCACTGCACAGTAATTTCATCCATTTTCAGTTTCTAATTTCGTTTGGCACTGTCTTAAGTGTACAACAGAGACCAAGACAACACTCTTTTTTTTCCCTCCACTCAAATATGTACAAATATTTAAATTACATGTATGCATATTTTCATGAGGTTTTAGAGACACTCGATCACATTCAGTTGCTTCACTACATAAAATACCTACGATTGTTGCAGCATTTCGGGCTCCGTTCAAAACCACTGCAAGAGTTTCTACTGCATACCGAACTGGTTTTAAGTGGGAACTTTAGACTGTAAACATAACAGAAGTAAAATCTAGTTAAGTAGCCGACTGGATCAATGCTCAACCATCAATGCTGTTTTGTGAACATGGGATTAAAAACACCAACATCCCAATATAGTGGGTTTATTTCAAATATTCACGTAGGAGAATTGCAAAGTAGTTTGGTTGCATCCACTGCACGAACGCTGGACAGAAAATTAAACATTAAAAATGATGTAAAATGGCATAAGTTAGAGCAGACGCCACATTTAATTTGACTGCGAGGACAGACTCGAAAATACGTCTTCCAGTGGAGAAACTCAACAAAATGGGTTGAATAAATGTTCGTCTATCCCTCAACCACAAACTAAATTCGGCATCCACCCTGACTGAATCGCCTCATTATTAATACTGCGACTGAAAAACATGATTCTGATGGCGAAAATGAAGCTTGAGAGAGTTTTTTGGCAGGGTTTTAACTCACTCGACGCACACAGCAGTGATAGCAGCAGAAACCAGACAGACAACAGACACCTCATCGTGGAGGATCGGCTATATCTATCAAAATAAAACGCTGTGCTGATATATAACCTCACATCATGGCTTCAGTTTAAACTCCATGACAAACATCATGGATGATCAGTCGACTTCCTATTCGCTTCAACGCACACATTCACACACAACGCACGCTTGCATCCTCCCTGTCGTCCTCCATGTGTCGTCGGTAATGTTCACTCATCGTCAAAGTTCTGCTGGAGCAGGAAGTTCGCGGCGAGGTTCTCGTTCTTCTCGCAGGCGAAGTAGGCTTGGATGACGAGTCCCTCGGGAAACCCCAGGGCTTTTAACTACAAAACATAACATGGTTTTAAGATTCCGCAAAAAATGTATAACTAATTAGCATGTGGATTATTACAAATTATAATACAATATAATTAATAAACATTATTATGACAATTAATACATTATTTAAAATTGTTCTAGATCTGCTTTATATATATATATACACACACATACACACACACACACTGAATAACACTGATTATCTCTTCATCACGTCTCCTGTTAGTGGGTGGGATATATTAGGCAGCATGTGAACATTTTGTCCTCAAAGTTGATGTGTTAGAAGCAGGAAAAATGGGCAAGCGTAAGGATTTGAGCGAGTTTGACAAGGGCCAAATTGTGATGGCTAGACGACTGGGTCAGAGCATCTCCAAAACTGCAGCTCTTGTGGGGTGTTCCCGGTCTGCAGTGGTCAGTATCTATCAAAAGTGCTCCAAGGAAGGAACAGTGGTGAACCGGCGACAGGGTCATGGGCGGCCAAGGCTCATTGATGCACGCGGGGAGCGAAGGCTGGTCCGTGTGGTCCGATCAAACAGACGAGCTACTGTAGCTCAAATTGCTCAAGAAGTTAATGCTGGTTCTGATAGAAAGGTGTGTATGGGGCTGCATAGCTGCAGACCAGTCAGGGTGCCCATGCTGACCCCTGTCCACCGCCGAAAGCACCAACAGTGGGCACGTGAGCATCAGAACTGGACCACGGAGCAATGGAAGAAGGTGGCCTGGTCTGATGAATCACGTTTTCTTTTACATCACGTGGATGGCCGGGTGCGTGTGCGTCGCTTGGGGAACACATGGCACCAGGATGCACTATGGGAAGAAGGCAAGCCGGCGGAGGCAGTGTGATGCTTTGGGCAATGTTCTGCTGGGAAACCTTGGGTCCTGACATCCATGTGGATGTTACTTTGACACGTACCACCTACCTAAGCATTGTTGCAGACCATGTACACCCTTTCATGGAAACGGTATTCCCTGGTGGCTGTGGCTCTTTCAGCAGGATAATGCGCCTGCCACAAAGGAATGGTTTGAGGAGCACAACAATGAGTTTGAGGTGTTGACTTGGCCTCCAAATTCCCCAGATCTCAATCCAATCGAGCATCTGTGGGATGTGCTGAACAAACAAGCCCGATCCATGGAGGCCCCACCGCGCAACTTACAGGACTTAAAGGATCTGCTGCTAACATCTTGGTGCCAGATACCACAGCACACCTTCAGGGGTCTAGCGGAGTCCATGCCTCGACGGGTCAGGGCTGTTTTGGCAGCAAAAGGGGGACCAACACAATACACAATATTAGGAATTTTTTTTTGCATTTTCTGTGAAAATTCTGTTACACTAGTGGCACCAAATGTTTAACTAGTCAAAACAAATGTGACAATTTCTTAATTGTTGTCACTAGTACGGCAGAATGATATTATATCTTCAAGCTAAGTGATTGTTAGCGCACCCTCTCGATGGCTTCCTTCTCCTGCGGCGTGACCTGGATGTAGTTCGGCGGTGGAGCGCTGGGGGCTTCGGCGGCTCCGGTGGCTCCGGCCTCGCCTGCGTGTGGCTCGTTCAACATCTGCACGAACCGCTCCTGATGCTGCGTGATTTGCTGCAAGCACACATATGACAAATGCTAATTCAGTGATGCACGTCTAATAGAGCGCAACAGTCTGGTTCCGGATGTGAAAACTCATTTTTAGCAATAACTTATAAACCTTTCAACTTATTTTTAACCCTGCTCCTTGTGCTCCCTCTGGGTCACACTCATATACTTCAAAGTTAACTTTTTCAGTAAAATCAATGTAATATATTTTCGTTCAATTATATTTTTATTTAATATTTTTGTATTTTGAGGGATTTTTTTTAGCCGATTTTGCCTTTATTATGACAGGACAGTTAGTTGACAGGAAGTGAAGTGAAGGGAGAGAGGGGGACGGGATCGGGAAAGGTCCACGAGCCAGGACTCGAACTCGGGATGGCCAAAGTGCAACTGCGCTATATGTTAGTGCGGTGCCCATGAGGCTATTGGTGTCGATATTTTGAGGGAATTTTATAGTACTAAGTAATATTTATGCAACAATTATGATCAATTTGTTTCCACAATTTTTACAATATAATACAATGAATGAATCCATACATTTTCGTAGATTGTTCCCCTAAAAATTCTCTGTATTTTCATTAAATTTTATGGCCGTCATTTTTGAGTATTTTTTTTAAGGATCATTTAACCTTTTTGAATCATGTTTTATTTTGTGTTCACACAGCAAGTGCCACAAGTCACCCCAAATTTTTTTTTAAATAAACATTTAACATTTTTCAGTCAAAGTGACCGAAGAGCACCTGAGGGTTAAAATAATCATGTTTAACAGTGGAATTAGTGATGAAAAACTACATTACCCATGATGCTGTACAAAAAATTCCAGAGTCGAAGCGAGCAAATCACGCTAAAAGGGCTCTTTAGCTCCGCCCACTCTGCCACTGAAGAACCGCAATATATGTACCATAAATGTAAAATATATTGTTTATGTAGACATAATCAACAACTTAAAAAAAATGTTTAATTTAATGTCATTTGCAATGCTTCATGGGATTGTAGTTTTTTCCCTTACAGTCTTTTTGTCCGATTTTCAAATACTTTTTTGCATCAAATAAAAGTTTGTAATGGCAAAGTTCATGGCTTAAAGCTCTTCAACAAAGACTTTTTTAAAAACCCTATGGGAAAAATTAATAACGCTGCTTTAAAAGTGGTCGTGACATTAAAACTCGGGAGACTGATCAAAACTCGCCACTGATTCCCTTTGAGATTTTCCTATGGGTTTTTATAATGAGGTTTTTCAGTTTATGAGTAAACTAAGGTATATGGCAAACGCAAGTTGACATTTCGTTCTACAGCGTAAACTGCACGCACAGCATCAATCGTGACCGCTGCACTCTATTGGCTGGGGTCTCCGCTAAGCTCCGCCCACCTGCAGGAGTTGCGGGTTGTCTCGGCCCAGCTGCTGCAGCAGTGCCGGCAGGAGCGCCGGGTTCTGCTGGATGATCTGCCGCATCTGCTGGAACTGCGGTTGGTTCCTCAGGAACTCCAGCGGGTTTGCCGACACCTGCGCGGCTCCGGACTCCGCACCTGCTCACAGTATAGAAAGGGCTGTACAGGAGTCTGGCCCGAGACCACGGTGGACCAAAATCAAGGAAAAGTAAAAAGAAAACGCATTTTCTAGTTTTGTACACTGTAAACCCTAATGCTCAAAATGATGAATTGGTTTGAGTAGGGTAAACTTAAATTAAACAAATTAGTTCAATCAACTTAAGTTTTATGGGTATATAGAACTTTCTTTTTCTTTTGAGTTCACAAAACACAAATTTTACATAATCTCAATTGTTTCACTGTTTTGAGTATTATGAACTTATTTCTTTTAATTTAGACAAGCTAAAATTTAACTGAAACTGGGCTGGGATTTATATTTCCCAGCATGCTTTGCAATGACACTCGAAATGGAGAGTAAGTTAGTAAAAAAACTAGTTTTTTTTACACGTGTTTAATGTTTAGCTATGATAATTTAGAAGTTTCAGTTATGTTGGGGGTTTTGGGGGGTTACCATCATGGTGACAAGAGGAGGATGAGCTTAATTTGAGAACAGTACTCATTCAACAATTGCTACGCTCTGCTAATGCTATTAAAGCATTGCTACCAATTAGTAAGTTAGCATTTATTCAACTAGCTAGTTAAAGCTAGCCAAGTTTCCACTACTAAAATATTTAAGTTGATATTACATGATCATTTTAAGTGAAATGTATGAGTTTTGAGTTAGCTTACTTACATATTTCAAGTTAAGAACAATTAAAATGCACAAGTACAAAATAAAAATCTGCTAGCTGTGCTTACATAAACTTTCAAATTTTGATTTAACTAATTGAGTTTTTCCAACTTATTCGGGTTTTCAGTGTACTGCACTGTTTTCCGCAACTGCGACGTTTACTTATTATTAATGCTGTATGTTTTGATAATACGGGTACATGTTTGCGTTACAATTCGGCAAAAATCAGCAGTATGTAAAACACTAAATATTCATGTAAACACATAAAACCTCTATTGTAGCCAGGGTTATTGTTACTAAATTGCTACTAAAATGACTGTAGTTTGTCAGATACTTAAGAAATATAGGAAATATGAGAACAAAATCCTTCCGTTTGTGTTGGGGGTCAACCCACATATTTTTGTTCAAAATTAGCTGCGTTGTCATAGTTTTTATTTTGTTCTTACTCGTTTTAGAGACTGTACACTGAGGATTAAATAACTACAAGCATAAATAGTATCTAACATTATTTGTACTTAGTGTAAATAGCATTTATCGCTATTTGTACTTCTTGTAAATGGACTTTGACTCTTTGTTATGCTTGCTTCTTATGCTTATTTTCAGTGCTGCAGCTAGCAATTGAGATCCATTCAGAAAACTAACAACCAAAAACATTTTTTTTTGACTGTGAAACAGCAAATTCAAGTAAACTTGAGTCTTAAATTTCATTAAAGGTCTCACGTATTTCATCTATAATAAAGGTTTTCTATTTTTTACCATGTTTCTTTGCTGTTTTTCAAAGTGTTGACTTTTGGCGTATTGCATGGAAACCACTGGGGTCCAACGCAATCGCAGTCACCAAACTTTGTACAGCCTTTCCAAAACACATCTACGTCTCAAAATTTTGCACGCACATTCATGACCCTAAATGAGAACAAGTCACCAAATTTCAGGAAGAAGTAAATAGTTTAACCAGTGTTTCAAACTGTTTCCAATATGTATGGAAATGTTGACTTGTTACTGTGTTAATGTGCTGATGTATTGCACATATTGTGTTTTTTTTTTGACGTTCGTTATGATGTCTTGTAAATTTCTTTTATTTGTCATTTTAATGGTTTCTAATAAATCTTGCCAAAGGACTGCAGTTGAAAATTATCCAGCTGGCTAACACTGGCACATTTACAGAAATGCTGATTATTGTGTGTTGTCCTTATAAATAAAAGTAAAAAAAAAAAAAGTTAAAAAACACTTCAACTTAAAGATATTCCTTATCAGCCTGATTTAAAAAACACCAGAACATCCAAGAAATAGTCAACACTCCTCCATCAGCTGTGCCACCGAAAAAACATTTTATCGAATTAGCAAGAACGCGGCAACTGCAGGGCAAACCAGCGTCTATTTCCATGAGTCCTAAACAAACGGCCACTCACCGGCTACTGTGGCGGCGGGCGGTGGCTGAGGTCGCTGTGGTGCGGGAGGGGTGGGGTTGGACACGGCAGTGGGCCGAACTACTTCCTGTGGCGGCTGCTCGGATTCTGTGGGAATACCCTTGAGGAACAGACATTAGCAACTCATGAATTTGTGTGGTTTCACAAGGAATTACACTGATATGTGAAGTCAAACAAGGCGCTACATCAAATGTCTTGATCCCAAACTGAAATTACTTTTCAATGTTTCAAGCAATTTTATTAAATCAAAATAATTTCATTATTACAAATTATAATACCCTTAAATACATGATTGTTTCAGCAATGATTATTACATACTCGGGTCTTTAGTGACCCGGATCTATATCTCACACGGATGGATCTCTGCCTGCCGTAGTGGTATAAAACTCTCCTGGTATTTTAATAACAATTACAAAAGAATAAAATTAAACGTATTTGGTTACTTTTTGGAACTTGGAAGGGTTCGCACAAGCTCATTAATATTTTTTCAAATCATTTGAAATAATTTATCTAATTAATATTACAATTCATTTTAGTATTAATATTAATCATAATAATTAATTATTACTACTTTTTGTTATTTATGCCATTAATTATTTGCATGTGTTACATTGCATTACATGCAATGTTTTTTGGTGATCTAAATGGTTGCAAATGTATTAATTTACTTGTATTATCTATTTTTTTGGATGTGTTAATGTTAATATTAATAATTTAATATGCATTTAAATATTATATTTTAAATCATGTAAATAATTGATCTATTCAATATTACATTTTAGTATTAATCATCATAATTATCATTACTTATATATATATATATATATACACACACATACACAGAGTTGATTGGTGATCTAAATGGTTTGCATGGATGTATTAAAATTCACATTTAAAAAAGTAATTATCCAAACAATATATTAAATAAGCTACTTTACTAACCAAATAGACCTGCTATTGTAAAGTTGCATTTATTTTCTTGCAGAATATCCTTGTTTCACTCATAAATGTCACATTACGAAATAAAACTGGTTGAAAATGTCATTTCATGTTGCCTTTAAGCAAAACAAGCTATTTTTAAAGCATTTGGGAATAAAACATTAGTAACTCTTACCATAAGCAGGTACTCCACGGCTCTGTCCGGATTGTTGTAACTTGCTCGTAAGGCGGCGATAACCTGTTCCCTCTCATAACCCATTGACATGATTTCCGTCACCAAATTCTCATATGCTTGACCCGTAACTAAAAAAACAACAGATGTTAGTCTCACGTTCTTGTCTCCTTTATAACAAAATAAAAGCCCAACTTACCTAGTATGGATGCAGCGGCTTCTAAAAGACCCAACTCATCTATAATGCTATACAAAATAGACAAATTCAGAGATTTTCACTCTTTCAGCAATTGAAAAAAAAAAACGCTTTTTGTGGGCGTGGCCATACCTGGCCTCTGATTGGGCGATGGCCTGCTCTTCTTGGGCTGCCTGGTTCTCCTCTTCTGAGATCGGAGCAGAAGTCGCACTAACTGGCTCGGGCGTTTCCGCGGCAGGCTCCGGGGCAGCAGGGGGCGCTGTGACGGGCAGCGCGGGCGGCTCCGCTGGTTCTACAGGAGCGGGAGCAGGGGTTGATACAGGCACTGTGGAGGCAGCAGGAGTCGTGGGCAGATGGGCGGGGGTTTCGGCGAGGGACGCGCTAACGGGAGCTGGAGCTTGTGGCGGTGTTGCAGATTTAGCCTGTAGAAAGAGAAACAGGACTGCACAGAGAACTACTAGCTATGTTTCCGTTCAAAGTTGCAAATTGAACTTTTACGAAATATTGGAATATGGCATAAAACATCTGCGAATAAAGTTTCCATCCCATGTGTTTGAGAGAAAAAAGTCACCATTTCCTGAGAAACTTGTGCAAAGTATCAATAATAAAAACGAAAGTTGCGGCAACCAGCAAATCCACTGTGGCTCTTTCCCCAACATAATACATGTTGTTGTTCCAGTTCCAGTATGACGTCGCAGGAAATAGAAACTGTTTCTAAAAGTTAAGACAAAAACTTGTCGCGTCGCGTCTGGTTTGCGCACAGACACAAAAATTTATGTGCATACGTTTTTAAAGATTTTATGCACGTCTTGATTTCCATCTAGCGTTTTATATGCAATATCCCAAACTTCAAAAGAAAAAATATGTGGTTAAAGGAAGAATTCTGATCAGGTTTTTAATGGAAGTGAAGCATTTATACATGTTGAAAATGCAAAGACCTGATGAAGAACGCAATGAGAATTGAGAGAAATAAAACAGCCTTACCTTTGTAACCATCACCACGACAAAGTTCTTCTCATCTATTTTGTATTCTTTTAGAGGTATATCGTCATTCAAAATTTTCCCTGTGTTTTATGGAGAAAACCATATATCAAAGAGCATCTTATAAAAGGGATCCAAACAAAAATATTAATGGAAAGCCAAATATTTAAGCTTTGCAATGCCAGAATTAAAATTTTCCAATGACAGAGAAAATTAAGAAACAGACCTGCATAGATTAGTTTTTGACCGACAGCTGGAAAAGCATCTTGCCCCTTTTCTTCCTCTATCTTTTCTTTAAGAGCCTTTACCTGTATTTACAAGATACAAGGACATCATTTCATCAGATACATATTTTATATATGTATGTTAATAATATAGTCTAAATACTCTGGGACATATTTGGATTTGGGGGTCATGCTGAATTATGAATCATTTCATCTTATCTGCTTTGCTCAAACACAGTCAGAATGATATTGCATTGTGTTCATTAGCTGATTATTCACCACAAATTCATTCAAATACTCATTGCAAAGTAGAACAATTATAAACATTAGAATTTTAGAAACATTTAAATGATCGAGACACATTAAATATTATTAAATATTATTTTATATCATAATACACCTAATCAACACACCTAGTCATTCGAGGAAAACAAGAAGCATGGCAAGCTGTTTTAATAATTATACCTAAAATCAAACTAGCATCCATATGGCTATTATTCATTAGACACTTATGATGTTATTTCTACTAGTAAATGTATTGAATATAAAGTATAAATAGCCATTCTTACTAGCTATCACTTATGGCGCAAAAAAAAACAAAAACTGTTACTAGTCACAGTTGGGATGCATATTAGTGTTTACTAAATAAATACTAGTATCTGATAAATAAGGACTAGTAAAACTGGAATAGATGCTAGTCACTACTGGCATAATACATACAAATAAGTATTTTATTTAATAGTAAACGTAGAAGAGGTATAATTAACAGTGAGCCCAATGGGAAAAAATAACAATTTGTGTGACAATTAAACAGTTACTTGTCACTATAGTGGGAGTAAGTCGCAAAGGAACAAGTACAAGTAGCCTAACATAAGCATTAGTGAGTTACTATTGGGATAACTACTAGAGTTTTAGTATCTAATGAGTAGTTACCAATGAAATACAATGAAAAACCAATGAAATACAAAAAGACACTAGGCACTATTGGACTAGTAATTAAAACAAGCAACATAAAATGGTAGTGAAACGAATAGGTGTTAAAACTGCTTGCCATAGCCGAGAGTGTAAACAGACCGTTGAAGTGAACAACGCGACCGTTATTTTCAAATTAATAGCCGTTAGATTGTGCGGCTCTGTGACGTCACCTATTATAGTGTATTATTCTACAGTGACAGGGACTGTCCGCGCGCGCGTTCCACATGTATCAGCCGCCGGAGGCCGCGGCGTTTCCCAGCGAGTCATGCCCGCGCACTGGCATGTTTACACGGGCACAGACACGCACACTCACCGTCAGCTCCTCGTCTATCTGCACTTTAAACGTCTGCTGCTGGAGCGTCTTCAGAGTGATCGTCAGCATTGTGTTCGAGCGCGAGACCCCGCGAAATACAGCCTCGGAAGTGTCCTGAATGAGCGCGTGTGGAGATGTGACTCAGCTATCTTCGGCAGGGATGAGCGGCTGTGTTACGGGAAGACGCCATCTACTTGCTGAATAGGACAAGACACGTGGACGTACAGTGACCCCAAAGAGTCTTCAGTCATTTAGAAAAGTACCTCAATAAAATTCCCTGACAAAGGTTTCTAGAACTTTCCTCAGAACTATCTTCATCACGAGGTCAGTGACAAACAGGGACGCTGGAGACGACGAGAAAAACACACACATTCCCATTTCTTATAAATTAAATATAATCTGTGTTTTGAAAAACGTCATTACACAATTTTCAACAAAAATCTTGACTTTATTCACTCAAGTATAGATGAAAAAATACTATAGTATATTATAGCAAAATTACTCTAGTAAATACTATAGTGTTTTTGAACCATACTATAGTAAATATACAAATAAATTGTAGTATTTACTACACTACGTCAATTTACTGTAGTATATTTACTATAGTATGGTTCAAAAACACTATAGTATTTACTAGAGTAATTTTGCTATAATATACTATAGTATTTTTTCATGTGTACACATCGTTTAATGTAATTCAAGATAAAGTGTTTTGTTTGTTTTTTCAATATGAGCCCATTTCCGCCACATAAAAAAAACATGTTAATTATGACATAAGTCAAAATTATGACAGTCAAAATTGACAAAAAGTCACATAATGACGTAAGTCATAATCATGACATACAAAGTCTTATTTATGGGATAAAAGACAAAATTATGACAATCAAAATAAAGTCGAAATTTTATTGGGACTTTTTCTGTCATTATGATGTCAGGAAAGTTATACATTTACTTAAATCCTAAACAATAAATAAGTAAATCATGTAAATTCTGAAACAAACTGAATAACCTCCCGTTTTCTATATATATATATATATATGTTTTCTTTTTTCTAAGTGTAGTTGTTTCTTTTGAGAAATAAAATATTTAATTACTTGCATTTAATAAATAAACTTATACTTTCAACCAAAAATGAGGACAATTTAATATCCTAAATAAAGTCCTGGGAAATGAAAAATGATCCAGACAAGTATTTAAAAATAAATCTTTTATTTAAAAAAGTGCAAATCCAACAAATGATACATCAGAATTTCCCCTTGCACGACTCAAGACGGAACAGAAAAGCCAAACATCGATTAATCTAAAGTTTAACAGGTCGTACTATGAACATGTTGGGGTGGGGCTTCTAGCAGCAAAACCAAAAGAAATCTGAGTTTAGGGATGCAACATGTGACTAGAAGGGGCGGGGCAAGAATTCACACCACATACAAATAAAAAGACAACAGAAATGCATCAGATCTGCTCATTCAGGAAGAGAGCCTTCTTCACAACTCGTCTTTAGTGGGTGTATCGTCCTCACCCTCCTCCTCAGGAGGTTCTTCTGTGTGTTTTTCCTCTGGCTCGTCCTCATCATCCTTCTTGCTCTTTTCCTCGTCTTCACGCTTTTTCCGTTCTTCCTCTTCCTGCTGGTCCTTCATTTTCTTTTCTGGCCCCTGATATGTAAAAACAACGGCGGTAAGATGCACATCATCAGAATTTACGGCTAAATAACACATTGCTGTGGAAATAAATTGAATAATGGATCACAGATATTTATAAATGTATTTTAATAATACTACTTTGTTACCTTAGTTGCGCCCCATGTTTCTGTACCAAATTTCTCAGCCTCCTCAACATCATCGGTGATCAGAAAGTTATCAAAGATGGTTCCAGATTTCACCTGTAAGAAAGGTCAACTAATTAAACAGTGATTTTTGCTAAACACAATGTAAAATCAACACCATTATTCAGCATTTAACCACAAAATCATTGCAAAAAGCCCAGTACTATATACATTTATTGACAAAAAATAACTCAATGTGGTACTTGCACGCTTTTGGGATCCTAAATTATCGCAAAAAAGTAGTACTACATAAAGTTATTGACATGATAGCGTGACAAAACATGCATGAATAAGAACATAAAGCCACAAAGAACTCAATGCTACAGGGTATCTGCAGGTTTCACCAAGACAAATTTAAGACTTTTTAAGATCCCGCAGGTACCCTGTGCTATACTCGCGTTATTGGTTGTAAAATGCTTTGTTTTTCTTATTTTTTAATGCCAAACATAACGATATCTTGTTTTACAGTTGTGTGTCAGAATTTGGTAAGACACAAATAAACAAGCTTTCTGCATTTTTGTTATTAATAAAACTATAATAGAATGATACTAAAACAACACTGGTATGATATTGTACCTCTAACGTCATACCTTATATGGTAAATGTGGTATCCTAATTATAAAAAAAAAATTCCACAAAATTGAGATAATCACGACCACAAAATCAGCCATTTTGATTGCAAAAGTCACCTAAAAAAGTTGTCAAATGTCACCAGCGAAAACCAAATCTAATCTGTTTAAAACCTACAACTGAACTTCAATTACGATGTTGATTCAACCACTCTAAACCGTACCTGCCAAAGATCCAGTCCCAGAATGCCGATGTTGTCGAATTTGTAAATGGCGTCGTCTGCCATGTACTCGGGGTTGTCGATTTCGGGGTGAATCCAGGTGCCTTTGTAGTTGGGGTTGTCGATCTGTTTCGGTTTCCACTCGCCCTACATAAACAGATCTTAGTTAGACGGTTGGAAAAACTGGTTCCTGCATTATAAACAATCACTCTGATCGAGAAGATCAAGAGATGTTTAAGTTAGCTAGTTACCTTTAACAAAATATAGTAATTGCAGAAACAGTCCATGTGATGTTGATCAAGAGCATTAACCTCTCTCAAAAACTCCTAAAAATTTCAAACCTACTTGGGATTGAACCCTGAACCTTCTGCTGGCCGCCTACCCTGCAGGAAAGACTAGTCTAAAGTGGTATTAACTGGTCTCCCAAGTGTCAAAAACCAGTCTAAAATCATTAAACTAGACCAATTCAACCACTTTGTGGATTGTTTGGTTGAGCTTGGGGATCTTCTACGTGAGGACTGTGACTTTGTACCTTGTACTCAGGGTTCGGGATCATCGCAGGTTCCCATTCTCCGTCCATGTCTTCATCCCAATCGTCTGGTTTCTTAGCATCAGGGTCGGGAATGTTCTCAGGTTTGTCCCAGTCCTGAACCGAAGGGATGTAAAGTTTAAATGTACCATTGGACTCATGTCTAAGAACAACTATTTGAAATATTACACCGATTTCTTGTACACTATGGCTTTGCAGATCAGGCTATGGTGGTTAACGTGCACCATCGAATGGAAACGTGCCTCAGGTTTTGCATCTTCAGGATCGTCGATTTTCGCCCGGTCGTCCCAATCGTCGGGCTTCTTGGCCTCTGGATCCTTGATCTTTTTGGGAGGAAGGAAGTCCCAGTCTTCCTCCAGGGAGCCCGACTCCACCTTCTCGTTGTCGATTTTCACTTCGTACGTCTGGTCCGGCCGCAGGATCAGTGTGTAGAGGTGTGTGAGTTCATCATCCTAGTGGGCGCAAGCAGAAGAACTGAATTATAACTGCTGTCATTTTGAAACATTTTAACTTGTTAACTGTCATTTGGTACACTTTTGTATTGCCTTTTTCCCTACCACGTATAAATTAGGTATCTTTCGAAAGCTTAAAAAGTCATCCTGTGAAAACCTGACATTGTGCTACCATGAAAACGATACTTTAAAACCTTTTGACAGGCTCCTCCCACTGGTGGGCGGAGTCATGTTTCATATTATACTGCGCTATTTTATAATCAAAATCTTTCAGAAAGTTTTTTGGAAAGGTCTGAGACATATTTGGCAACTGTTTTGTGATATTGTGACAGAAATGTGTCGATTTTTTTACCCAGTGGCTATTTTTGGTACAGTGCCTAAACGAAACCTCAATTTTTGTGATATCAACTTCAAATTTGGAACACATCTTGGCTTTGACTTTCAGAGTTGAAATTATTTTGTAAAATATATATTTTGTATGAAATAAAAATTGTTTAGTACATTTGCTTTACAGTAAACGTAAACTCCGATAACTTTTTTACACTTTAATATTTTCTGCAAAATATCTTTAAAGGGTTAGTTCGCCCAAAAATGAAAATTATCCCACAATTTACTCACCCTCTATCCTCTGTGCTCCTGCATTCGTCAATACGTCAGGTCAGAGGTCACTCTTCCGCCTGAACTAGACTCGCGTCCGGACGTTACCAGAAGCCAGTGATTATGGTTTATGAAGTTATAAATATGGATATATTTCTTACAAAAACACATGGCTTCGCTTCAGAAGGTCTTTATTAACCCCCTGGAGCCATATGGATTACTTTTATGATGGATGGACACACTTTTTTGGGGTACCATTCACACCTATTATAAAGCCATGGAAGCTATTTTTTTTTTTTAACTCTGATTGTGTTTGGCTGAAAGGAGAAAGTCGTATACGCCTAGGATGGGTTGAGGGTGAGTAAATTATGGGATAATTTCCATTTTTGGGTGAACTAACCGTTTAAAATGAAACCAACATTAGGTCCGTATTCAAAAAGTTTGGATAGTACATTTTTACGTCTATGTTCAAACAGTTTTGTCTTAAAACATACTTTGCATTTGATGTCCTTCTTGATGAGGTGGTTTTGGCCTTTGTAGTTGAAAATGACGTGAACTTTCTTGGTGCTGTAGCCACAGATGTCGGGTCCTACGAGGAAGATCAAAAGTAAAAATGGCACAAAAATAGTGAAAGTGAAAGTACACAGCATCAATGTTTTGCTACGTAATTGTTGAAATCACCTAGAAAACCAACGAAACGTCATCTACACCAACCATGACTTACCAAACATGACGTAGTACTGTGAATCGCCGTGCATATCGGTCTGGTCCAGGTCGGCGGGGAAGATTTTCACGTACCCACCGCCGCAGTCGATCTTCTGCTCGTGTTTCACCGTGAACTGGATCACTACCGGTTTACCCTCATTACTAAACGAGTCAAAGCGGCTAGATAGAGCGTAAAACCGGGCATCTTGACTTGTCTGCAAACCTTGAAGGGGAAAAAAACAAAAAACATTGCATTACAAGTCAAATCACATTAACTATTTGCATTTTCTTTTCAGATGACAACATTTGCATAAGCAATCAAGCTATGGTGAAAGAAGACGTGACCTCTAACCTTTATCAAGCTCAGCATCACCGTAGAATTTCCCTGAGGTCAGTTTCCACTGGCCATAGTCGGATTTGTGTTTGGATTCGACCCATCGGCTTTTCCAACCATCTGGAGAGACAAAGTTTATTTAGCCGTTTGTGTAAATAGCACAAATGCTCAGCATATCAGTATTCAATATTACTGTTTTTATTGATATCATAAAAATCAATATTGGATATTTAGTTATATATATATATATATATATATATATATAAAATAAAAAATAAAAAATAAATAAAAAAAAAATATATATATATATATATATATATATAAAAATTAAAAAAAAATTATATATATATTATATATATTTTTTATTTTATATATATATATATATATATATATATATATATATAAAAAAAAAAATATATATATATATATAATATATATATAATTTTTTTTTATATATATATATATAAATAAATAAAAATATATATAATATATATATTATTTTTAATTATTTTTATTTTATATATATATATATATATAAATAAATATAAATTATATATTAGTAATAGTAATAGTAATCCTATTGTTTTTTTGTTTTTTTCATTGGCTATGTATTGTTTATAATCAGCCATAACACAAAAACATTTCCAGGCTGGAAATAATATGGGTGCATGTAAATTATGCAAATAATTGTAAGTAAAAACATCAGAGAAGTAACTCTTAAAATGTGCTTTTAAGACGACAACAACAACATGATAATAAGTCTAAAAAGTGAACTGAAACCAAAACCTTACACTTTGATTCATAAGAGGCCAATCATTTTCACAAATCATGCATTCTCCTCATGACATATAAGTTGTATAACACAGTTTAGTATGCAAATACAGTAAATGAAATTGACACAGCTGAAATGATACAACTGGCTTTGCGTGAAAGTAAACTTGTTCAATACATCATAAAAAGCATCATTTCAAGCACTTTCGCCTCAGTGAAATAGCGACTGTCTGATGTCATGCACGATCAAAGAAGAGAAATTTACCTCCATCCAGAAATTGTTCTTTAAAATAGACATCTGCGTGTAGAGTGAAAGCCAGTGCAGATATAACACACACTGCAGCAGCGACCCGCATCTCCGCGCTGATAAAAGATCTATAATAGATGAAGATCCTGATATAATAATGAATGCTGTTCGAGCTAATGCTCAGGGAAATATGGCTCGGTGGTTCCTGCACAGATGGCTGAGACTCATTGGCCGGAGCGCAGCCAATCAGAGGAGACCACGAGTGAAGAGTCAGATGTGGGCGGGGCTTCTGCGAAGTACGTGACGCGAACATGAAGTGTACAAATAAAAACATTTAAAAAAAAAAAAAATGTTATTAGAGATTATTAACATACAACATTTAAGGCATATTTAACAATCATAAATCAACCGTGTTGATACAGCATTTAAAGGAAAACTGAACAAAACAGAAAATAAATAAAAAGGAGTCTGAGGGTCTTAATCTAACAACATATACAAGTCCAAAGCAGAAACAAGTTTCAGGGCATTTCTGTCCATCATACATTTAAGGGACTTTGCAAATAACTTCAAATCATTCTTCCATCCAGTGAAATGGGGTTTAACCTTCAAATACTTACATCTGTGGATAAAGTGTTTGCCTAACACAATCAGGTTATCAAAAATTCTAAATTTTTATCATTTATAAACACTCCAACTTTAATTGAGGTCATATTCAAAGGATGTATCAATATATCTTTAGATTGGACCCAACTTTGAAATGAAAGGCAAAATTAATTGTTATCCCAATTAAATCTCTCACGTAGAAAGGAGTTGGATGGATAAATGTTGTTTCTTTGGCCTTGGGAAGAATTGGATATGATAAATATCTCTTAGATAACACATTTCTAATAAACTTATTTGTAAACTGTTTGCTATTTAAATGAATACCTTCAATACAAAGTGATCTAATTTCTGATCGAGAGTTAGAGTATATTACAAACTGTTGAATCATTGTTTTCAGGGGTGCTGGGATAGCCTTTATCACTCTATTGTATTCTCTAATTGGGCATTTGAAACTATTACAGAAGTCACTATAATACAGCAAATTACCAAAATTATCCATCAAATGACTTATTGCCCATACACCTTTTTCCATCCAAGTACCGAAAAACAATGATTTCCTATTACTCAGAATATATCTGTTGTTCCACAAAGGTGTATTATGTGGTGTAAAGTTGTGCTTAAACATTAGGTTCCAGTACAGAAGAACTTGTTGGTGGAAATCAGATAATTTTACAGGTAATTTGTATAAATCATAGTCACAACGCAATAGAAAATCAATTCCAGCCATCTTTTGAAAAATTGCATTTGGGATGCTAAACCAAAAATAATCTTTGTGACAAACAGTTTTAGTACACCATTCATCACAGATAAATCTATGACATTCATGCCACCCTCTTCAATACTCTTAATCATCAGCTTTTCTAATGTAATGGCATTTATCCTTCCAAATAAAATTGAAATTTATCTTGTAATTTGATCATATTATCTGAAATTTCTAATAAAAAGGCAGGGTAAATAGCTCTCGATATACTCTCCATCTTGGATAGTAAAACCCTACCGAAAATTGTTATATCCCTTTGTAGCCAGGAGTTCAATATTGCTTTACATTTATCAATATTTCTAAGAATGTTTTCTTTTTCCCTTATTTCTTTATGTCTGGTGACCGTAATGCCCAAATATTTGACTTCTGTTTTAGATTCTTGTCATGAAAATAAACAAGAATGCTGCATATAGTCTGTAACACGAACTTAACAAGGAATTGCATATTTTTCATGCAGTATATCTGCAACTAGACAACGTAACAGATATTACATTTAAAAACATAAAAAAAAATGTAAATAAATAAACATTTATTTATATATTTAGAATATACATAAAGTTTGTTTTCCTCCAGGAACAAGATATGGGAGAGACTCTTGAACCTCAGAGTGAGAAAACTTTATTGATAAAGGCAAGAAAATACATTTGGCAAAATATACAGCAGTAGCAGTAAAATATAAACAATCAAGCATTTTAAATTGGATTTTAAAACATCTGACACTGAAAGAGCAGAAGCTCAAATAATCATCAGTATTTATTATGACAAAAACACACTTGAAGAATCTTTAAAGTTCAGCGTTCTGCTTTAGATTCAAGCACTTCCTGAAAAAGATGAACATATGAAGCCATAAATTAATAAATCTCACAAATATATATGCTAAATCAGCTTGTGAGAGATGACATCATCAATCATGTACCTGATGTGTGAATATGAGCTTGATCTCGTTCAGCTCTTCTGGATCTGATGTCATAAACCAGAATAATGACAGTAGCCACGCCCACCAGAGCAGAGAGGACCAATCGGATCACAGCTTCAGTAGGACCACAACAGTGGACAGAGTCTGAGGAATAAAAACATCAAACTGAGATCAGCTCAGTCAATAAACGCTAATATCAGCGCTGACATCAACTAATATCAGCGTTGCTGCCGTACCTGAACATGTGTGACAGAGTTGAGTGATGTCCAGATGTTGAGTCTGGTGGCTGATGGGATTGTTCAGCACACAGCTGTAGGTGTTGTTATCCTGATATTCCACCTCCAGAGGTAGAGAGAGACTGATGCTGAGATCAGACACACTGATGTTGGACAATAAACTGTTTCCTTTGTACCAGGAGAGAGTCACATGACTCACATTCACCACTGAACACACCAATGAACAAGATGATGATGATGATGAAGAACATTGAGAAGAGTTACTGCTGATGACAGGAACAGGCAGACGAGCTGGAAAACATCAGAGAATAAAGAGAAATGAGGATGAATGAAGATATTCAAGCAGATGAGGAAGAAACATCGAGAGGAACCAAGATGATCAAAAGTAGAACATTTAAAACAATTTAATAGAAAGTTAAATATCATGTAAAAAAGTAAGGGAATTAGTCATTTCAACTAATTATTCATAAGACACTTTAGATCTCGCTGTAATAAATAAAACATGTGAAACTGATATTTAACTCACCGTAGACAGAGAGACGAATATAAGAATACAGCCAGTAATAGTTGGTCTCTAGTCCATATTCTCCAGCATGTTTGATTGTGATGTTTGTGATGGTCAGAGATCCAGTTTGACTGTCCAGCTTCAGTCTGTCTCTGAATCTCCCATCAAGAACATCATCATATACAGTGAATCTGTCGGCCGTTACATTGATTTTAGTGATTAAAGTGTGTTTATATCCAAACATCCACCGAATCACATCATCATCCATCATTTCAACATTTGCTGTACATAACGGGATATATCATGAATCCCTCCTGAAGAACCTGAAGAGTTTTTCACAGATTAAAGCTTTAAAATCACTTGATGTTGGTTTGATGAAGCTTCACTAAAATACTTTTATTCATTTAAATATGAAGTGAATAATATTCTGCAGAACAAAGACAAAAGATTATGAATGAAAACAGAAATAGATTTATATTTGGAACAATAACTAAATAAAAAAGACACTTTAATGTTTAATGTCACACTAAAACTAATGCTGTTGAGTATCTGAGCTTCATATTTACTTTATTTTATTGAATCTATCCATAATAACTGAATATAGACCTGAATTCAAACTTGATCTGACAGTAAAATCACATATTAATTATTTCTATATGAGAATAACTGTGAATGTTAAATCTCTGTGAATAATTTTAACCATAAAAACACATTTATTGTTATTATTAATATGAAAAGACAAACTCAAAACTGCTTCAGAAATAATCCTATTCGATGGTGTTATTCTCAAAAGTGTCCAGTGAAGTTGAGAAGTTAAAAATGTTACTTTAGTGAGTCTTAAACTAACATTTAAATCTTGAGATCCTGTGAGACTCAAACCAGTGTATCATATTTCACTATCATTGAGATACTATTATATTTTTATCAATGTTTTGAACCAGTTTTTATTTTTATTGTAGTTGAAGTTTTAGTAATTCTGTTGTGTGTTTTTGTGATTGTTAGTAGTTTTGTGTTTTTTTAGGCCCTGTGTAGTTTTTATTCATTTTATTTCAGCTTTAGTTATTTTAGTACATCAAGTTAAACTACATTGAGAAATGTTTCCTTGTCAACTAGCTGAAATAAAACATTTTTTATATTTAATTTTATTTCAGTTAACATTTATATTATTTAACTAAAATGTTTTTTCTATGGTTTTAGTTTGAGTTTCAACCTTCAGTCTCTTGTTCTCAGTTCAAGCTGACTCCATACAGCACTGATGAAGAGGAATATAGAAAGACATTAAATCATCAAAAATCCTGTCCAGCTCTTCTGAATCTGATGTCATAAACCAGAACAACAACAACAGCCCCGCCCACCAGAGCCGAGACGACCAATCAGATCACAGCTTATCCGAGCGTATCAGACTCAGAACTACAAACCAGTTACGCCTACTGGGTCATTCCTACAGTATACAATAACAATACCGCATATTTTACATAAAATGTTACTCAAATTTCAGGCTACATGGTTTTTCATGCATAGATTTACTACATTATCCAAAATCCATAATGATTGTTACTAAAGAACAATGTAAAATAATAATAATACTTTCTGAAGCACAGTCATGTTTTCTCAACTTCACTTCAAATAAAGCTTATATATATATTTATAAATTAAAAATTTTGAGTATTAGCATATACATTTTTATCTTTTAAATCTTTTATCTTTGACATAAAACTATTCATTGTGATAAATATTTTGTAATGTGTAAAACCATGACATTAGTTTATGTCTCTCAAACTTATGACTATCAAACTTTGATAGTGTCAAACACTCTGCCTCTTTTAATTTTCATTAAAAAAATATATTAAACATATTATAGCCACACAAATGTGGTTCAGGCAACGCATACATTGATCTTCACTGAATGTATATTTATAACAAAACGAAATATAAAACTCAACCCTGCCTCTTTTCGTTTACATTTAAAAAAAATATTAAACATATTAATATGTGGTTCAGACAATAAGTGTGCATACATATGATTATCACTGTAATAAAATTAAATATGACATAAAACACAACCCAGTCTCTTTGTTAAATGTCAGTTTATGTGTGATCAATAATAGCCATTATACAAGTAAAAGGTATAAGAAGCTATACAAGAAATAAAGCAAACAATTCAGTCAAACATACAAAGTAAGCGCTACAACGGTAAAGTTAAATAGCCTAAAAATATAAAGTTATGAAACTTCACTTTGCCCTCAGCCAAAACGATTCGCCAGGGAACAAATTATAGATTCATGAGACCAAAGATCGCCTGTTAGATCTACACAAGACGAATTATATCTCATGTTTAACCACTACAGAGACATCAGAGCCAGCGGCAAACGTCAGAAGGTCTAGCCGAGGAAAGGCTGCTCTCGGCGGGGTAACGAGCGCTGAGCACCCGCTGATCGACTGGATGTCACAACTCCGAAAACGCCAGACCAAATGTTCAAATAGGCGCTCTCTTTATAAATAAACCACATATTTGAGCTTTAAACAAGGACATTCTCCCCTGAAAAGGTCTTAAAACTACATTTTGTGACACATTAACAGTAGTATTTTTAAATTACGCTGGGTTTCTCATCCGCTATTGATGCTTCAAGTCAAGCTATTGATCCACACGTCACCTCTAGATGCATCCTCGATATAAGGGGCGGATCAAGAACATATCCGGGGATTTGAACTGTACTTGGCTAGATGTGAACTTTAAATTGGAACAGGACTTGGGCAGCGACTGATGACGTTTCACAAGTACAGACAAGAACGTATATTGAGAAACGGCCAAAGACTCAGGCTGAATCCGAAATCGCCCCTAAACCCTCATTCACTATTCCCTACGTTAGTCCACTAATATAGTTCACTTGAAGAAGTGAATGAAAACGAGTGCGTGAATTCGGACAGCCGTTGTGTGTAGGTACATCGGCTGTACACTTGTTATTGCGGTGCATTGTGGGATAGAATGAGTGCGCTCAATAACATCCACTATGGTTTCGGACACCACTACAAATGGCTGTCCCCTCAAATATAGGGGGCGATTTCGGATTCAGCCTCAGTCATACTCTTTTCTCTCTTTTCCTCATTTCATAAGGATTATCTAATAGTGTAAAACATAACATGTCCACCCTGTTATACTGGACATGAAAATTACGGACGGGCAAATGAAGCCTCATGAAGCACCGAGGCTTTCCACTGATTGTTCTGGGAAAAGATTTAAAGATTCGAGAACAGTTGTAGTGAACACGTCGACAACAGCGCCATCTGGTGTTTAGTAAAAAAATAAAGCCGCCAAATCCACGTGAAAGAAGTTTCGTCAGACGAAGCAGCCACCACACATTCCATAGATAGTTTCATGGTACGTGCACAAATAAAAGCCTAACAGTGCCCGTATGTGTGTGTGTGTGTGTGTGTGTGTGTTGAATTTCTCTCTGAACTGTGATAAATTAATTTAACCATTAAACTGTGGCATTTAAAGCCAGTATGAATATCAATATGATGTTACAGAAGAATAATGTACACATGAATTGTGTATATGGCAAATATTTTATTTTCCTGAAATAATTTGTATTCTTCATATTACTTGACTGGATATTTAAAAATGTAATTGAATAAGTGAATGAAAACTTACTCGTAAAGTAAAATCTGGGGGTTCGAACATTCCGACACGCAAAATGAATCACGCACGTGATTGGACAGAAAGTGAGGCTTTGTTTGTCATTGGCAGTGTTGTGCAAGTTACTCTGGATAAGTAATTAAATAACTGATTACTCCTTTTAAAAGTAATCACGTTACTTTTCTGATTACTTTATTTCAAAAGTAATTAGTTACATTACTAGTTATGTTACAAGCCCCCACCCCCTCAAAAACAGAATATAATAACCTCTTTAGCCTGCTGTATTAAATTTAGATCTGCTCATGTTGCATCATACATTTTACGCGTTTTACAACCAATTATGTGGTTATAACCAATCACACACGACTGTGTTGAGTTTATGAATGCTAATGTCCAATTAGAGGCATTAAGATCGCTGAAACACCCGAGTTTTGTTCAGTGCACGCGCTCTCGCGAATACTCTCATCATAAACTGATAAACATAAACAGATTTGTGCTCTTGAGAGCGTCGAAACTAATATAAATAGGTTTTTCTATGACCAACAATGTACAACATCATGTTGAGCAATGTAGCCAATCACAAACATATCCGATGATTTCTGAAACGCAATGGCCAATCAGACGCGTTTAAGTTAGAATCCCCTCACCACTCAAAACGCAGAGTTTTTGTCCGGTTGCCAGTGCTGTGATCTGCACACTCAAATCCTCTCGTTATAATTTAACTTACTAAACACAAAAGTCTAGACAAGAAGGCTAAATAAGATATTCGTTGTACAGTCAGCTTAATCGATTAGCAGAACTTTGTGAGACCGCATTGAATTAAGATGAGTGATATTTTAGTAATTATAAAAGGGAGCGCGTTTAACGCGTTTCTAGGAGATAATCCATTCAGAGTTCGAAGAAAACACGTATGTTTTGCTGCATTTAGGTAAGGCAATGGTTAGGCTATTTATTATTCGCACTGGCTGCCATGACAAATCACGCATATGCTTGCCTCTTCAAATTATAGTGCTTTTGAACAGCCACTTTAATAACAAGAGCGTTTATGCTGGGATGTGTAGGTTGTTGATAGGCAGCACGTAACTTTTTCATGTCATTGTATTTAGATGTGTTTTTATTAGAGATCCACCGATATTGATTTTTTTTTATTATTTGCATGTTTATGTGCCCGATAACCGATATATAGAACCAATATTTATTTATTGTTTTATTTCTGTTTTTTACAATTATAGCAACAGCACTGAACTGAACAAACTGTTTTAGTTAACACTTTTTAAACACTGTAATTTTTGCAATTTCACTCCCTTACATACAAAACAAAACACACTTCTCGGTCAATAAATAAGAGATAAAAAAAGAGTCTGAAAGAGTGCATTTTTAAAAAAAATACTTTTTATTAACAACAGCATATTAACAACAGGCAAAATAAATTTACAAAGTCTAATGTTTTCAAATGGAGAACATAAATAAATGACAGGTGAGTCTATTGTCACATGTCTGACTGCTCTTCCTGTTGTGTTTTGATTCTGTCACATGTTCCTTTGTTTTAGTTTCCCGCCACTTGTCTGTTTCCTAGGTTATCCTCGTTAGTTTAGTTCTGTTCAGCTATGTTTAGTTAATTATCTCGTTTCTGTCTGCTATTTAAGTTCACTCAGTCTTTGTCTAGTCACTGTTGTGTAAGGTTGTGTTTCCGTTGCCTGTCTGCATGTTCCTGTGAAGTTAAGATTAAAGGGTTTGATTGTGAGTCTTCAGCCTGTTCCTGGGTCACCAACTGTGACATCTATCAACTCCCCATAAATATAAGCATTCGTTTTAAAAGGTTTATGACCGTGTGTCCACCAAAGCTGTTTTTCATGCGGCTGGCTGGCGTATCCAATTGTCTTCAATGGGAGCGCCGCATTTTTAGAACGCCATGAGCGTAACGAGGCGCTGAACGAGTATTTCATATATTTGAGCGTTTTTTACCGGAGAGTTGAAGGATGTTCAACTTTGAGTACTTTGAGTAAAACGCAGCGCCGTCCAATCACAGTGGAGAAGGGGCGGAACAAATACAAGACCGACCAACCACCACATCCTGCTTGTACAATGTCAGCAGATGACAACAACAGGCATAATAACGGAAGAAGATTATTTAAAACAAGAGCCAGAGCAAATACTTTACATTGTATCGGCATTTTTATAACATTAACATTACAGAAACCAACTATCTGTGAGATGAGATACTAGTAACACTTCCGCGGATAATGGAGTAGCATCTGCCTGCAAACCCGGAGGACCGCAGTGCTAGGACCCTATGATTTAGGTGTTTAATTGATTAAGTTTCAATTATATATTGTCCTAACCAACCCCTAGCCCTAAACCTACCCATTGGTAACCCTGTTGAAATATTTAAACTAATTTAAGTAATTAAGTTTAAAATGGCCGTGCTGGCCGTGCCTGCTGTTTAGTTAAAAAGTTTGAATCAGGTCTCTTCTGTTGGAGTACAGTTGGCTAAATGGCCCTGTTACTAAAAAAACTAGGGTCCTAGAAATGCAGTCCTGAAACTGCAGTGGTCCTAAAAGTGGAGCCTCCGGTATTGCAAGCAGATAATATGGTGGGATATTCCATATCATAGCAAGCAAAGTCACTCAACTGAAAAATAAGCTGCGCTGCCAAAGCGTCCTCAAGCGCTCACAGCTGGCTAAAAACGCTTTGGTGGACACGCGGCCTTACTTTGAAAAAAGCTGTTTCTCTTTTTTACAATCTAGATGATAAAACACTGCATTCTGTCTGCAACGATGTAATGCAGCTGTGACGTATAGTGACCTGGGCTTGGAACTATACTCTAATTACCATTTTGGAAATTATAACACGTTAAATTACTCTGTTACTAAAAAGGAATCAAATTACAGTAGCGCGTTACTAAGTAATGCGTTACTGCCCAACACTGGTCATTGGTCACGTGATTTCAACGTTAACAATACAAGCCTCGAATCGAGGTTTCATCTGGCACGCCCATTTATGCTCGACACAAGCTCCGACGCCTCGGTTCAAATGTCACATCACTAATGAAAATGTTTATTTTATTAAATGAATTTGATATATTTATTAAAATTCTTCCTAAATGTTAATCTTCTGCTAGCATGTTGTTCTTTCCTAGCTAGTAATGGGCTATATTAGCTTAAACATCCACCCTGTTATGTTACACATTGCATTGTAACAGGGTGGACAGTTTCTACTCTTTTATGCTAAAAGGCCCGGGACACACCAAGCCGACATCGGGCCGTCACTGAGCGCCATCCGGCCTGTTTTTGCAGTGTGTTCTGAACCGTTGGCATCAGTCGGACCTCATTGCTCTGTTGCCAACTGCTTTCAATGGAAATAGTTAAACTGCTCGCTACGAACCTTGTTACAGATGTTGATGACAACTTTGAGGGTAAAGAACGCCTTGTATCTGTCGCCACCGCAGCTCACGGAGACGCTTCAACCAGAACCAAAACGATAATCGCAGAGCTCACAAAGGCCGGCCTCGACACTGACAGAATTCAGCCAGGTGTGTGACAAACTCTTACAGGACAGACTGGGCCGAAACATACACACACTGTTTTAATCACAAACTACATCTAGTGGTTGTTTGTGCGTTATCATCTGAAAGTGAAATTCAAGACTTTTTCAGAGTTTGTGATCTACTTTACAAGTTCATCAGAAAGCCCACGATAGCGGTTCATTACAAGGGCGAGAAGCTAAATCGTCTCTTGGATCAGCGATGGACAGGCCATCTAGACACAGTTTGTGTGATTCTGAAGTCCCTGGGAGATATACACTCATTGTTGGTGGACGTAAGTAATGATCGAGCTCATGGCACAGACATTCGTGTTGAGGCTACAGGACTGGTGCGATCAGTGACAGATCAAACTTCAGCTTCATTGCAGTTATGGTACATAAGCTACTGAAATTTCTTGACCCAGCAAACAAAATACTTCAAGCTGAAAACACTGATTTACTCGCAGCCATTAAGTTTATAAATTGCGCAGCTGATTGAGTTAAAAAAATTCAGAGGAAGAGGTCAATGAGCTTTGGAGAATTAGGAGCGATCTGTCCCAACTGAAACCAGACCAAACAAAAGACAACACACAGTAAGAACTTGGAGCATTACTCTGTTGAGGAAACCCTATTCAGTTTTTTTTATTATATATATATATATAGATATATACACTACCAGTCAAAAGTTTGGAAACTGTACTCTTTTGATTGTTTTTGAAAGAAGTCTCTTCTGCTCACCAAGCCTACATTTATGTTATTAAAAATACAAAAAAAAGCTGTAATGTTGTGAAATATTATTAAAATGTAAAATAACTGTTTTCTATTTGAATATATTTTAAAGTGTAATTTATTCCTGTGATCAAAGCTGAATTTATCATCATTACTCCAGTCTTCAGTGTCACATGATCCTTCACAAATCATTCTAATATGATGATTTGATGCTCAAGAGACATTTATTATTATTATCAGTGTTGAAAACAGTTGTGTACAATTTGTTTTTTAGGATTCTTTGATGAATAGAAAGTTCAAAAGAACAGCATTTATCTGAAATAGAAAGCTTTTTTGCCAACTGCTTTCAATGGAAATAGCTAAAACTGCTCACTAAATATCGCCAGATGACATCATACTGATGAGTCTCGGGAACTAGATGAGGGATTTTCTGGATTTTAAAATGGCTCCCTTCAGGTGACAGCAATTAACCGGTTAATGGCAGGTGAGCTACCAGGTAACTGTAACGAAGTGAAATTCCAAAACGTAATTTAGGGAGGAGCGAGCCCATCTAATCTTCCAATCAGCAGCCAATAGCCAGAGTATATAAACAGCTGCTTACCTCTCCTCAGTCTCAGCTGTTCCAGCATCCCACCACCTCCCCAAACTCCACCTTCATCTTAGGTACCTAGCCCTACATAATCATGTCCTATATTTAGTTACTGTGGGGGTATATCAGAGCTCGAGTTGAAGCTGCTTCATCGAGCCCCTTATCAGTAGACAGCAAGCCAAATAAATTTAACCTAATATTTTAAGATTATATGGGCAAACGAAATCGCTAAACACGGATTAAAACACGGAAAAAGTCCCTAAAGGGGTGGGAAAGTCGCTGAATCTAGTGACAAGATCGCTGAATTGGCAACACTGCCTCTTTGGGTTTTTTTGGCCGATTTAACATGTTGAATCGAGAAGAGAAAACAATCTGATTGGCTGTTCAGTTTAGCGAACAACACAGTCAGCTTTCGTCACTGCCATTTCTTTTATGTCAGCTTGATGTGTCACGGCCTTAAGAGTGAGAGTGACTAGTACATTTTATTTATCAGTAATGCTGTCAAAGTAAAATACTGACTGAAATATGCTGTCATAAATACACAAATAATGATGAAAGTTACAGTACAGACAATCTGCAGTCACTGAAACTCAACGCATGTGTTTTGTCAGACGGCACCAGGACTCGACATTAACACCCACCAACTAAAGATAAGTCTCTGTTAAACTGCTGTAGCCCTGTGTATGTGTGATTTTAAACATTTCTTTGAGTTTACCCTCAGAAAAGATCCTGAACTGAAAAATGCAGTGAAATTCCTTGTAATGCAACTTACACTAGCCACGAAATCCAGAATCAGGTAACTGAAATAAAGAGCACTTTAGTTACAGAAGAAATAATCAGAGAAGTTGGAGATGCATTTTATACAGTCAAAGTTGAAGGAACCAGAGACCCAACAGGGACTGAGAATATCAGCATTGTGATTCTGTAAGGATCGGTTTTACTGCTAAGAGAAAAGCTGAAGATCCAGCCCCCTGCAATAGAACAATAAAACTCACTAATCTGGAGAGAAGATCTCACAGAAAGACTGTGGGAAATCGGCCTGCCCAAACCTTCTCCCCCTCTCCCTCACCGACTCCCTTCCCTCTGATTCAAGTCACAGAATGCAAATATACCACAGATGATGTATCTTGTTAATCTATTGTTTTTCCCCTTTCATGTATGGTATCTTTTTAAAGGTCTCAGTGTGATTGGTAAAATGGTCTCAACTTCACTGCTGTCACTGGTAGGATGAGAAAGATTGAAACATACGAGGATTCTGTTCTCCTTTTTGAGTGGTCTCCTCAGATATCAGATCCTCTCCCCCGAAACCAGGTGTTTGTGTTGCAAATATTTACAACCCTTTTGTTCTGGTCTGGGTATTTAAGGAAGGGTGGCAGAGCTGCCATTTGGGAACATTCTGTAGCCAGAGCCCCCATGCAGTGTGTGTCAGTGTCCGAGAGGCACTGACACACACTGTATGTACTGTGCCAGATATAATGACTCTTTGAAACTATTTTCATATTACTTTGTAATTGTGTTTTATATTTTTATGCTGAAAGTTGTGTACCATGGATTCGTGTTTAATTATTTTTTATGTAAGTTCTGTCTGGCCACAATAAATGTTACTCTTGATTTATCTTGTATTATTCTGAAATCATTATTCTAGTATAGATCGATGTGGAGTCCTTTATTTCCGCATATCTCTGTCAGGACAGATCAAACCGAGGACCCAATGACTGGAGCATGGAGCACAGCATTTTGGGGCAATCCAATTTCTGACTGTCACTGTTATTAGCAAGTTGCAGCTTTCGTGACTATTACTACAATTACACTTTTTGTTATGAGTAAGCATGTGCGACCACTTAAAGGTAAAATATTCACTCTGCAATCCTCTGACTAATATCAGAACTGGCTAGTTTGTGTCCGTGAGCTAGCGAATCGCGACGCTTAGTTTCTGTGTGATATTGGGTCCCTTGATGAGCAAATATTTGAAAATAAGAGATACTAAGAAAAATCAACAATCTAAATTAAATCACAACTAATCTTATGATCAGCTGTTAAGTTACAAACGTAACAAATTTAACAAAGTCACATTAAATTGGAGTCAGATCAAATTATTCATGGAGTCAGATTTAAAATTAGATATCAATAAATTAAGTGAACTTCACAGAAATGCTGAAAAGGCTTACACGCAGAATTCCTTCAACCAAGCCATTAGATTCCGTTTTTGGGCTGACGGATGGACCTTACAATTCGATATGTTGATGACAACTTTGAGGGTAAAGAATGTCTTTTATCTGTCTCCACCGCAGCTCACGGAGACGCTACAAGCAGAACTGAAATGATAACCGCAGAGCTCACAAAGGACAACGCACGATGAGTAAGAACTTGGAGCATTACTCTGCTGAGGAAACCCTATTCAGTGAAATGCAGACGCCTCCAACTCTACTGACTGTTGACTATTTTTTTTATTATATATGGATATACCGGTGCTTTTCTGTGTCTGTAGTGGATTTCGTGGTAACACTTTATAATAACTGCACACTATGAAGCATTAGTTAAGCATTAGTAAATAGTCAATTCATCATTTATAAAGCATTAATAGACATAAGCAGTTTATAAATACAGCTGTAAATGCTTTGTTCTTGATTTATAAGCAGATCTATAATGTATTTAATAATTGTATTTTCATACTTTATTAATGATTCAATTTCTAAATTAAGTATTACATTAATTTACAAACCAGTTATTTAGGAGTTGTGAGTTGTTCATAAGATCATTTATAAAGTGTAAGTAAATGATTAACAAACAATTTAAATGTACATTTATACATATTTAGACATATAGTAATAGTTACTCAGTGTGTTAATAAATGCTTTATTAACATGTATTTCTACAGTAATTCATGATTAATTCAGGAAGTTATAAAACATTTAGTAGTTGTCAGTGAACTATTTTTGTGAGCTCATCTAAAGTGAGGACTATTTATGCCTCATAAAGGAGATTTAAAGGAGATTTAAAGGAGATTTAAAGGCTCAGTTATCTTCTCAACAGAAAAAGGAAACAAACACAACACAGAGTGATACAGAACATAGAAATATTTATTTCAGGATGCAAAAAATGAAACTGTACAACTGTACACTTGATATGACATGAAAAATAAACCTCTGCAATATCATGTAAAAAAGGAACTAAACAAGCAACAAAATGAACAAAAAAAGAACAAAATAAGAAAGCAAGTGAATACAAATAAAAAATAAGAAACAAAATGAATATACATCAAAAATAAGGAACAAAATGAACAAAAAAAACTAAATAAGCAATAAAGTTAAATAAAAAAAATAAGCAACATGAACACAGGATATAAACATAAGCAGTTTTAGTATTCATTTACACTAAACTCAGGGACTATGGAACGTATTCACTGGAATGGACTCGGGAACTCCTCTCACTGGAACGGACTCGGGAACTTCTCTCACTGGAACGGACTCGGGAACTCCTCTCACTGGAATGGACTCGGGAACTCCTCTCACTGGAATGGACTCGGGAACTTCTCTCACTGGAACGGACTCGGGAACTTCTCTCACTGGAACGGACTCGGGAACTTCTCTCACTGGAACGGACTCGGGAACTCCTCTCACTGGAACGGACTCGGGAACTTCTCTCACTGGAACGGACTCAGGATCACTGGAACGGACTCAGGAACTTCTCTCACTGGAACGGACTCAGGAACTTCTCTCACTGGAACAGATTCGGGAACTTCTCTCACTGAAACGGACTCGGGAACTTCTCTCACTGGAAAGGACTCGGGAACTTCTCTCACTGGAACGGACTCGGGAACTTCTCTCACTGGAACGGACTCGGGAACTTCTCTCACTGGAACGGACTGGGGAACTTCTCTCACTGGAACGGACTGGGGAACTTCTCTCACTGGAACGGACTGGGGAACTTCTCTCACTGGAACAGAGTCGGAAACTTCTCTCACTGGAACGGACACGGGAACTTCTCTCACTGGAACAGAGTCGGGAACTTCTCTCACTGGAACGGACTCGGGAACTTCTCTCACTGGAACAGATTCGGGAACTTCTCTCACTGGAACTGACTCGTGAACTTCTTTTACTTGGCTTTTGGCTGGCTCGCTGTCTTTCCCCTCACTCTCCACGATGGTAAAGGTGGATCCATTGCAGACAAGCACCCACTCCACATAATCCTGGAAACTCCCCCGAGGCCCATCTCCGGGCAGGTGTGCACACAGGCAAAAACATACAGAGGCTGGTGTCATCATAATAGGTGAAAGGAACCAGATCCAAATACTGGTGTGTGTAGGCCTTGAGGGACATATTCCCTTGGGAGAGGAGGAGAATCTTCACTGCTGCTAGATCCATATTATGGTCAGTTCTACTGTCACGGTTGGTTGCAATGAAGGATGAATGCAGGATCTAAACAAAGGCAGTTTTAGTATTCATTTACACACAACTCAGGAACCATAAACACAAGCTTAACAACCTAAACGAACGCAACGTAGAACTGACAATGAACTGAAAGAAACACAGGGCTTAAATAGACAGAACAAATCAAAGAAACATGAAACACCTGTGACCACTTAATCAAACCATTAGTAACCTTAGAAACTAGGGATGCACGATATTGGATTTTTGCCGATATCCAATATGCCGATATTTTTCAACTCATTTTTTCATTCTGGTTTCAGATTTCTGAGGTCTCCTTACTAAAAGGATACTTGTTAAAGATAAATGTTAATAAAGTTCTTTTTTATAATAAAAGTATATTAAAAGCTCTGAAAATAATAATAAAGTCAGTAATTTTTCACCCCAGACAGATGCAGTTGTAACGTAAATATTTTATTTTTGGATTTAACGTTTGTGCACATGAAGTGGGGGTGGCATGACTTCAGTTGATGATGTCTTTAGGTTCAAATAAAAAAATTCTACAATTATTTTAGAGCTCCTTGGATTATTTTTCATCATCCATTTCATACAATTTTATTACAGATACTATATAAAAGTGTCATGCTTGTGATTTATGACATCATTACTGCTTTATTTATTCAGAAAAAGAAGTAACCAAGTTATTTGTGTATTCTACATTTCATTTTATTACTATAACAACAGTGCCCCCACTAAATATATGTAACATTCTAGCGGGCGGGCACTAGGACCTGGAGGAAGCTTCTGCTGCTGTGGAGGCTGCTGCATGCGCTTGAGATCTCACACAAACAAACTAACAGCAAAAACTAGAACACAACAGGAAAGCTAAATCAAACAATACAAAACGTGAACAGACACAGACTCTGACAACATGATTTGAAGGAATAGTGGCTGGTTACAGCTTTTGTTGCCCAGCATATTTCTGCTTTAAGTGTTGGATTAGAGCTAACAAATGATTTTATGGTGCCTGTGGAGTTGCTGGTTGACTGGTGAGGATGAGATAAACCTGGGGATGGTAGAGGGGCAGTTCCTGTCGCTCCTTCACTGGCTGCTTCTAGTGATGTTACGTTCGTGAACGAATCGTTCTTTTTGAACGAATCTTTTAGGTGAACGAATCGTTCTCGTTCACGTAGTCCATTGACTCATATTTCTCGTTCACTGAATTTCCTCCCTCCACACAAGCCTGCCGCACTCACTGTTGCCAACGAATTTTCAGGGGAAGTTGCTAAAGGCAGATCGATTTGTTGCTAAAAGTTGCTAAATGACGTCATTGCGCCATGACGTCATTACGTAATCGCAATGCAAAACCATGCCATTATGTAATACGTAGATATTATTTTAAAATGGTAATTTAGATTTGTTTGTAAAAGAAATACATACTTAAATGTTGTCTGCAGTGAGTGCACTAGCATGCATTAGCCCTTTTTGAAGTGTTAATGGTACTTGTGTAGGAAATTTTGTCTTAAAAAAAAAAAAAAAAAACACTCAAAACTTTTAATGTGCATAAATTATTTTGCCAAAAATATGAAATGCGTGCTACTGCTGCTGCACTCAGCCAACAATTTTTGCTGCTGCCTAAGCCTCTGTGCCTGGCTATATAGACCTTATGTAGCCCTGCCCCTGCGCTCGTTGTCTTTTGTCTTCCGGTTTTCACAGCGATTTCCAGAGCGATCTTAAGGAATTATGAATGAACCACTCAGTCTATTGAGCTAGCTTGTATGTGTGTTGTTTGGATTAGAGTCACTTTTCAAAAGTTGCTAAAAGTTGCCAAATATATTAAAAAAACATTTTTTTGAAAAAAAAGTTGCTAGGGTAGACTGAAAAGTTGCTAAATCTAGCAACAAAATTGCTAAGTTGGCAACACTCGTGTTAAAAACTGAAGCCGACGCGTCTCGATCGCCCCAAGGTGGTTGGTCCCAGTATAGCTCATAACCCCGCCCCTCCATGTTTTCTAATGGACGCGAGACAAACAATCAAATTACACTTCATTTAATTTTTCCCCAAAGTTGGTTTCTGTCATTTTAGGCAGTTTTTATCACGCTGATTTCATTTCAAGTGTTCGTTTTTTAAATAAGCTTGGTTTTAGTTAGTTATTTGATGCTATAAAAACGGGGGGTGTCGTCATGATTGACAGCTGAGATCGACGGCTTCTCTGAGTGAAGTTGTGGCACTGAGGCACCAGCAGACTTTTTTTCGGGATTTTTGGGAGGAGATTGGAGCTTTAGCTTCAATTTCTACATTTCCATAACTGTTTATTTCACACCGACATAATTAATTGTTCTGCATCTGCGAGAGTGTGCACAGATTTCAAGAAAGAAACAGTTTTTTTCTTTTAAATAAAATGACTTCATTACATTTGAGTCATGTCATGCACTTCTCTAAAAACTGTAAAACAAATAAAAAATGTGACAGTATTGGTTAGATAGATCTCATGTGTGTCACGTCCGCAAATAGCATTCTAGATCGGGCTGTGAAGAGCATGTAATTGGTGTGATCTACTGAACGAACACGCCCTTCACTGACCGAGTCGCTGTTTTGAGTCTGAACGAGAGAGAGAGATCTCGTTCGTGAATGAATTGAACGAACTGGTACATCTTGTTCGTGGAAATGAATGATAGTGTACCCGGTAGGTCAGTCATTTAGCAATCAGCAGAAAGCAGATGCAAAGCGCAGTTATAGACATAGGCTATGCTTGTTTATAACTCCACGTTTACCATAATCCCAGATATATGAATGTGTAAATGTCTGACCAAACAATTAAAATGTTAATCATGCAAGAAAACCTTGTGCTTTGGTCATCTGAACCACTTATTTAGACTTATTTTATTTAATGAGTAGATTATACACACATTTTAATAAGCCAAATCAGTTTTTTTGTAAGTAAATACGTTCATTTACTTAAGACATAACACATAAGACACTCTTTGTTTCTTTTTAAAATCAATTTGATTGCCAATTATCAGTAAGATCAAATCAAATCAAATTTTATTTATAAAGCACAGTAAAAACAATAGTAGTTGACCATTGTGCTGTACAATACCAAACTAAAATAAACATAAAAAGTAATTATAAACAATAAAGTCCACAATGAAATGAGAAAGCACAACAAAACACCAATAAATGATGACTGGCCTCAAAAACTCCAGGAACAGTTATACGCCTGGGAGAAAAGACAGGTTTTTAACTTAGATTTAAATTCAGATTCTGATGAAACTAATCTGAGGGAAACCAGAAGGCTATTTTTGGCCCAACAACAGAAAAAGCACGGTCGCCTCTCAACTTTAATCTAGAAGTCGGGAACATCAACAATCTTTGTTCAGAAGACCTCAGAGACCTAACAGATGTATTTGGATTTAAAGGTTCACAGAGATATTTAGGAGCGGATCCGGTCAGAGCTTTTAAAACAAAAAGTACAATTTTAAAATCAATTCTGTAACGGACCGGCAGCCAATGCAAAGAGCACAATACAGGGGTGATATGATCAAACTTCTGGGTGCCAGTCAAGTTGATGAAGTCGAAACTAAATTTAACTACAGAATTTATCTGTTCATCAAAATCGAAAATGACACCCAGATTTTTCACAGAATGTTTTACAGGAGACCAAGTCTCCCAAATCATAATAAAAGGCGCCTGAAGGCTCTGTTTTGTTCTCATTGAGATGCAAAAAAAATATAAAGAAAACCAGGACTTAATCAGACAGACATGCAACATGATCTTAAGCCTGTTTTGTCATTCTTCAAGGGCAGCTAAATGTGGGTGTCATCAGCATAGAAATTAAATGACACCCCATGCTTGGTAAAAATGGACCCCAAAGGAAGCAATATATAGCGAGAACAAAACAGGAGCCAAAATGGAGCCTTGAGGACCTCCAAACTTCAAGGCACAGCTGGATGAAGAAAAACCATCGAGACAAACAGAGAAAGTTCTACCACCAAGACAGGATTTAAACCAGTCCAAAGAACAAGATTGTTATGGAATGTACACTCGAAACACAAAGAGGAATGGTTAACAGAGTTTATTTGAGACAGCACGAAGCAACATGCATTGTAAACAGGTGGATAAAATGAAGAAACGCTTCACCCACAAACTGCTGACACACATATCAACCACAAACATCCAGCAGATGCAGTTTATCCAGCCGACTGACAGATCAAACCAGACACACAGATCTTTGAACAGATAAAGTAAAAGAGAAAAACCATAGCAGGGTTCATTTGACTCAAAAGCCAGGAAATCGCATGTATAATATTTGCCTGTGTTGTTGCAACAAGATTCATGAGTAAACATTAATGAAAACATACACACATAAAACATACATACATAACCTGTAAATGTAATCGTTCATTTAGAGAAATATCATTTGATTACCAGAAAGTTTTAGTCTGATGAAATTTGATGAAAAATGCTTAATAATCAGGTGTTTTGCTTTTGATTGCAGACTTTGGTATTTTGGTGAATCTGAGCAAAATAACTCTGACAATAGTTAACAAAAATAGCTGACAAAAATTTTCAATAACTTTGAAAATCTAGTTGAAATGCATGTGAGTTTACCTGGGTCTTTTAATTTGGAGAAACTGAGAAGTGTAGATTCGCAACCAAAGTGTAGAAGTGATCTTTGATAGCAATCTTTCTTTTGAAAACCACATTTTTGGTATTTCTAAATTACAGCACGTGCTCTCAATGTCAGATGGAGAAAAGTTAGCTCATGCGTTCATGACCTCAAGGCTAGATCAACTGCAGGCGGTCGATCCTTTTCCTTTTAGCACCTAAACTCTGGAACAGTCTTCCTAGCCTTGTTCAGGATGCAGAGACGCTCTGTCAGTTTAAATCTAGACTAAAAACACATATCTTCAACCTGGAATACACATAACACATTATCACATCCCTATAATTCAAATCCGTTAAAAGATTGATAGGCAGCATAAATTAGGTCAACCGGAACAGGAATACTTCCTATAACACCCGATGTATTTGTAACATTGTAAGAAGAAATGGCATCTATGCTAATATGAGTCTCTGTTTATTACTGTATACTGTAGTCAGCCGGATCTGGACTGTATCCATATCAGATGATGGACCTGCACTCACACATGACCACAACAGCCCTGAATGTCAGCAGAGATCATGATAACCAGACAAGCTTTAGAGACACACCGCCTGTGAAGACCTCATCAACTAGACAGATCCTCAGCAAAGACCACGAGAACCAGGCAAGTCCTCTGCACAGACCCTATGACCAGCTTCATCTCCTCCCTCCATATGCCGGCATGAAGTATCCCGATCTTCAAGCAGAAGGAGCTGGATGAAATATTCTGCTAACAAGGACGTTAAAGATCGCATCCTCTAGCATGCCTCTTGAGGCCAGGGGAGTGAGGTTTACATACACAGCTCTTACTAGCCTATGTTACATGTAGAAGAGTAACTTGAGTAACTGCCATTTGTATCAGTGGAATCGGCAGGCCATGAAATGAGGTTATAGGACTTAGTTCGGCACTAGTCCACCTCATTTTATGGTGGGCTCACCAGGTAAGTATGGAGCCTTTTTTGGGAGTAGGAGATTTTGCGTTAGTTCCCCTTCTGGAAGAAACTTTGGCTTATACAGCCTTTCTGACTAAAGAAGTATGGGGGATATATAAAGTAATATAACTAATATAAAGTAGTATGGGGGAAGTAGTATACTTTTGAGTTTGATTTGGGGGCCAAGCTTTCTGGTATGGAGTCGCCCTCAACCTGACCCAGGTTAGGCCAGGACATATTGCAGCCATTTCTGGCTACTCAGGAGCAGAGACTTCCCTCTGAGACGCTATCTGTGAGATATAAGGTTTATGTGCAGATGCATCGAGTGTTTCAAAGCAGCTTTACAGTGAAAATAGTGTCATTGTTCAGCTGAAGTCAGTTCAGTGTTGATTTAGTTCTGTTGTAAAGAGCATCAATTACTAAATTAGTTCATTTAATCTATAAAGCAGTTCTTCAGAAAATAGTGTTGTCATCCTCCAGCTCAAATCAGTTTTCATCTAAAAGTGTCAGTGCAGTCAAATCAATAATATTGTTGAATATTAAGTGTCCACAACTAAGCAAGCCAGAGGAGACAGTGGCAAGGAAACCAAACTCCATCAGGTGAAAGAATGGAGAAAAAACCTTGAAAGAAACCAGGATCAGTCATTCTCCTCAGGCCAGACGGATGAACATGATGTGATTATGATTCAGACTGCATCACAAGTCAGAAATCAGACTGTGGATCGGTCACATTCAAATATTTCATCCAGGTCCTTCTGCTTGAAGATCGGATTCATCACACCAGTATGGAGATAAAGCTGGTCATAGGGTCTGTGCAGAGGACTTGTCTGGTTCTCGTGGTCTTTGCTGAGGACCACCATGAGTATGCAAGACTCAAATCCACTACAGCTGATAAAGTCATTGACAGCTTGGAGGAAGTTCAGTCGTCATAGTCTGACCCTTAGCATCAGATCAGACTGTGGCCCACAGTTCATGTCTGCTTAAATGCAACAGTTCTGTGAGGAAAATAAAGTCGACATGTGAAGACAACACCAAAATGGGCACAGACAAACGGTGAGGCGATGTGTCCATATTAAAAGGCATATGGATATCTCAGGGGGAGGGGCTAGACTGGAAAGAGGCCATGTACAGATCTATTGACCACAATACTACTGGAAAAAGCCCTGATGAGTTGCTTTCCAACAGGAAAATCACTGGGAAGCTGCCATACTTTACCACACCGCACAATGACCAGGAGACAAGGGATCATGATGCTGATGAAAACTTTACACCGATCACCGCCGAAGGGTCAGAGATTCACAACTTGAGGTGGAGGACCAAGATCTGGCAGGACAAGAAAAGACCAACAACTCCATTCAGCCAAGATCCATAAACTATTGTGTCCAAAAAGAGAAATTCTGTGTCACAATATAAAAGGAATACCAGGTTTGTGAAGAAATTCTTTAGTGAGAAAGCAAACAACACTCCAGCTGAACAGCAAAACCAATCAGACAGAACTAGTGGAATCAGAGACAGAAGATACTGAGCAAATAACTCCTGATAACATGCCAATTCAGGGTGAGCCACTAGGAGGAGCTGTTGCTCCGCGGATGAGACCAGAGAGACAAATCACACTAGAGATTTAAAGACTTTATCATTGCCTGATGGAGGAAATGGAGCACGATATGTTGCGTTTATGTATTTCACTGTGATCTCAAAGTATATTATAATGTGTCCCAAATCAGTATTTTCTCAGGTTAAAGATGTTGTTTGTTTATTATTGTCAATAGAAAAACAAGAAAATTAATGAGATAATAATAATGTAAACATTTACAAATAATGTTTTAAATAATATTTTAATAATGTAAAGCTTTATATGTGGCCACTGCTGAAATTGTTTAAATATATATGAAGTATTCCTCCAGGAGGCGACTCTTGAACCTCAGAGCGAGAAAACTTTATTGATAAAGACAAGAAAATACATTTGGTAAATGGACAGCATGTTAGATCGAGCCAAAATGTTAGTTCCCTTTCAGTCAGTACACTACGAGTTACGTCAGTTACTGACGAAATGGGGGTTTCGCTTAGAAGCCAATCGCCTTTCAGCTCTACAAAACGAGCCAATGGCATGAAGATGCCATGGGTCTGCAGAATTTGCATAACGCAACCCCGCCCCACCGCGTGGGTATAAATGGCGTTGCGTGGCAATCTCGCATTATGTTTCTGCTTCAGAGCCGAGTGTTATTGCCTGAGCGTTTTCTCTCTTCAAGACGAGTGTCTCTCCAGAGTGTTGGTGTTACGGCGCGTTCTAGCGAGTTCCGCATTCCTGTCTGATCTGTGCAGTGATCTAGCACAGCGTATGTTCTCCCTAGGTGCTTCAGCATTTCTGCAGAGCAAAAACTCCTCTCTAAAAGAACTGCACGCGGCACGTCTTTTTCAAGATGTCTCGCCCGTGCTCCGTTTCTGGGTGAGGTCGGCTGGTTCCTCCGTTTGACGGGCATGATCGCTGTTTGGCGTGCTTGGGCCTCGTGCACGCCGAGCGCGCGTTTATGGATGAGTCATGTTCCCACTGCGGGAACATGGTCATTGCAGTGTTGCGGTCAAGACTCCATGATCTCCGTACTGGAGGGAGGGTCCCCTCTACCACACCCCAATATATTCCCTCCACGAGAGGGAATACTTTGGCTGGTGGTCAGGGTGACTTGAGGGTGACTGTGTGGGCCAACCCGACGAATCCTCCTCGGGCCACACCCCATTCTAGCACCCCACTCCTCGGGCCACACCCCGTCCTGGGCCCTGCGTTTCATTTGGCGCACCGGCGGAGGATACTATGTCGATCGCCGCATCACAAGGTGGGCTGGATTCCTCCGGAGATGACGATTCGGCTGTGTTGCCTTCTTCGGGAGTTCCAGCATTGCCCGAGTCTGATCCAGAGCTCACAGCCATGCTTTCCCGGGCGGCTGAGGCTCTTGGGCTTGTGTGGAACCCTCCGCCATGTCCCGAGCGCTCTCGGCTAGATGATTGGTATCTGGGGGCGGCCTGTGCCGAAGGCGCCCGTCAGCCCCCAGTGCCCTTCTTCCTGGAAGTGCATGAAGAGGTGTTGAAGTCGTGGAAGTCTCCCTTGACTTTTCGCGATCGTTCAGCAGTCACTTCCGCCTTCACTGCCACTTCCCCCTGTTGAGCGCTCTGTTGCGATGCAACTGTGTCCGCAGAGCGCTGCGACATGGCGTGGTGACCCAAAGCACCCGTCCAAGGCCTGTAGGTTTACGTCTACTTTGGTGGCGAAGACCTACAGAGCTGCGGGCCAGGCCGCGTCCGCCCTGCATGCGATGGCCACCCTTCAGGTCTACCAGGCCAAGGTGCTCAGAGACATGCACGAGGGCAATGCTAACCCCGCATTAATGCAGGAGCTGCGGGCGGCCACCGACCTCACTCTACGAGCGACGAAGGTGACCGTTTGCTCTCTCGGTCAAGTGATGTCCACTTCTGTGGTCCAGGAGCGGCACTTATGGCTCAACCTGGCTGATAGAATCTGATACCAGTCCCGAGATGGGCATGGCAACACGGCACGCTCCGGGTCCCAGTGACTCGGGCCTGCCATCAGACCTTCACCCCGTGGGCGAACCTCAGTTTTCTACGGGCAGGTGTTCCCCTAGAACGAGTTTCCAGGCATGTTGTTGTATCTACAGATGCCTCTGCCACGGGCTGGGGTGCCATGTGCAATGGACATGCTGCCGCGGGCTCCTGGAGAGGACCCCAGCGCCTATGGCATGTCAGTTGCCTCGAGTTGCTGGCCGTACGTCTTGCCCTGCTCTGCCCTGCTCAAGGACAAACACGTACTGGTCCGTTCAGACAGCACGGCGACAGTAGCGTACATCAACCGACATCCCCAGACGGTTCAGCTGATTTGGGAACAGTTCAGCGACGCACAGATAGATCTGTTTGCCTCCCACGACTCTTCCCATTGCCGCTGGTATTACTCCCTGACCGAGGGGACCCTCGGCATGGATGCACTAGCGCACAGCTGGCCGCGGGGCCCACGTAAGTATGCGTTTCCCCCAGTGAGCCTTCTCGCACAGGTTCTGTGCAAGATCAGGGAGGACAGGGAGCAGGTCCTTTTGGTTGCCCCATATTGGCCCGGCCGGACCTGGTTCTCAGAACTCGTACTCCTTGCGACAGCCCCTCCCTGGTCGATCCCTCCGAGGAAGGACCTCCTTACTCAGAGACGGGGCACCATATGGCACCCACCTCCCGACCTTTGGAACCTACACGTGTGGGACCTGGACGGGACGCGGTTTGAGTACCCTGCCACCTCTGCTTGCCCTGATATGCTTCCCAATGTACCTTGGTATCGGCATTGAGCCTAGCCCCTCGTTTGTGCTAAGACTCACGGCAGGGAGCTCTGGTCAGCGCAAGACGCTGGAAGACAGTCGTCGTGGCGAGATTGTATTGGGACCCCCATTTCGTCAGTAACTGATGTAACTTGTAGTGTACTGACTGAAAGGGAACAGAGACGTTACGTCCCCATGCCACTTCCGCTTGTACCACTGGAACGGCCGGACGCTCATGCCTCGGCTCTTCAGCAGGTAACATAATGCGAGATTGCCACGCAACGCCCTCAACCAATGTATGGTTGCTTTCTTAAAATAAAACACAGGTTGTTATTGAAAACCTTTAGATCTGTCAGCAGTATTAAAGTGAGATCTGTGTGACTCTTTATTATTTTATATCATTGTTGTATCAGAGAGAAATATAAACTTACAAATAAGATTTTTAAAAATCTGACACTGAAAGAGCAGAAGCTCAAATAATCATCAGTATTTATTATGACAAAAACACACTTGAAGGATCTTTAAAGTTCAGCGTTCTGCTTTAGATTCAAGCACTTCCTGAAAAAGATGAACATATGAAGCCATAAATGAATAAATCTCACAAATATATATGCAAAATCAGTTTGTGAGAGATGACATCATCAATCATGTACCTGATGTGTGAATATGAGCTTGATCTCGTTCAGCTCTTCTGGATCTGATGTCATAAACCAGAATAATGACAGTAGCCACGCCCACCAGAGCAGAGAGGACCAATCGGATCACAGCTTCAGTAGGCCCACAACAGTGGACAGAGTCTGAGGAATAAAAACATCAAACTGAGATCAGCTCAGTCAATAAACGCTAATATCAGCGCTGACATCAACTAATATCAGCGTTGCTGCCGTACCTGAACATGTGTGATAGAGTTGAGTGATGTTCAGATGTTGAGTCTGGTGGCTGATGGGATTGTTCAGCACACAGCTGTAGGTGTTGTTATCCTGATATTCCACCTCCAGAGGTAGAGAGAGACTGATGCTGAGATCAGACACACTGATGTTGGACAATAAACTGTTTCCTTTGTACCAGGAGAGAGTCACATGACTCACATTCACCACTGAACACACCAATGAACAAGATGATGATGATGAAGAACATTGTGAGTTACTGCTGATGACAGGAACAGGCAGACGAGCTGGAAAACATCAGAGAATAAAGAGAAATGAGGATGAATGAAGATATTCAAGCAGACAAGGAAGAAACATCGAGAGGAACCAAGATGATCAAAAGTAGAACATTTAAAACAATTTAATAGAAAGTTAAATATAAACCTGCTCTTAATTAGGGCTGGACGATTAATCGAAAAGTAATCAAAACCGAAATTCAGAACCTCTAACCGACATAATTTTCCCATGTCAGTTATTTCATTTTTTTTTTATCCTGTTAATAATTTTCCTTTAAAAACTACCGCGTGTAGTCACGTGACTCCGCCCCGTCCAGTCAGAGGCATAGAAGCAACATGATAGAGGTGAACTCAAAAGGCTTGTTGGACTTCATGCAGCGCTGCGCAGACCGATCGGCGGCTGAGAAGCCGGTTAGAAATTTTGTCCGACTTGAGACAGCGCTGACGCCACGTGACTGTGACGCTGGTTCATTCGGCACAGCTTCTCCAGAGAGACTGCACGAGCTCTGATGACGACACAGCTGTTCCACGATTGGCTCTGATGACGACACAGCTGTTCCACAATTGGCTCTGATGACAACACAGCTGTCCCACGATTGGCTCTGATGACGACACAGCTGTTCCACGATTGGCTCTGCGACTCTCGTCAACTCTCACCGATTGGTTACATCCAGCCGCAGCCAATGTTGAACACTGAGTCAACACACATACAGTGTTGCCAGATTTGGTTGATGATTTCCAGCCCAAAAGCTCACCAAAACCCGCCCACTCCAAGAAAAACCCACCCAAAACTTTCACTGACAAAATAATGTTATAGAATTTTATTGCCATACCAATCAAGGTTGATAAGCACCATTTTTATCTCCTTAAAACAAAATAATGATGACCAAAAAAAGCAATTTCCCAGGAAAACAGATCAAAACAGGACAAATACATTAAAGAGAATTAGCAAATATAACTAAAATGTCCAGGTGTAAACTGTCAAAACGGCAATCAAGAAATTAACCAATGACCCTCGGAAAAACACATGCATCATTTTCAAATGTCAAGAAAAAGCCAATTTAAGTGCAAAAAGTGCCCAATATGGCATTTCACACACGTTAATGCACACACCACAGCCAAAATGTGTCATTCATTGATACATGTACGATAATCCGAAAACAAAAAAATAACAACCACAATAATGTGCTTAGCTTTGTGTTGCACTTTAACTTCAGACAGAACTACAGTACATCTTTTGTGAAGTACTTATTTATAGAACATAAAGCACTAGCACAGTCAAAACTGATGACTCATTTATTCAAACCTCTTTCAGCAGCTGTCGCGGACGAGTAGAGCGCAGTCTAGACGGTTTAAAAGTTGCCCATGTCCTGATCAGTGCACATGACGATAGACAGGATTCATATAGTCCCATTTTCGATTTCAATTAAGTCATTCACTATAGGCCTATTTATAAAGAACCTTCGAGTTATCATATCCCACAGGTGTAATCCACGTTTATAGAGTTGGGTCACTCTCCCACTCATTACTGTAGATAACTTACTGTATATTTATGCCACTTTGGGATCACTTGATCGCTTTTCTAGCGAGCAAAAAAACAGTCACTCATGAATGAGCGCGTCTGCCTGCTGATCGCTGATTGGCTAAAAGTGCGTGCTCGTCTGTGACGTCAACACCAGTGCCAGCTGACTCTGTGTGGGCTCCTGTGTTTAGTAACGTCATGATGACTGATTTTAAGGAGTACATGTACACTTAAGTTTTGTTTATTAAAGGTGCAGTGTGTAATATTTATGAGGATCTATTGACAGAAATGCAATATAATATACATAACGATGTTTTCAGTGGTGTATAAAGACCTTACAAAATGAGCCGTTATGTTTTTATTACCTTAGAATGAGCCATTTCTATCTACATACACCGCGGGTCCCCTTACAGTGAAATTTTGCGCTGTCATGTTTCTACAGTAGCCCTAAACGGACAAACTTCTCTACAGAGTGCTAGTCACTCTCTGCTCTCTCTGACGACAACATTTTTGTCCTGTGTCGGCCACCGTAGCTTCTCTATGTGCTTCGAAAGGGAGGGGTGAGCGGTGGCTGATTTCATTTCACAACCTCACCGCTAGATGCCGCTAAAATTTACACACTGCACCTTTAACCAATTAGACTATAAAATGTAGATGTTTGAAAACTGCCAAACTGACCCCAAACCGGCCCAAATTTTGTCCATCCACTCAAACCCATTTTTACTGCGCACACACACAGACAGCATGCGAGATCACTTTCACTTGCATCTTCACGAAAGTGTGTCAATTATATGTGTTTCAAGGCTTGCCAGTTTGAACATTCAAGCGATTTTAGACCATCGGATGTGTATCATTATATTGAACTAATGCGCTGATATATTGTGGCACACATGAACACTCATACAGACAGTAGCTCATATATATCACATGAAGATCGCGCGCAGAGAAACATCCAGAAACTCATCAACGCATCAACGCAGAAACTGTGATTTATCACCCTCTGGTGGACGATTTATCACTAAAGTACCTTAGAAACTCAACAGTTGTAGATTGTTTTACTTTTAAAGACGGTATGACTAATTCACACATGCAATCGCTCTCTCATTAATGCATTCAAATAAATTACCTGTACTGTGTTAATTTGTCTGTATCTGATTTAGAAGGACAACACGGTCTCACTCCTATTCGTCCCATATTGACGCTTGGTCAGGAACCCTCGGGGACACTTTTTAACACACAAGGTACCCCTTTAGCATCGTTTTCCAACGCACCAGGTACTCCATTTGATTTCAGTTGTTTGCCCAATGCGTCAGATCAAGACGCATTTAATTCTTTGCATTTGTGAAAGTAGACATGATTTTATGAATATTTATAGGCTACTTTTATATTTTGGAGCAACTAATCCCACTCCTACCCTAAACCTACCCACTTCTGAACAATATAAAACACGTAACAGACAAATAAAAGTACAGTCACAGGTATTTATTGCAAAAACTGACCAAAAACGTATTAAAGTATTAACTCATGTTGCATCCCAAGTCTTCTGAAGTCATACGATATCTGTATGTGAAGAACAGAGTTGATCTTAATGTTTTAATCGCTGAAATGATGATCCAACCCGCCACTCCGTGAACACACACACTCCACTCAGTCATATCTCATTCAAATGATACACACGACTCTTTAGCATGACGCGATCGGTCACGAGACACACGAGAGCCAATGGCATTTTACAATGAAAGCTGACGTAATGACGCAATTGGTCACGAGACATACGACAGCCAATGCTGTCAAAGCTGACGTTTCCTCGGGCGGCAATTTTTGAAATGTGTTTATGATCTTCGGCGGATGGACTCGACGCTGATCACTTTTGGGGATTTTCTTCACACAAATCAATAGTTTGGCCTCGGAACACTTGGAATATTTGTACTTTTTGAATTAATTGTGGCTGCAGTCGCATCTGCCTGTTATGTCCTGTGTTTTATAACACACAAATGGGTAGGTTTAGGGATGGGGTTGGGTTACGTGTTCAAAACGTGTCTGAATAGCGTAAATAAAAAAAGAAAATAAATGTAAATAAAATTATGCTCGCTGATTAAATTGAGAATCACACTCCATGTCATAATGGCAAAATCATAACCCAATATATAGTTTCATCATGATGATAACCATGCCCAATGCGTCTGTATATGACGCCAAAGGTTTCTCATTGAAATCAATGGAGTTCTGCGCGTCGAAAAACGATGCTAAAGGGGTACCCTTAAGAAGTGACGCCGAAAGGGAACTGACCAAGCATCAATATGTGACGAATAGGAGTGAGACCGTGTTGAGAAGGAGCAGAAATCTGTGAGAAATGTTACGACCCATACACAATAACGTGAGCTGGAGCAATAGCACTGAGGGCAAGGGTCAAGGTTCAGGCTTTCTCAAGCCAACATCAAAGTTAGTAAATGCACACTTTTATTAGAAAATAATATTCCACCTTTAATAGTTGAGCATATTTACAGTACAAACCTGGTCAGTGAACTATGATGGCAAAAAAAAACTAAAAACAAACAAAACAACAAAAAAAAAAACGTTTAAACGTAATCGAGGTAAAAGATTTAATTAATCGAGATTTTGATTTTAGCTCATATCGTCCAGCCCTGCTGTTAATGTACAAACCCGATTCCAAAAAAGTTGGGACACTGTACAAATTGTGAATAAAAACAGAATGCAATGATGTGGAAGTTTCAAATTTCAATATTTTATTCAGAATACAACAAAGATGACATATCAAATGTTTAAACTGAGAAAATGTATCATTTTAAGGGAAAAATAAGTTGATTTTAAATTTCATGGCATCAACACATCTCAAAAAAGTTGGGACAAGGCCATGTTTACCACTGTGTGACATCCCCTCTTCTTTTTATAACAGTCTGCAAACGTCTGGGGACTGAGGAGACAAGTTGCTCAAGTTTAGGAATAGGAATGTTGTCCCATTCTTGTCTAATACAGGCTTCTAGTTGCTCAACTGTCTTAGGTCTTCTTTGTCGCATCTTCCTCTTTATGATGCGCCAAATGTTTTCTATGGGTGAAAGATCTGGACTGCAGGCTGGCCATTTCAGTACCCGGATCCTTCTTCTACGCAGCCATGATGTTGTAATTGATGCAGTATGTGGTCTGGCATTGTCATGTTGGAAAATGCAAGGTCTTCCCTGAAAGAGATGACGTCTGGATGGGATCGTATGTTGTTCTAGAACTTGGATATACCTTTCAGCATTGATGGTGCCTTTCCAGATGTGTAAGCTGCCCATGCCACACGCACTCATGCAACCCCATACCATCAGAGATGCAGGCTTCTGAACTGAGCGCTGATAACAACTTGGGTTGTCCTTGTCCTCTTTAGTCCGGATGACATGGCGTCCCAGTTTTCCAAAAAGAACTTCAAATTTTGATTCGTCTGACCACAGAACAGTTTTCCACTTTGCCACAGTCCATTTTAAATGAGCCTTGGCCCAGAGAAAACGCCTGTGCTTCTGGATCATGTTTAGATATGGCTTCTTTTTTGACCTATAGAGTTTTAGCCGGCAACAGCGAATGGCACGGTGGATTGTGTTCACCGACAATGTTTTCTGGAAGTATTCCTGAGCCCATGTTGTGATTTCCATTACAGTAGCATTCCTGTATGTGATGCAGTGCCGTCTAAGGGCCCGAAGATCACGGGCATCCAGTATGGTTTTCCGGCCTTGACCCTTACGCACAGAGATTGTTCCAGATTCTCTGAATCTTTGGATGATATTATGCACTGTAGATGATGATAACTTCAAACTCTTTGCAATTTTTCTCTGAGAAACTCCTTTCTGATATTGCTCCACTATTTTTCGCCGCAGCATTTGGGGAATTGGTGATCCTCTGCCCATCTTGACTTCTGAGAGACACTCCCACTCTGAGAGGCTCTTTTTATACCCAATCATGTTGCCAATTGACCTAATAAGTTGCAAATTGGTCCTCCAGCTGTCCCTTATATGTACATTTAACTTTTCCGGCCTCTTATTGCTACCTGTCCCAACTTTTTTGGAATGTGTAGCTCTCATGAAATCCAAAATGAGCCAATATTTGGCATGACATTTCAAAATGTCTCACTTTCAACATTTGATATGTTATCTATATTCTATTGTGAATAAAATATAAGTTTATGAGACTTGTAAATGATTGCATTCCTTTTTTATTCACAATTTGTACAGTGTCCCAACTTTTTTGGAATCGGGTTTGTAAAATAATTAGTCATTTTAACTAATTAGTCATGATAAGATACTTCTTTAGATCTCACTGTAATAAATAAAACATGTGAAACTGATATTTAACTCACCGTAGACAGAGAGATGAATATAAGAAGACCACCAGTAATAGTTGATCTGTAGTTGATAATCTCTATCATGTTTGATTGTGATGTTTGTGATGGTCAGAGATCCAGTTTTATTGTCCAGCTTCAGTCTGTCTCTGAATCTCCCATCAAGAACATCATCATATACAGTGAAGCTGTCAGCCGTTACATTGATTTCAGCAATTAAAGTGTTTTCATATCCAAACCACCACTGAATCACATCATCATCCTTCATTTCAGTGAGACGAGAGTCTAGAGTGACTGAATCTCCCTCCGTCACTGACACTGAATCATCACACAGAACAAACAGAAACAGGGTTTTTCACAGATCAACAGATTATAATGGTTTATTAAATTAAATAATTCAACATTTGAAATAAACAATATCATAAAACAAAAAAAAGAAACAAAATGGTGTGTGAATTAATTTCAATTTTGTCATTAAAAAACAGGTGTAAACACTTTTGAACTTACCAATGACATCGAGAAAGAAATCAATCGTCTTATCGTTGATCTGTCGTTCATAAACTCCAGCATGTTTCATTGTGATGTTTGTGATGGTCAGAGATGCAGTTTGACTGTCCAGCTTCAGTCTGTCTCTGAATCTCCCATCAAGAACATCATCATATACAGTGAAGCTGTCGGCCCGTTTATTGATTTCAGCGATTAAAGTGCGTTTATATCCAAACCACCACTGAATCACATCATCATCCTTCATTTCAGTGAGATGAGAGTCTAGAGTGACTGAATCTCCCTCCTTCACTTCAACATGAATCCCTCCTGAAGAACAGAGTTTTTCACAGATGAAAGCTTTAAAATCACTTGATGTTGGTTTGATGAAGCTTCACTAAAATACTTATTTAAATGTTGTTGGATATTAGATGTTAAATATCCAAAGTTCGTCAGAATTGTAGAAACTTGGTGGTGTGTCTGATTAAAACACTGGAAAAAGTTCTAGTCCTTACAGTCTTTAGTTTATTGAGTTCAGGATGCTTAAGTCTTGAATTCTTTGCACAACCCAAAGCAGATGGAGATACCAGGAGCAAATTCACATGACAGATGTTAATAGAAGGACAGGATTATCAGAATGGGATAAACAGGATGAACAGGATGGTCTTTAGTCTCTACAAACCATACAAAAAGATAATCAGACTCATGCAAGCAATTCATAAATAAACGTTAACAATATATATTCAATCCAAATAATGGTAACGCTTTAGTTTACAGCCCGGAAAGTACTGCGTAAGTAAAGCGAATTTACAGCGCAACTTTCGGTAATTATAGTGTAACTATAAAGTAAGTACGTGTAGGTATAAGGGAACAATATGTAATATTTGGGGAATAAAGAGGTAACTATCATGAAAATTAAATAATTTATACTGTAAGTATTTTTTAATTAAGGGGTAATTATCCATGTAGTTACAGGGTAAGTGTGAATCTACGGGCTGTAAATTAAAGTGGTGTTTGTTACCCTCTTGTTTCATGTAGTTAAAGGGTAAGTATGAATCTGCGGGCTGTAAATTAAAGTGGTGTTTGTTCCCCTCTTGTTTCATGTAGTTACAGGGTAAGTGTGAATCTACGGGCTGTAAATTAAAGTGGTGCTTGTTCCCCTCTTGTTTCATGTAGTTACAGGGTAAGTATGAATCTGCGGGCTGTAAATTAAAGTGGTGTTTGTTCCCCTCTTGTTTCATGTAGTTACAGGGTAAGTGTGAATCTACGGGCTGTAAATTAAAGTGGTGCTTGTTCCCCTCTTGTTTCATGTAGTTACAGGGTAAGTATGAATCTGCGGGCTGTAAATTAAAGTGGTGTTTGTTCCCCTCTTGTTTCGTGTAGTTACAGGGTGAAGTACAATAAAAACACGTACACAATCTGATATCACTCGGAAATCTTTATTTGAAAAACAACTTTCAAAACAGATTTACAACACTTCTTATTCGTTTCTCTTGCTTGGCTTCTCCTCATCTTGTTCCTCTTCTTTTTCATTCTTGCCACAGATGAATCTTAAGAAGGAATGTCTCTAGCTATTCTGTATTAAAAGAAAATACAGTATACCCAGAAATGTCCTCACCAATTAGTCGTCTTTTACCCTCAGATGTATACGACTCTTTCTTCAGATGAACACAGAAAAATAAATAATCTCTGCTAATGAAAACTCATTTGGGTTCCTAAAAGTTGAAGCATCAAACAGCACATAACAGCAATAATTACAGTAATCCATACGATCCCAATGGATGAATCAATGTCTTCTGAAGTGAACCGACAAGTGTTTGTAAGAAAAATACCAATATTTTAAACTGTAGACTACGGTTCCGACCAACATTCATATGTGCGCGCATGAGAGAGTTAAGTTCACATTTGACGTAACTTGAAGCGTGACGTAAGCAACAACAGTATACAAACAATAACATAATATATGATAATAGCAGTGAGAAACAAACAAGACTAAAAGACAGAGACGCCAGTTTGTCATGAAAGCTTGAAGCTTCTTTACTTATGCACGCACTGGTAACAGCTGGTCGGATGCGAAAAGATTAGTAAATTAAGAGAGCATTTCTGGGTGTACTTTTTCTTTTAATAAATAATAATACAGAATATCAAAAGACATGGGATTCCTCTTAAGATCCATCAGTGGAAATAACGAAAAAGAAGAAGAGGAACAAGAAGAGGAAGACAAGCAAGAGAAACAAAAAAGGGACAAAACCTCTTTCTGTCAGGACGTTATTATTTGAAATGAAAAGTTTATTTTAAAAAAATGAATAAAAAGTGTTGTAAATCTGTTTTGAATTAAGTTGTTTTTCAAATAAATGTTTCCGAGTGATATCAGATTGTGTACGTGTTTTTATTGTACTTACCCTGTAACTACACGAAACAAGAGGGGAACAAACACCACTTTAATTTACAGCCCGCAGATTCATACTTACCCTGTAACTACATGAAACAAGAGGGGAACAAGCACCACTTTAATTTACAGCCGCAGATTCACACTTACCCTGTAACTACATGAAACAAGAGGGGAACAAGCACCACTTTAATTTACAGCCGCAGATTCACACTTACCCTGTAACTACATGAAACAAGAGGGGAACAAACACCACTTTAATTTACAGCCGCAGATTCATACTTACCCTGTAACTACATGAAACAAGAGGGGAACAAGCACCACTTTAATTTACAGCCGCAGATTCACACTTACCCTGTAACTACATGAAACAAGAGGGGAACAAGCACCACTTTAATTTACAGCCGCAGATTCACACTTACCCTGTAACTACATGAAACAAGAGGGGAACAAACACCACTTTAATTTACAGCCCGTAGATTCACACTTACCCTGTAACTACATGAAACAAGAGGGGAACAAACACCACTTTAATTTACAGCCTGCAGATTCATACTTACCCTGTAACTACATGGATAATTACCCCTTAATTAAAAAATACTTAAAGTATAAATAATTTGTTAATTTTCCTGATAGTTACCCCTTTATTCCCCAAATATTACATATTGTTCCCTTTTACCTACACGTACTTACTTTATAGTTACACTATAATTACTGAAAGTTACGCAGTAAATTCACTTTACTTACGCAGTACTTTCCGGGCTGTAATCTAAAGCGTTACCCAAATAATTATTAAACCCAATTCATAGAAACAAATTCAAACCATACAATTGTCAAAACAAACTTACTTAACACATCCTAAGGAAAGGACATGGTTGGGTGTCCATTCAAACACCCATACCTCACCAATGCAAAAGAACAAAGAAAGGAAATTAGGTCTATTTATAGACCTTGATCAGGGGATTATGGGTAATGTAAATTACCTGGATTTGTGAGAAACACAGTACAAAGAAACTAAAATGTTTTTTCTATGGTTTTAGTTTGAGTTTCAACCTTCAGTCTCTTGTTCTCAGTTCAAGCTGACTCCATACAGCACTGATGAAGAGGAATATAGAAAGACATTAAATCATCAAAAATCCTGTCCAACTCTTCTGAATCTGATGTCATAAACCAGAACAACAACAACAGCCCCGCCCACCAGAGCCGAGACGACCAATCAGATCACAGCTTCTCAGAGCCTATCAGACTCAGAACTACAAACCAGTTATGCCTACTGGGTCATTCCTACAGTATACAATAACAATACCGCATATTTTACATAAAATGTTACTCAAATTTCAGGCTACATGGTTTTTCATGCATAGATTTACTACATTAACCAAAATTCATAATGATTGTTACTAAAGAATAATGTAAAATAATAATAATACTTTCTGAAGCACAATCATGTTTTCTCAACTTCACTTCAAATAAAGCTTATATATATTTATAAATTAAAAATTTTGAGTATTAGCATATACATTTACTTTTATCTTTGACATAAAACACAATTCATTGTGATAAATATTTTGTAATGTGTAAAACCATGACATTAGTTTATGTCTCTCAAACTCCAGTCCACCCTGTTACATTAGTGCTACTTGCCCTTTAAAATCTTAAGCACATGTCCTAAATCACATGACTTGCTGGAAGTGACATCATTTGCTTGGAGGGAAACTTCTCCAAGAACAAAGGCAGTTTCTCAATACCAAGTACGCAAACTTCTGACTTGTAGTTAAGACTTGCCAAGTTCTACTCAGGAGAACAAACTCACAAGTCCGGGAGGACACAAGTCCGGTACTCTGCTAACGGAACAGCAGCGTTCTTGATAGCGTCAAACACTCTGCCTCTTTTCATTTTCATTAAAAAAAAATATTAAACATATTATAGCCACACAAATGTGGTTCAGGCAACGCATACCTTGATTATCTTCACTGAATGTATATTTATAACAAAACGAAATATAAAACTCAACCCTGCCTCTTTTCGTTTACATTTTTAAAAAAAAAAAATTAAACATATTAATATGTGGTTCAGACAATAAGTGTGCATACATATGATTATCACTGTAATAAAATTAAATATGACATAAAACACAACCCAGTCTCTTTTTGTTAAATGTCAGTTTATGTGTGATCAATAATAGCCATTATAAAAGTACAAGTAAAAGGTATAAGAAGCTATACAAGAAATAAAGCAAACAATTCAGTCAAACATACAAAGTAAGCGCTACAACGGTAAAGTTAAATAGCCTAAAAATATAAAGTTATGAAACTTCACTTTGCCCTCAGCCAAAACGATTCGCCAGGGAACAAATTATAGATTCATGAGACCAAAGATCGCCCGTTAGATCTACACAAAACGAATTATATCTCATGTTTAACCACTACAGAGACATCAGAGCCAGCGGCAAACGTCAGAAGGTCTAGCCGAGGAAAGGCTGCTCTCGGCGGGGTTAACGAGCGCTGAGCACCCGCTGATCGACTGGATCTCATAACTCCGAAAACGCCAGACCAAATTTTCAAATAGGCGCTCTCTTTATAAATAAACCACAGATTTGAGCTTTAAACAAGGACATTCTCCCCTGAAAAGGTCTTAAAACTACATTTTGTGACACATTAACAGTAGTATTTTTAAATTACGCTGGGTTTCTCATCCGCTATTGATGCTTCAAGTCAAGCTATTGATCCACACAAGTCACCTCTAGATGCATCCTCGATATAAGGGGCGGATCAAGAACATATCCGGGGATTTGAACTGTACTTGGCTAGATGTGAACTTTGAATTGGAACAGGACTTGGGCAGCGACTGATGACGTTTCACAAGTACAGACAAGAACGTATATTGAGAAACGGCCAAAGACTCAGGCTGAATCCGAAATCGCCCCTAAACCCTCATTCACTATTCCCTACGTTAGTCCACTAATATAGTTCACTTGAAGAAGTGAATGAAAACGAGTGCGTGAATTCGGACAGCCGTTGTGTGTAGATACATCGGCTGTACACTTGTTATTGCGGTGCTTTGTGGGATAGAATGAGTGCGCTCAATAACATCCACTATGGTTTCGGACACCACTACAAATGGCTGTCCCCTCAAATATAGGGGGCGATTTCGGATTCAGCCTCAGTCATAATCTTTTCTCTCTTTTCCTCATTTTATAAGGATTATCTAATAGTGTAAAACATAACATGTCCACCCTGTTATACTGGACATGAAAATTACGGACGGGCAAATGAAGCCTCATGAAGCACCGAGGCTTTCCACTGATTGTTCCCGGGTAAAGATTCAAAGTTTCGAGAACAGTTGTCGAGAACACGTCGACAACAGCGCCATCTGGTGTTTAGTAAAAAATAAAGCAGCCAAATCCACGTGAAAGAAGTTTCGTCAGACGAAGCAGCCACCACACATTCCATAGATAGTTTCATGGTACGTGCACAAATAAAAGCCTAACAGTGCCCGTATGTGTGTGTGTGTGTGTGTGTGTGTGTTGAATTTCTCGCTGAACTGTGATAAATTAATTTAACCATTAAACTGTGGCATTTAAAGCCAGTATGAATATCAATATGATGTTACAGAAGAATAATGTACACATGAATTGTGTATATGGCAAATATTTTATTTTTCTGAAATAATTTGTATTCTTCATATTACTTGACTGGATATTTAAAAATGTAATTGAATAAGTGAATGAAAACTTACTCGTAAAGTAAAATCTGGGGGTTCGAACATTCCGACACGAAAAAAAGAATGACACACGTGATTGGACAGAAAGTGAGGCTTTGTTTGTCATTGGCAGTGTTGTGCAAGTTACTCTGGATAAGTAATTAAATTACTGATTACTCCTTTTAAAAGTAATCGCGTTACTTTTCTGAGGCATTAAGATCGCTGAAACACCCGAGTTTTGTTCAGTGCACGCGCTCTCGCGAATACTCTCATCATAAACTGATAGACATAAACAGATTTGTGCTCTTGAGAGCGTCGAAACTAATATAAATAGGTTTTTCTATGTACAACAATGTACAACATCATGTTGAGCAATGTAGCCAATCACAAACATATCTAATGATTTCTTAAACGCAATGGCCAATCAGACGCGTTTAAGTTAGAATCCCCTCACCACTCAAAACGCAGAGTTTTTGTCCAGTTGCCAGTGCTGTGATCAATGCAGATAAATGCTGTACTTTTGAACTTTCTATTCATTAAATAATCCTGAAAAAAAATTGATAAAATAATACATGTCTCTTGAGCAGCAAATCATCATATCAGAATGATTTCTGAAGGATCATGTGACTCTAAAGACTGGAGTAATGATGCTCAAATTTCACAAAAATAAATTGCATTTTAAAATATATTCAAATAGAAAAAAGTTATTTTAAATTGTAAAAATATTTCACAATATTACTGTTTTTGCTGTATTTTGGATCAAATAAATGTAGGCTTGGTGAGCAGAAGAGACTTCTTTCAAAAACAATCAAAATAGTACAGTTTCCAAACTTTTGACTGGTAGTGTATATATAAAAATTAAAAAACTGAATACGGCTTCCTGGACAGAGTAATGTTGAGGAAACCATAGGAATAGGAAACCCGGTTTCGATCCTCTCTGGAGTAAATTATGTTTAATGTTGATCCTCTCTGACTAAATTAACCAGTCATTTATCACATGTACCAGAACAGAAAAAATACCATAAAAACACATTTCAACTCACCAACCAGACGCCACAAACACAAGCAGATCAAAACAGGGAGAAACATCTTCAACGGTTTCAGTCCACAAATATGAAGAGAGTAATCTCAAAACTGGTTCAGTAATAAAATGACAGACGCGCTGATGTGAAGCTGCTCTGTAGTAAAGTGAAGTAAAACTAAAATAACTGCCTATTCATTCAGTGTTAATGGGTGTGACTTTAGCTGCTAGCTCTTTTTTGTGTGACTTTAGCTCTTTTTTAGCTGCTTCATTCACATCCTCTGGTCATGGTCAGTTTCTCAACTTCCTGTAAGTCAGTGGTGTCATTTTCAACAGAAATGAACTGACCCACAACCTGCTAAAAATACGGTTTGATCTTGTCATGAGATCCTGCGAGTGTTTGGCTCTGCTCTCTCCTGTTCCTGTCTTCAGGACGTTTGTTCATTTCTCATCAAATGTCTCAATAGTTTCTCCTCTCAGACTGATTTCAGAGTTTCTCTAATGGCTTTATGGAGCAGCAACAGATCACCTGCTATAACTGTGTGTATGAAAGTGTCCTCTGATATCTTCAAACACTGTTGCCAACTAATTTTCAGGGGAAGTTGCTAAAGGCAGATCGATTTGTTGCTAAAAGTTGCTAAATGACGTTGTGACGTCATTACCACATCCTTGGTGCCAATGGCTCGACGGGCTGAGGTGGAGTCCTGGTCGTGGAGGCCGGAGGCGTAAACCATGGATCCACCCGCCATGATGTATTTGACGACTGGCGGACCCACGGCGAACACACCTCTCCGATGGTGGACTGAGGGTGAGCGGATGGTTCGACAGGAAGTGGCGGAGGCGAGGATAAGGTGTAGATGGGAGGAGGTGGGAGAGGGAGGCTGGGTGGGTTGTCCAGGATGCTCTGGCGGTGCTGGTGTCTTCACTGGACTCTGGACGGAGGAAGAAGTCCTCTCTGGGCTCTCGTCGCTGGCTGATGAGTGGCGGGAAAAAGAACAAAGAACCATGTGACAAATGAAAACACATTTAAAGTCCAAGGACAAAACAGAACATAACTGTGACAAAGAGAGCAGAAGCTCAAATAATCATCACTATTTATTATGACAAAAACACACTTGAAGAATCTTTAAAGTTCAGCGTTCTGCTTTAGATTCAAGCACTTCCTGAAAAAGATGAACATATGAAGCCATAAATTAATAAATCTCACAAATATATATGCTAAATCAGTTTGTGAGAAATAACATCATCAATCATGTACCTGATGTGTGAATATGAGCTTGATCTCGTTCAGCTCTTCTGGATCTGATGTCATAAACCAGAATAATGACAGTAGCCACGCCCACCAGAGCAGAGAGGACCAATCGGATCACAGCTTCAAAAGGACCACAACAGTGGACAGAGTCTGAGGAATAAAAACATCAAACTGAGATCAGCTCAGTCAATAAACGCTAATATCACCGCTGACATCAACTAATATCAGCGTTGCTGCCGTACCTGAACATGTGTGACAGAGTTGAGTGATGTCCAGATGTTGAGTCTGGTGGCTGATGGGATTGTTCAGCACACAGCTGTAGGTGTTTTTATCCTGATATTCCACCTCCAGAGGTAGAGAGAGACTGATGCTGAGATCAGACACACTGATGTTGGACAATAAACTGTTTCCTTTGTACCAGGAGAGAGTCACATGACTCACATTCACCACTGAACACACCAATGAACAAGATGATGATGATGAAGAACATTGTGAGTTACTGCTGATGGCAGGAACAGGCAGACGATCTGGAAAACATCAGAGAATAAAGAGAAATGAGGATGAATGAAGATATTCAAGCAGACGAGGAAGAAACATCGAGAGGAACCAAGATGATCAAAAGTAGAACATTTAAAACAATTTAATAGAAAGTTAAATATCATGTAAAAAAAGTAAGGGAATTAGTAATTTTAAGTAATTATTCATGATAAGATAGATTCTTTAGATCTCGCTGTAATAAATAAAACATGTGAAACTGATATTTAACTCACCGTAGACAGAGAGACGAATATAAGAATACAGCCAGTAATAGTTGGTCTCTAGTCCATATTCTCCAGCATGTTTGATTGTGATGTTTGTGATGGTCAGAGATACAGTTTTATTGTCCAGCTTCAGTCTGTCTCTGAATCTCCCATCAAGAACATCATCATATACAGTGAAGCTGTTGGCCTGTTTATTGATTTCAGCAATTAAAGTGTTTTTATATCCAAACCACCACCGAATCACATCATCATCCTTCATTTCAGTGAGATGAGAGTCTAGAGTGACTGAATCTCCCTCCGTCACTGACACTGAATCAACACACAGAACAAACAGAAACAGGGTTTGTCACAGATCAACAGATTATAATGCTTTATTAAATTAAATAATTCAACATTTGAAATAAACAATATCATAAAACAAAAAAAAGAAACAAAATGGTGTGTGAATTAATTTCAATTTTGTCATTAAAAAACAGGTGTAAACACTTTTTAACTCACCAATGACAGTGAGAATGATATGAACCGTCATTCTGTTGGTCTCTAGTCTATATTCTCCAGCATGTTTGATTGTGATGTTTGTGATGGTCAGAGATCCAATTTGATTGTCCAGCTTCAGTCTGTCTCTGAATCTCCCATCAAGAACATCATCATATACAGTGAATCTGTTGGCCTGTTTATTGATTGCAGCGATTAAAGTGGATCCAAACCCCACTGAATCAGCTCATCATCCTTCATTTCAGTGAGACGTGAGTCTAGAGTGAATGAATCTCCCTCCGTCACTGACACTCCAAAAATAGTAGAAGAACCTGAAGAACCTGAAGAGTTTTTCACAGATTAAAGCTTTAAAATCACTTGATGTTGGTTTGATGAAGCTTCACTAAAATACTTTTATTCATTTAAATGTGAAGTGAATAATATTCTGCAGAACAAAGACAAAAGATGATGAATGAAAACAGAAATAGTTTTATATATGGAACAATAACTAAATAAAAAAGACACTTTAATGTTTAATGTCACATTAAAACTAATGCTGTTGAGCATTTGAGCTTCATATTTACTTTATTTTATTGAATCTATCCATAATAACTGAATATAGACCTGAATTGAAACTTGATCTGACAGTAAAATCACAGATTAATTATTTCTATATGAGAATAACTGTGAATGATAAATCTCTGTGAATAATTTTAACCAGTCATTTATTACAGAAACGACTGAAGCCATAAAAACACATTTACTGTTAATATTAATATGAAAAGACAAATTCAAAACTGCTTCAGAAATAATCCTGTTCGAGCTTAAAACATCCAGTTTCTACTCTTTTATGCTAAAAGGCATCGGGCCGTCGTTGAGCGCCAGTTGGGCTGTTTTTGCAGTGTGTTCTGAATCATTGGCATCAGTCGGACCTCATGTGTCCTTAAAATGGCTCCCTTCAGGTGACACCAATTAACCGGTTAATTGCAGGTGAGCTACCAGGTAACTGCAACTGTCACAGAGTCAACCACACCGTCACAGCCCCAATCATTACCGAATCACCAGGACCCACCCACTCGTTCACAATCACCAGAGTACTGACTCGCTGCACCTGCACCTTATCAGAGACTCACCCTTTATATTCACCGCGCACCATTCACTCCTTGTCTGGTCTCATCACAGTATACACTGTTTCACCTAAGACTCCTGACATCTCTACCTACCTGTGATCATATCATCTTGTCTCGTCTCGTCTCCTGTCTTCCGTCCTCCGTCCGTCTGCCTGGTTCCCGATCTCCCTTCTTCGTCTCCATCTTCACCTGCAAGGAATATCAACCTGAATCTTCACCAGCTAAGTCACCATCTACATCCAGCAAGTCACCATCCACTTCCCATTGCCTGGTTCCCGCTGTTCACCTACACTCTGCTTTAAATAAACATCATTATCACTTACCTGCCTGTCTGTTCCCTTCTGTGTTGTGATAGAAGACCAGACCAACAATGCAGAGTCCGGCTGAACCCAGCTTCTTGGAGTAGAAGGCACATGGATGGAGTCGAGGAGGCTCACCCTGCTGCTGGGACAGCACCGCTCTAACCCCGGTAGTAGAGGCATCAACTTCGACCACGAATGGGAGTTCCGGATTAGGATGGACCAGGATTGGAGCGGGGTGTGAAGGCATCCTTGAGGTGTTGGAAGGACACCTCCAAATATTGGATATTGTATTCAGTTTCTTCCAAATATTGCACCTCTCACTTGAACTCCTGTCCAAATTATAACCCTTAAACTTCTCAATCCAGCGCAAGCGCTCATCGACTCCGGCTCCGCAGGGAACTTCATCTCTTACCAACTTCTCCAAAGACTCAATCTCCAGAGGAAACGCTGCCCACAGGAATTAACCATCCACACCATTCTCGGCAAACCGCTGGGTCGTGGTCGTGTACATCACTTCTCCCCCACCGTCAGGCTCCGCGTTGGCTGCCTGCATGAGGAGAAGATCTTGTTCATGGTGCTGAAAGGTTCCACTGCGGACATCATCCTGGGACACCCCTGGATGACTCAACACGAACCCACCATCAACTGGAACTCTGGAGAACTTCTACAATGGAGTGATTCCTGCTTCAAGGACTGTCTGTTATCTGTTACCAAACCAGCGATACGCAGGGACTGCCAACATCACACCATCTCTTCCTCCAGTCTTCAGTTGAACTCCACCTCCGTCGAAAGCCCCGAAACTGAGGGAAAAACTGAAATTCCTCCAGAGTACCGGGCATTCCAGGATGTGTTTAGTAAGCGGTTGGCGACCCGTCTTCCACCTCATCGGTCATGGGACTGCGCCATCGACCTGCTGCCTTTGGCCTCTCCACCTAAGGGTAAGATCTACCCTGTCTATCCCGGAACAGAAGGCCATGGAGGAGTACATTCAGGAGGCTCTTAACCAACGTTTCATCTGTCCATCGACATCCCCTGCAGCATCTAGCTTCTTCTTCATGGCCAAAAAGGACGGAGGCCGTGTATCGATTACCGATTATCCCTTTATTCCCAGACAGTCAAGAACAGTTATCTTCTTCCTCTGGTCCCTGCTGCATTGGAACAGCTCCGTGGGGCTCAAATCTTCTCCAAGCTGGACCTGCGGAGCGCTTACAACCTCATCCGGATACGCGAGGGTGACGAATGGAAGACGGCATTCATCATTCCGGCAGGCCACTACGAGTACCAGGTAATGCCGTATGGCCTGTCCAACTCACCCTCCGTATTCCAGGACAATAAGGTGTTCCGGGAGTACCTCCAACACTTCCTCATTGTCTACATCAATGATATCCTTATCTACTCCCGGAACCAGGCCGAACATCGCCAACACGTGACGCAGGTCCTCAAGAAGCTGAGAGAACACCGTCTATACCTCAAGTTAGAGAAGTGCGAGTTCCACACACCATCCGTCCAGTTCCTTGGGTATATCATCGACCAACAAGGTATCCAAATGGACCAGAGGAAGGTGAACACCATCCACAACTGGCCCCAACCTGTCATCGTCAAGGAACTCCAACGTTTCCTGGGTTTCACCAACTTGTCTCCTCAGCCCACCTCTCACCTCGCTCCTCAGGAACCAGCCCGAGTCTCTATCTTGGAACCCTTTGGCCACAGAAGCCTTCCAACACCTCAAGGATGCCTTCACGACCGCTCCAATCCTGGTCCATCCTAATCCGGAACTCCCATTCGTGGTCGAAGTTGATGCCTCTACTACCGGGGTTGGAGCGGTGCTGTCCCAGCGGCAGGGTGAGCCTCCTCGACTCCATCCATGTGCCTTCTACTCCAAGAAGCTGTCCCCGGCGGAGCAGAACTACGACATCGGAAATCGTGAGTTGCTCTCAATCAAATTTTCATCTGCATTGGCTGGAGGGAGCTCAGCATCATTTCGAGGTAATCACTGATCAGTAGAACCTGGAGTATCTCCGAGAAGCCAAGTGGCTCAATCCTCGACTAGCCCGTTGGGCACTCTTCTTCACCCAGTTTGATTTCACCGTTACCTACCGACCCGGTACCAAGAACTGCAAAGCGGATGCCCTATCCCGTCTATACCATCCTGAACCTGACTCCAGTCCTCCTGAACCTGTTCTCCCTCCAGCCATGGTGGTTAGCCCTATTCAATGGTCCCTCGATGATCAAATCCTCCAGGCAACCCTCACCGAACCTGCTCCACCGGGAGGTCCTGAGGGACGGTTATACGTACCATCTGCCTGCCGCCTGTCCCTCATGGACTCAGCACACACCTCTCCGGGCTCTGGACACACAGGCAGCCAGCAAACCCTCTCGCTCCTACAAGATCGCCACTGGTGGCCCAACATGACCCAGGATATCTCCCGATTCGCCAAGGGGTGCTCAGTCTGTGCTATCTCCAACACTCCACGGAAGCTGCCGGAAGGTAAACTGGTACCCCTGCTGATACCCCGACGACCCTGGTCCCATCTGGGAGTGGATTTCATGACTGACCCTCCTCCATCTAACCATCATACCTGCATATCTATCATTGTCGACCTGTTCTCAAAAGCCTGTAAATTAATCCCTATCAAGGGCCTGCCCACCGCATTCGAAGCTGCAGAACTATTATTCCACCAAGTATTCCGTCATTATGGCTTGTCAGAAGACATCATCTCCGACAGAGGTCCCCAGTTCATCTCCCGAGTATGGAAGGCTTTCTTCCAACTCCTGGGTGTCTCAGTGAGTTTATCGTCCGGATACCATCCCCAAACCAACGGGCAGTCTGAGCGCAAGATCCAGGAGATCGGGAGATACCTACGGTCATACTGCCACCAGCACCAGGACGGCTGGAGCCGTTACCTTCCCTGGGTAGAGTATGCCCAGAACTCCCTACGGCAGACCACCACTGGGCTTACTCCGTTCCAATGCATCCTCAGCTACCAACCTCCTCTTTTCCCCTGGTCCGGAGAACCGCTGGAGGTTCCAGCCGTCAATCACTGGTTCGAGGAGAGAGAGAGGGTATGGGAAACGATAATCGAAACGATAATCATAGAGCTCACAAAGGCCGGCCTCGACACTGACAGAATTCAGCCAGGTGTGTGACAAACTCTTACAAACTCAGATGAACAAAATCTCTTAGAGGACAGACTGGGCCGAAACATACACACACTGTTTTAATCACAAACTCTATCTAGTGGTTGTTTGTGCGTTATCATCTGAAAGTGAAATTTAAGACTTTTTCAGAGTTTACAATCTACTTTACAAGTTCCTCAGAAAGCCTACGATAGCGGTTCATTACAAGGGCGAGAAGCTAAATTGTTTCTTGGATCAGCGATGGACCCTGGGAGATATACACTTATTGTTGGTGGACGTAAGTAATGATCGAGCTCATGGCACAGACATTCGTGTTGAGGCTACAGGACTGGTGCGATCAGTGAAAATACAAACTTCAGCTTCATTGCAGTTATGGTACATAAGATACTGAAACTTCTTGACCCAGCAAACAAAATACTTCAAGCTAAAAAACACTGATGCACTTGTAGCCATTAAGTTTATAAATTGCGCAGCTGATTGAGTTAAAAAAAAAAAGCAGTTTATAAATACAGCTGTAAATGCTTTGTTCTTGATTTATAAGCAGATCTATAATGTGTTTAATAATTTTATTTTCATACTCTATTAATGATCAATTTATCATTTCTAAATCAAGTATTACATTTACAAACCAGTTATTTAAGAGTTGTCAGTTGTTCATAAGATCATTTAGAAAGTGTAAGTAAATGATTAATACAATTATGATTTAAATGTTATTCTACATATTATTTAGACATATAGTAATAGTTACTCAGTGTGTTAATAAATGCTTTAGCAACATGTATTCCTACATGTAATTCATGATTAATTCAGGTAGTTGTGAGTAGTTGTCAGTTAACAATTTTTGTGAGCTCATCTAAAGCGAGGACTATTTATGCCTCATAAAGCTTTTACAAAGGAGATTTAAAGGCTCAGTTATCTTCTAAACAGAAAAAGGAAACAAACAACACAGAGTGATACAGAACATATAAATATTTATTTCAAGATGCAAACAATGAAACTGTACAACTGTACACTTGATATAAAATGATAAAGATAAACCTCTGGAATATCATATAAAAATAAAAAAGGAACTAAACAAGCAACAAAATGAAAAAAAAAAATAAAAAAAATAAGAAAGCAAGTGAATACAAATAAAAACTCGTTCACGCCTCTTCGCATATGGGCATTGTAAAGAGAAAGTGTCTTACAAAATTGAAATCAATATATTGTTTTATGTGAATGAGTAGGCACAATGATTCTTACATTAGTTTGAAGCAAAAACTCTAGGCAACAACTTCCATTAGTCAAAAGTCTTGTGGACACATATATATTGTGTGTTTTGTGGCCTTAATTCAGCAACTTACATTTTTAGTTTTTTCAAAAACCACGCATAAACGTTATTCTCTCAAAAATACAAGCATGTACATACATGTTGCTCACCTATTATGGTAGCCCAGTTTGTCCTGAATACAATGTAATGACACTTTTGCCATTAATATGTTTATAAGCAACTGAAAAAAGTACAAATATCAGAGCATGTCAAAACTTCTAAAGGGCCCCAAAACTGTGCAGACCCGTAGGGGTTAACAACCTAACCGAACGCAACGTAGAACTGACAATGAACTGAAAGAAACATAGTGTTTAAATAGATAGAACAAACCAATCAAAGAAACGTGAAACACCTGTGACCACTTAATCAAACCATTAGTAACCTTAGGAACAAACAGGCAGGGAATGAAGGAGAACTGACCAATAACAAACTAACAGCAAAAACTAGAACACAACAGGAAAGCTAAATCAAACAATACAAAACATGAACACACACAGACTCTGGAAACATCATTTGAAGGAATAGTGGCTGGTTACAGCTTTTGTCGTCCAGCATATTTCTGCTTTAAGTGTTGGATTAGAGCTAACAAATGATTTTATGGTGCCTATGGAGTTGCTGGTTGACTGGTGAGGATGAGATAAACCTGGGGATGGTAGAGGGTGATTCCTGTGGCTGCTCCACTGGCTGCGTCCACTGCACTGGCTCTCACTCGCTGCTGCTGGAGGATGTGGATGAGATAAACCTGGGGATGGTAGAGAGTGATTCCTGTGGCTCCTCCACTGGCTGCTCCACTGCACTGGCTCTCACTCGCTGCTGCTGGAGGATGTGGATGAGATAAACCTGGGGATGGTAGAGAGTGATTCCTGTGGCTCCTCCACTGGCTGCTCCACTGCACTGGCTCTCACTCGCTGCTGCTGGAGGATGTGGATGAGATAAACCTGGGGATGGTAGAGGGTGATTCCTGTGGCTCCTCCACTGGCTGCTCCACTGCACTGGCTCTCACTTGCTGCTGCTGGAGGATGTGGATGTAGCTGTGCTGCTTGATGCATCGTATGGAAGTAAAATAATGCCAAATATTTTTGAAACAAAAAAGCTTGTTGAATTGCACTACTTGGAGAAAAAAATATACATTGCATTAACCATGCTTGCATTTTAATGCATTGTATTTTTAGGGCTTGCATTTTTATGGGCTGAAATTCAACATGGGTGTATATTTAAGATGCGAATATTTCAATTCAAAACATTTCACACACATTTTCATTACTAAAAATTCAATAATCCATATTCACCTCTCAGATTTCACTTCCAAAATATTCATTCTGTTTAAAAAATACAACCTATAATATTCAACAGGCAATTTTCGGTCCATTTTATTTCGCTTTACAAATTCAACAGAAAATTCAACAGTTCACATCCGGGAACTGCAGGAACAGCAGTAGATTACTGAGCATAATCTCCATCTGCTGTTAGTCGACCTCACCAGCAGGCGGTGCAAGCGGCTATTGACGAAGACCAGAGCAACGTGTAGAGAGAGTCATTCTTTCATTAAACGGATTTACAGAAATGGAGCAAGCGATACGTATTTGTGATGATTATCAGGGCCAATATATATATGGAAAAGCTGATAAAGACTCAAAAGCTGTGTTTACATTTAAGTCTTCATGGCTACTTTTGTACATGTAAGCAGCTTTCGCTACCGTGAACGAGATTATAATGTTATTCCCCGATGCTGACGTACAGATCAAACGTTACATCTGAGGTAGATATATTTATCTCGGTTGTTTACTTTCCTTAACTTTATATCGCGGCGCTGTGCTGCAGTACTGGGGTTCCCTCAATAAGTCATACTCCAGGATTCCCCTGCCGTCGGGACGCTTAACGTAGCTTAATACAGTGAAAGACCAAACTCGCACCTTATTGAGGATGTTGGCTACACTATATAGGCTACAGGCAAGCAGGTGGACTTAGAATATGAATATAACGCAAAAAGTTTCACGCTAAGCGTTTCCCAGTGATATACTGGCATAAACTTGGCTTGACAATGACATGGACAATAGTCGCACAGGGACCGTCTCTAAAGTTACATACGACATGAGTATACGCGTTTCTAATTTCTTTAATTTAAAAAATGTAAAAGGTGTGCATCATGTCTGACACCTACATGAACACTTTACAGTTGGTTATATGACTAAGTCATTCTCTTCAAATGCTAGTGAAGTTAGAAACGTGTATACACATGTCATATGTAACTTTAGAGACAGTCCCTAAATGTGCAACTATCTATGTGCGGTAGAGAAAGCTGCTTACATGTACAAAAGTACCTGTGAAGACTTAAATGTAAACAATGCTTTTGAGTCTTTATCAGCTTTTCCATATATACACTCACCTAAAGGATTATTAGGAACACCTGTTCAATTTCTCATTAATGCAATTATCTAATCAACCAATCACATGGCAGTTGCTTCAATGCATTTAGGGGTGTGGTCCTGGTCAAGACAATCTCCTGAACTCCAAACTGAATGTCAGAATGGGAAAGAAAGGTGATTTAAGCAATTTTGAGCGTGGCATGGTTGTTGGTGCCAGACGGGCCGGTCTGAGTATTTCACAATCTGCTCAGTTACTGGGATTTTCACGCACAACCATTTCTAGAGTTTACAAAGAATGGTGTGAAAAGGGAAAAACATCCAGTATGCGGCAGTCCTGTGGGCGAAAATGCCTTGTTGATGCTAGAGGTCAGAGGAGAATGGGCCGACTGATTCAAGCTGATAGAAGAGCAACTTTGACTGAAATAACCACTCGTTACAACCGAGGTATGCAGCAAAGCATTTGTGAAGCCACAACACGCACAACCTTGAGGCGGATGGGCTACAACAGCAGAAGACCCCACCGGGTACCACTCATCTCCACTACAAATAGGAAAAAGAGGCTACAATTTGCACGAGCTCACCAAAATTGGACAGTTGAAGACTGGAAAAATGTTGCCTGGTCTGATGAGTCTCGATTTCTGTTGAGACATTCAGATGGTAGAGTCAGAATTTGGCGTAAACAGAATGAGAACATGGATCCATCATGCCTTGTTACCACTGTGCAGGCTGGTGGTGGTGGTGTAATGGTGTGGGGGATGTTTTCTTGGCACACTTTAGGCCCCTTAGTGCCAATTGGGCATCGTTTAAATGCCACGGCCTACCTGAGCATTGTTTCTGACCATGTCCATCCCTTTATGACCACCATGTACCCATCCTCTGATGGCTACTTCCAGCAGGATAATGCACCATGTCACAAAGCTCGAATCATTTCAAATTGGTTTCTTGAACATGACAATGAGTTCACTGTACTAAAATGGCCCCCACAGTCACCAGATCTCAACCCAATAGAGCATCTTTGGGATGTGGTGGAACGGGAGCTTCGTGCCCTGGATGTGCATCCCACAAATCTCCATCAACTGCAAGATGCTATCCTATCAATATGGGCCAACATTTCTAAAGAATGCTTTCAGCACCTTGTTGAATCAATGCCACGTAGAATTAAGGCAGTTCTGAAGGCGAAAGGGGGTCAAACACAGTATTAGTATGGTGTTCCTAATAATCCTTTAGGTGAGTGTATATACTGGCCCTGATAATCATCACAAATACATATCGCTTGCTCCATTTCTATAAATCCATTTAATGAATGAATGACTCTCTCTACCCGTCGCTCTGGTCTTCGTCAATAGCCGCTTGCACCACCTGCTGGTAAGGTCGACTAACAGCAGATGGAGATTATGCTCGGTAATCTACTGCTGTTCCTGCAGTTCCCAGATGTGAACTGTTGAATTTTTCTGACGAATTTGAACCACTGAATTTGCGGAAACGAATTTGTAAAGCAAAATAAAATGGACCGAAAATTGCCTGTCGAATATTATAGGTTGTATTTTTAAACAGAATGAATATTTTGGAAGTGAAATCTGAGAGGTGAATATGGATTATTGAATTTTTAATAATGAAAATGTGTGTGAAAAGTTTTGAATTGAAATATTAACATCTTAAATATACACCCATGTTGAATTTCAGCCCATAAAAATGCAAGCCCTAAAAATACAATGCATTAAAATCCAAGCATGGTTAATGCAATGCATATTTTTTCAAGTAGTGCAATTCAACAAGCTTTTTTGTTACAGAAATATTTGGCATTATTTTACTTCCATACATCACTTGTGCTGAAAAAATCCCCCAAAGCAAAAGTCTTCTGATCAGATCTGCATGCTTCTTTCCTAAATAATAAGACCAAAAATAGTAGGAAAATGTTATCAACAAAGTTTTTTTTTTATCAATTTGATTTCCAGTAAGATGCTGAAAATTATATTTGTCAATCAGCTAGGTCACTGTATGTGTTGTTGTGTAGTCCTAATTATCTACTTAAAAATGCAATGCAGTCAATAATAGAGGGTATGCATCGATGTCAATTTCCCGCCGGACACGCCCCCTCAGCCGGGACTTGGGATGGGTACCGAAACCCGGTATTAAATGAGCCCAGGTGCTAAATTATGAAAGACCGCAGTATCGATAAGCTCCGACGCTATCGGTTCTGCTGTCGGTACTGGAGAAATTAAGAAAATACACTTACTATTTATAATTGATATAGACGTTGTCTTGCAAATTCTATCTTTGCCAGCCGTTTCTATATGAGATAATATTAAACCATTTGTCCGTGATGCATTTTTGCTATTCGCAATCCAGAAGAGAGAGAGCGAGCTCTGTCACGTGGAGCTACAGCGCGCACAACACGACAGTCCCAGCTTAATGAGTGATGATGGCCAAGAGAACTAAACAAAAGTTTAGTCTGGTTACACTTTAGGGCTGGAATATTAATCTAATCTAATTTTATTTTCGATTTTGGCTACCAAGGAATATGAAAAGAAGATACGAGGTAAAACTATTATAAACTAGCCGTGTTCCGCCGAGCGCAACTTCCTTCCCTTCACAGCTGTCATTTCTCCACAAACCTAAACTTAACGTCAGAATCAGTGATTGTTGTAAAATGCAGGACGTGTTTGATAATAAAAAGAGCTATTAAATGCACAATAATCCGCGCAAGAGACTGTTTATGTGTGTGTGCGCGCGCTGCGAAACAGACCAACATTATACTTTAGGCTTTGTGTGCGCGTCTAAACCATCAAATACACAACAAATAGCCTATGTCAAAATGATCGGATTGGAGAGTAGTCACTTAAACACAGTTTATATCTTAAATGGCCGTAAATAGTTTGGAGAAATGGGAGAATATGCTATTATTAGAGCTGCATTCGGTCTTAAAGGGGCAGCGTCTAATAAACCTGCTGACTATTGAGCCATTAATGTGAATCAAACAAAAGGCAAAGAGAAAATATTCACAGCTCTTGAATGAATAACTTTAGCTTTAATAAGCATGAATCTATCAATATATACAGTGAAAACTACAAACCCGATTCCAAAAAAGTTGGGACACTGTACAAATTCTGAATAAAAAAGGAATGCAATAATTTACAAATCTCATAAACTTATATTTTATTCACAATAAAATATAGATAACATATCAAATGTTGAAAGTGAGACATTTTGAAATCTCATGCCAAATATTGGCTCATTTTGGATTTCATGAGAGCTACACATTCCAAAAAAGTTGGGACAGGTAGCAATAAGAGGCCGGAAAAGTTAAATGTACATATAAGGAACAGCTGGAGGACCAATTTGCAACTTATTAGGTCAATTGGCAACATGATTGGGTATAAAAAGAGCCTCTCAGAGTGGCAGTGTCTCTCAGAAGTCAAGATGGACAGAGGATCACCAATTCCCCCAATGCTGCTGCGAAAAATAGTGGAGCAATATCAGAAAGGAGTTTCTCAGAGAAAAATTGCAAAGAGTTTGAAGTTATCATCATCTACAGTGCGTAATATCATCCAAAGATTCAGAGAATCTGGAACAATCTCATCCAAACTGGATGCCCGTGATCTTCGGGCCCTTAGACGGCACTGCATCACATACAGGAATGCTACTGTAATGGAAATCACATCATGGGCTCAGGAATACTTCCAGAAAACATTGTCGGTGAACACAATCCACCGTGCCATTCGCTGTTGCTGGCTAAAACTCTATAGGTCAAAAAAGAAGCCATATCTAAACATGATCCAGAAGCGCAGGCGTTTTCTCTGGGCGAAAGGCTCATTTAAAATGGACTGTGGCAAAGTGGAAAACTGTTCTGTGGTCAGACGAATCAAAATTTGAAGTTCTTTTTGGAAAACTGGGACGCCATGTCATCCGGACTAAAGAGGACAAGGACAACCCAAGTTGTTATCAGCGCTCAGTTCAGAAGCCTGCATCTCTGATGGTATGGGGTTGCATGAGTGTGTGTGGCATGGGCAGCTTACACATCTGGAAAGGCACCATCAATGCTGAAAGGTATATCCAAGTTCTAGAACAACATATGCTCCCATCCAGACGTCGTCTCTTTCAGGGAAGACCTTGCATTTTCCAACATGACAATGCCAGACCACATACTGCATCAATTACAACATCATGGCTGCGTAGAAGAAGGATCCGGGTACTGAAATGGCCAGCCTGCAGTCCAGATCTTTCACCCATAGAAAACATTTGGCACATCATAAAGAGGAAGATGCGACAAAGAAGACCTAAGACAGTTGAGCAACTTGTCTCCTCAGTCCCCAGACGTTTGCAGACTGTTATAAAAAGAAGAGGGGATGCCACACAGTGGTAAACATGGCCTTGTCCCAACTTTTTTGAGATGTGTTGATGCCATGAAATTTAAAATCAACTTATTTTTCCCTTAAAATGATACATTTTCTCAGTTTAAACATTTGATATGTCATCTATGTTGTATTCAGAATAAAATTTTGAAATTTGAAACTTCCACATCATTGCATTCCGTTTTTATTCACAATTTGTACAGTGTCCCAACTTTTTTGGAATCTGGTTTGTAAATACAGTTGTGTTGTCTTTTTACTTAATAAAACACTTTCTTTGGTTACCATACAATAGTGATATCCATAAAGCAAAATAGTACAATTGCATAATTTTCTCAACACCCCTAGAATTTCACCTTGAGAATTTCATCTTTGTTTCCAAATGCAATGACTTTTTTTGCAATAACAGTTTTTTCTTCGTTTAACTGAAGAAAGTTTTGGCACATCCAATTGTTAATTTTATCAATGCATTTGCACAGGGAGTCAATAGGTCATTAGGCGATAGTGCTAAGTAGATCTGGGTAATTTTGTTCTCTCTCATTATTTGGCTCAGTGGCAGCATATACAGGTTGAATAGGAGTGGCGCAAGAATTGAGCCTTGTGGGACTCTGCATGTCATGGATGTCCACTCAGACTTATGGTCACCTATACTCACATAATAATCTCTCCTAAGCAAGACCTAAACCATTTTAGGACCATCCCACTATTGCTTGTGTGATATAAATATATAAAATATGATATATTATATATAAATATATAAAAAGTCATACTGCCCCCCAGTTTTGATTTGTTTGCATTTATTTACAACACAACATAATCCAAATATACATAACAATGGTCACAACTGTGAACATGCTGATATCAGGAGAAACTAGGGCTGCACAGTTTGGTAAAAAAAAAAAAAAAAAGAAGTGATTTTTCTGGTTAAAATTAGCTACAATTTAAAATTCACAAAAACTATAGGCTATATAAATTAACATCCGGCTTGTTGTGCTTTGAAGGCACATACTTGTAGGGCTGCATTAAATAATAATATCAATAATAATAATTTTTACTTTACAGAAAACTTAAATTTTTTGGGGAAAAATGCAGGTGGCCTATAACTATACATCACTAGAAAGGAAACACTTCAGTAGGCACTACATTAGAGAAAAATAGCCTATATGGATTATCATTTGTTACTTCAAATGTTTTCATACGTTATGCCATTATGAAGTGAGTTTGGGGTAAAAAACATATAGCCTAATATTTGGCGCATTTTGCTTTTCAAATTCACAGTGCTTACAGAGAGCATTTACTGACGCGATTGAGCCGCTCCTCACTATAAACACATTATAAACATCTATGTTTAAGCAGATATCCACGAACACGGTATTTCACAGTAAACACTGGTCTAAACATTATAATAATCATCATGTTAGTGTAAGCACTCATACTACTTTTATATCATGCTGTTTTATATTATTGAGCATAAACATCCTCATATCGTATATATTTATTTAGCATTAAAAGGTTGCCTAGCTGTCTATATTTCAAATTTCAACTAGTAGCCTACAATGGGAAGTTTATGCAACAATAACGCTAATATAAGTGAGAATAAATGTTTTACCTTAAAAATTCTCAATCCAAGGTAAACTTACAGTGTGTCTTCCGAACCCGATGAAAAGCAGAAGAATGAAAACGCTGATTCTTTGTTTTCATCATTTACAGGTTCGCGTTCCTTCACGTGGACGATTAGCATGTGAATCGTTTTGCGCACGCGTGGGTGTGGTCACATTATCTATAATGAGCAGCCGCTTGAGAAAATGTACCTCTCGTTGTTTTCATACGGATTACATAAACAGAGAATATTTGTTTTTGATATAAATTACTTCATTTAAAAGTAGACATTTCAAGCTTGTGTGGCAAGTATTCACTGAGTTACAGTTAATTTTCAGACGCATTTCAGAATGGACTGCACTGAGAGAAAGACGGGAGAACGCGCATCCTGTTTGTTTTCTTTATTTAGCGAATAATTTTTTTAAAAAGTTTTTTTCTAAAAGCACAACATTTAGTTTTTATTGTGAGTGTACACAAATAAAAGTAGACACTTATCTCTTATGGCTGTGTGGCCAAAAATGACGGAGTATTTTAAGTTAATTTACGCTGAAAAATCCAGCAGAACGTGCCGCCGTGTTCGTCGGGTTCAGAGGGTTAAAGAGGTGGTGGAGGGGGAGGAGGAGAGAATTTAATGTTTTGAAAAGGGTCCATATAAGAAAACGAACTCATTCCATTAATGTACATTGTTCAGTACATTAACAAATAGTGAAGCACTTCAGGAGAGTCCGCACAAATGCTTTACTGAAAAAAAGGGCAAGAAAAGGGCAAACATTTCGGTCACATGTGACCTTTGTCAATGCCAAGCTTACAATAAAGTCATAATCAGTACATTAACATAAATCTTGTTTCTAGCTGTAAGTGGTTTGCTACAAAATGTGTGCAAAATTATTAAAAAATACTATTTTTAGCAGTACAAGAACTTAGTAATGTAAACATTTACAAATGTTTTAAAATATGTAAAGCTTTACATGTGGTGCACTGCTGAAATTATTTAAATATGGATAATATATAAAATATGGAGAGACTCTTGAACCTCAGGCTTAGAAAACTTTATTGATAAAGGCAAGCAAAAACATTGCAAATGGACAGACGTCCCACATTCAAAGAACATATGATCTCTTACACCAGCATTTTCTGATATGATAAACTCTTTCCCCACAAGGAAATATTATGCATCACTGATGTTATTCATGCAGCTTCTCTCCAGTGTGGATTTTTAGGTGTTCCTTAAGGTGTGATTTTTCTCTAAAACTCTTTCCACATTGATCACAAGTGTGCAGCTTCTCTCCAGTGTGGAGCCTCTCATGTATTTTCAGGGATCCTGAATCACTGACTCGTCACGTCAACACTTGTAAGGTTTCTCTCCAGTGTGGAGCCTCTCATGTAATTTCAGGGATCTTAAATGATTGAATCTCTTGTCGCAGTGTGAACACTTGTAAGGTTTCTCTCCAGTGTGGAGCCTCTCATGTAATTTCAGGGATCTTAAATGATTGATTCTCTTGTCGCAGTGTGAACACTTGTAAGGTTTCTCTCCAGTGTGGAGCCTCTCATGTAATTTCAGGGATCTTAAATGATTGAATCTCTTGTCGCAGTGTGAACACTTGTAAGGTTTCTCTCCAGTGTGAATCCTCTGATGTAGTTTCAAATGTCCAGCTGTAATAAAAGTCTTCCCACACTCAAAGCACATATGATTTCTTACACCAGTATGTATTTTCTGATGTAGTTTTAAACTTTGAATATGTGAAAAACTCTTTCCACACAAAGAACAAGAATGTGGTTTCTCCTGTGAATGAACTTTCAGGTGGATCTTCAGGGTTGAAGTCAACAAAAATGTTTTGACACATTGATCACATTTGTGCGGTTTCTCTCCAGTGTGGATGATCATGTGTTGCTTAAGGTGTGCATGTTGTTTAAAACTCTTCCCACACTGATCACATGTGAACGGGTTCTCTCTAGTGTGGATCCTCTATTATCTATAATGAGCAGCCGCTTGAGAAAATGTACCTCTCGTTGTTTTCATACGGATTACATAAACAGAATATTTGTTTTTGATATGAATTACTTCATTTAAAAGTATACATTTCAAGCTTTCTAAAGACATATCTCTAATATCTGTGTGGCAAGTATTCACTGATTTCCAGTTAATTTTGGATCCTCGTGTGAATCTCGAGACTCTGTATGTGAAACTCTTTCCACACTGACGGCAGGGGAAACATTTCTTATCTTTTCTTTTCAGTAAAGAAATACTTTCAGTCGGTGAGAGAGTTTTTCCTCTAGTTTTGACATTGTTTTCTTCTCCTCTTGACTCTCCTCATTCTCCAGCATCACGTCTGAAAGGACAGTAAAAAAAAAAAAAAAAAAAGTAAAATTTTAAATAAACCACAAAAAAATCAGAGAAATGCAGTGAAAGTAGACAATGGCTATATGAAATTATAATCATTATGATGCATTTTTATAAATTAGGTACATTGATATTCCAGTTATTACTTTTAAAACATTATAGGCACAAATCCCATGTTTCTATAGTGAGAACTATTAAATGTTTGATCAGCTCCACAATTATCTAACATAATAAACTATATGATGGTACTACAGTTCTGACGCATTAAATTTATTTAGCTAATTATTAATTTATTAAAACTTGACCATTTATTAGCTGTCGTATAATTTTCACTGAACACTGTTACATCACAATTTCTTGCTTTTAAAAAACAATGTTTCTTAAAACGGCGACGCCCGGGACAGGGATCCAGACTGACAAAAAAAACGACACTGCAGGCTACAAACCGTACACAAAAGCAGCAAATGCTTACCGTCCTGAATACCGTTTTGATGCTGATCACTTTATTTATATGTTAATATTAAAATATTCTCTCAGGAATAGATGACGTAGAACAGCCTTCTGTTTGTACCATCTTGACTTCTTTACTCGCGGTTTTGCTATTATTTTCATGCACTGACTCATTCACTAAACTGAACAGCTCTCTCTCTCACTGATGGTCCATAATCTTTCTAAATTTAAAATAGCAGCATAGTCCACATCACAGCTATAATGATACAGAGAAACAATATAGTTGGGATAACTTTCAGAACTATTTTTGTTTTCAACTGTTGAACAATAAAAACAGAATCCATTCTAATTTAAAGGGCTTGCCCATATAAAACAGCAGATGACATTGTGAAGAAGTTAATCGCCAAGGTCCAAAACAATCCACCACTGTTGGACAAGTCAAACCTCCTTTTTAAGGAAACCAATCGGTCATTCCCTCAGAATAAATGGTGAGAAGTATTAACGGAGATGAGATCATTATGCCAGGCTAGCAAATAATGTAAACATATAATTACCTCAGGTATCCAGCGCTAATTTCGACACCATTGTTTTGCTTCCTTTGACGTTGCAGTGAAAAGGACTAGGTTTTGTTTTTATTCCACTATATTGACTACGTCAGCTAAATTCAATGTTAGATTAGATCGATTACATTAGCGAACAGCAAAAATGTTAAATTGCATGTACACATTTTGAAACCGCAACATGTGATCTTAGAATAAACAGAACGATATTGTTCTGTATTAAAACACGTTTATTCTTATGTAGCACTTAAAAAATAATTTGGTGCCTATTTTTGTCTTAGGAGCCAATGGTTCCTTAATTGATTTTTTTGTCACTATGTCAACAGCATGTGAACATAACCGTATGAAGGACTCAAATAGAGGACTGACAACTGTATTCTGTTGCTGTATTAATGTGGCCCATTTTTGAGTTTATCTGAATTTCACAGTTGAAACTGCTGGTCTTGAAGATGAACTTTATTCATTGTGACAAATTTAGATGATGTTTCTTTGTCCTGTCACTCATTGTGGCTGGTTAAGACAGATTGATATTTAAGAGATTTTATTGCTCAACGGTACTATTGAAAGCGCTAGATCTGAAGATGATCTACTTACTGTGATTGTTTATTGTATGCCTGCGTAGAGAAAATGAATGAAAGAAACTCTTCCCACATGCAGTGCAGTGATACGGTTTCTCTCCAGTGTGAATCCTCTCATGTGAATCTCGAGACTCTGTTTGTGTGTGAAACTCTTCCCACACTGATCACATGTGAACGGTTTCTCTCCAGTGTGGATCATCATGTGAACCTAGCACCACCAACTGTCCAAAGTTTGACTTATGTTTGTGCTCATAACTTTTGAACTATAAGGGCTAGAAACAAAATTTCCGTCATGAAAATTTTCCCGCCATTTTGAATATTCCGAAAAACCTACTTTTTCGAACTCCTCCTAGGCCATTGCTCCAATTTTCATGAAAATTTAACCAGATCATCTTCAGACCATGCCGACAAAAAGTTATGGAGAAAGAGGGGGTTGGAACAGGAGAGCAAATGTCTTTTGTATGTAAGAGCAAATGTTTTGCAGCGCAATTGTCTACAAATGATCATTTGTAGAATGCAAAAACATCACCACGTCCTTTTAGGGACTCAGAATAAATCACGTTTTTGTAGTAAGAACTATTAAATATAATAATATATAATAAAGCAACTACCTAAAATATTAACATTTTAAAAATGTGCAATAGTGCTATCATGTTAACACTCACTGTTTTTACACAAACTACACCACTTTACCAAAGTTATTTTAAGAAAATTACTATTTTTGCTTAATTTATGTTAAATCTGCAACCATGTTACCCATTATAGCAAAGTCTATTTATTTGATATTTTCTTTTTTAAATGGTGTTTTTGCAAAAAAAATAACAAAAATCGCAGGCTTGTAAACTGTATAAAAAAAATTGGTAACATGTAATTGTGAACCAGATATAAAACGAAACATCTCAGATAATACTTATGTTGACCTTTAGATATTAAAGTTTCTCAAAACTTGTTCCAACCTTTATGCGTTCCTTTCTTCTGTTCAAAACAAATGAAGATATTTTGAAGAATGTTGGTAAGCAAACGGTTGACAGTAGCCATCGACTTCCATAGTAGGAAAAAAATACTGTGGAACTCAATGGCTACCATAAACTGGTTACCAACATTCTTCAAAATATCTTTTGTGTTCAACAGACGAAAGAAACTCATTCAGGTTTGCAAGAACAGAAGGGCGAGTAAATGATTTTTCATGTTCGGATGAACTAACCCTTTGAGACTTTTCCTACTGCAAAGCACTAAATCTGACGAACTACTTGAAGCTTTATAACCTTATTGTTCTTCAGCCTCATGAATGAAGAATCAGGAATAAACACCAACCTCTTTGTTCTTCAGTGTGTTTCATTCTGCAGTGTTCTGGATCTCTCATGTTCTCACTGTCCTTCAATAAACTCTGTGTTTGCAGATTTCAGCTCTTCCTGATGGTCTGATGCTCGTCTTCACTTGTAGGCTGATGGGAATAATCCAGCATTTATTGGCGAATTGCAGTGGGAGGGGCTTTACTGCCTTCAGTGAAGCTCCTCCCACTGGAATTCACCAATAAAGTAGCAGATCTGACAAAATCAAGAAGAAATCACTTACTGAATTTGTTTTTATACTAATTCACATACTTTATTTATATTCACATATCTGTCTAGTAAAGTAACTTTAGTAAATTAATCACAAAATGTTTTATATGAATTCACAAATTCTACCTTTTTATTTCTAAGAACTTCATCCACACACTTTTTTCCTACATATCTTACCTCTCATTAATATATAGGCAAAGATTTATAGAAAATAAAACAAGTACAACAATTAACAGACACCAAATACAATGTAAGAATAAAAAAATGAGAAAATAAACAAACTTTAAAAAAATACAAATTTGCAAGAAACTAACCCAATTGAGTTCGACTCAACTGTTTGTTTTAGTTTGTTTAATATGAAACATGGTTTATCACAGATTAATGAAAGAAATGCTGTTCTGAAACTTACCTATATCTTGTAGATGTCTCAATAGCTGATCGTGTCGTTTTCTTAAGTCTGTTGACACCAATAAAATGAGCTTAATGTGTCAATTTACGGATCTGAAGACATCAGCATAATGAATGAGATGAAAACAGGATATATTGACATGAAATAAAGAGGCTTTTCAGCTGCTCTGATAATAGTGATGAGCCGTAGACTATCAATACTCATTAAACAAGCCATTCAGGGTCAGCAGCAGATCATCTCACTTTATTCACAGTATTTGCTGCTAGAAGCAGATTGTTGGAGTCAGAATATATGCTCAAAGTGCTCTAATATTACTATTATTTCTCAAATTATACAGAAAAATAGCAGTAATATAAAGACAGACACTACTGACAACAATCTTCATCAACCATGTAATTTGTCGATATGAATCTAAATAGCTATTTTCCTAATAACTACATAGAGTAATTAGCTCGTTAACATCTTACCGTTTTGTATGTGAAGAGAAACGGCCAAATCATTCCACCTTCTTTAAAAATAACTGTTTTAGTTAGCAGAAACAAACAGAGCCAAACCCGATGAAAACCTTTCAGAAATGACTCCACATTTAACATCAACATAAAACGTTTCTAAAACACTGACTGAAATGAGCACGCGCTAGTGATGACGTCATCGCCGCGGGGCGAAATCAATGGTAATTTAAAAAAAAACACGCCAAATACTGTATAAGACGGCAAAACATATCAACATAACAAAAATAAGGGTAAAACTGATGTAGACAGACAGCCATTTCATTCATGTGTGGGGTGAAATATATTTTATTATGCATTTTATTTAAAAGCTTTCTGGAGAAATTTAAAACATGGAAAGCCCCAAAAGCAATCTTCATAATATGGCTTTTAGATTAAAAGTAAAATTATGAATTTATTATTGATGCAAGGAGAACAATAAAAATGGACAACAAAAGTTTAATACTTGAAGCAAATACAAAAAGTAAAAGTGGATACAAAGAACACCGATCTATTGACTAACAGGATAGAAAGCATCTCAAGAGAATAAAAGTGAAGGCCAGTTGCAAAGCTACATGACAGTATATCTTACATCTGTGTTTTCTAAATACACTATAAGAATAACTAGTTGGTTTTCAAACAACAAAGAACAAGTTAAATCAGCCTCTTCTTCAACTTTTTAAACGAGAACAGTTTGAACCAGTAAAATCCTTCTACTTTCCTTCATAAAAGTGTAAACAAATAATATACAAGAACTTTATCTTTGAGTTGATGTGAATCTCACAGTTAAAACTGCTGGTCTTGAATATGAACTTTATTAACTGTGACAAATTTAGATGATGTTTCTTTGTCCTGTCGATCATTGTGGCTGGTTAGGACAGATTTAGGGGTTGTTTACATGATAGGATTGGGCGATGTCTACCAAATTGCCATCAGACAATGTTCACAGTGAAACATTGTGTTGGACGATAACATTTGGGGATTGCGTTTGAGCGTTAAGCTCTGTTAATGTGGCGCGCGTCTGGAGAAAGAGAGAACGCACACAGAGCTGAAAGGGCTTGAATAAAGCGCGTTTGGCTTTAGATAAAGCTACTAGAGGATATAGCGCTGAAATATCATTACCACAAACAAGTGCTTGTGGTGTGATCCGCACTGCTGTTTGACGCAATGCTCACTTCAACTTGAAACAGGAAAATGGTGCTAATGGTCCGGATGGAAACATGCCGGGGTCCGGATGCATACCGTGGTCCGCCATTTGAATATCATTGGTTTAGTTTGTGTAAAACATCCAGTAACCCATTATTTGTTTGGCGTTTTTTTTTGCACAATAAAATCTTTAGTGTTTAAATTGCGTTCATTTAACTGTTTTGAATGTAATTTGCATTGTGATCAGGAACAACATTATTTGCGGGGGGCAGGGAAATCACAATGCCGGCTCAACATCTTGATGTCTGTCAGCCATTGACGATGGCATCGTCAATTGGCCCAACCCTATTACATGACACCGTTTTCAACTAAAAACGGAAAACTTTTAATGTGTTTTGGCCGTTCATTTACATGACAACGTTTTGAGAGCCTAAAACAAACTTTTTTTGAAAACATGAAAGTTTTTAAAATAATACCATCACCTCTGTGTAAACTACAAAACGTGAATCTGTGAAAAACGGTGGTGTCATGCGCACGCGTATTACGTGTTCAGTCTATAGGGGCGTAGTTTCTTTACAAAGTGGCATTACCATCTACTGGCCTGGCAGCAGAATACAGTGTTTTTAGTAGTTTTCACAGATCTGTGTGAACAGGGATCGTTTGGACAACATTGTTGTCTGTATGTGCAAAAACACAAAGGAAAAACATTCCGTTTTTAGTACATTGTAGTTGTGTAAACATACCTACTAACTGAAGAGATTTTAGCTCAATAGTATCATCATGTCACGTTTGGTGAGGATGCGGCTTCACAATTGAAAGTGCTGGATCTGAAGATAAACTACTTACTGTGATTATTTTTCGTATGACTGTGTAGAGCAGATGATTGATTGAAACTCTTCCCACATGCAGTGCAGTGATAAGGTTTCTCTCCAGTGTGGATCCTCTCGTGAGCTTTCAAGGTTCCTGACTGATTGAATCTCTTGTCACAGTGTGAACACTTGTAAGGTTTCTCTCCAGTGTGGATCCTCTGATGTAGTTTCAAATGCCCAGCTCTAACAAAACTTTTCCCGCACTCAAAGCACACATATGTTTTTTCACCAGTATGTATTTTCTGATGTAGTTTTAAACAGTGCAGAAGTGAAAAACTCTTTCCACACAAAGAACATGAATGTGGTTTCTCCTGTGAATGAACCGTCAGATGGATCTTCAGGCCTGAGGCCCTCAAAAAAGTTTTGCCACATTGATCACATTGATGCAGCTTCTGTCCAGTATGGATTTTCATGTGTTCCTTAAGAGTTCCTTGTTGTGTAAAACTCATTCCACACTGATCACATGTGAAGGGTTTCTCTCCAGTGTGGATCATCATGTGAACCTTGAAACTCTTTTTGTGTGTGAAACTCTTCCCACACTGATCACATGTGAACGGTTTCTCTCCAGTGTGCATCCTCATGTGAACCTCGAGATTATTTTTGCATATGAAACTCTTCCCACATTGACGGCAGGTGAAACATTTCTTGTCTCTTCTTTTCAGTAAAGAAGTACTTTCAGTCTGTGAGCAAGTTTTTTCTTCAGTTTTGACATGGTGTTTCTCCTCATCTTCACTCTCCTCATTCTCCAGCATCTTGTCTGAGATTAAAGTAAGAAAGTTACATTTTTAATAAATCCTCAAAAAGTTTAAGCAGACAATGGCTACAAGAAAGTAATCCATTGTAGGGGTGACTGCATTCATCAACCCTGTTAGCAAAGTTATGAGAAAAATAACCTTATGAAATGCAAGTTTATCAGACACTATAAAACAGATTTTGATTAATTTACGCCAGATCTGCCATTCTCAATATTGTTTAATTCTGGTGTGTTTAAAGTTTATTGAAAAAAAAAAGATATAAAATAAATATGTAAAAATTGTCTGATGTTGACAATTAATGTTAATAAAATCATGTTTCACTGACACTTTGATCAAAACAAGAAAATGAAAGACAATTGAGTTCAATCTGAATTCTATTCAGGCATAGAAAGGGTCCCCTATATTATTTATCACTTTTCACTTTAACCCTTAAGGTTTTTTCCTACTACAAACATTAAATCTGATGAACAGCTTTATAACTTTAAATGCTCTTCAGCCTCATTAAAGGCACAACATGTAAATTTTTAGATTAAAATATCCAAAAACCACTAAAACAATGTTATATATTTTGTTGACTCGTGCACTTACATTATCCCAAATATTTCCAAAAATGTTTAAATCCAAAGAAATTAGTCATTTTAACGGGCAGTGTCATTGCGTTGCATGTCATACCCGCATTACCCTAAATTTAACAAAAACCATGGAAACACCAAAGATGCTTTAATCTTATTATGTTTTATTACACATGTGAGCATCTGTTTGGATGCTTTTATCAACAGAATTCATGACTGGAAAAATAGTCTGAAGGTGCATTTTGAAATGACAGTTTTAAAAATAACAGTTTTCATCAAAGTACTCTCTCAATATTCAAAGTGCAAACAGAGAGCAAAACAGAGATCAGAGCTAAGAGGTGGTTACAATTACACAGCCCAGCATAAGATAGCTTTGGTATTGGTAGACTTTTTTGCGCGAATCAGAGAGCTTGCATTTACTTTCGCTTTCAATTTGCGATCACACGTACTCTGTGTATAGGGTGCGGCGGTACTGAGCGTGCATTCTACAAGATAACACTGTGTCTACACCGGACGTGAGCCGCGCAACAAAAGACAATATAACCCATTATAATCAATTATGTTGTCTACACTGGATGCGGTGCAATGCGACAACAAATATCCGACAGTAAACTGATGCCTTGTTCTATTTATGACATACTGACATGAAGAACAAATGCTTAGCAGCGGTCGCTTTGTCGCGTCCAGTGTAGACAACATCACTGATTATAATGGGTTATATTGTCTTTTTACGCGCCGCTCGCGTCTGGTGTAAACACAGTGTTAGACATTTATCACACACTCACTCTCTGTTGCGCATAGGGCTGGTCCGAATACCATTTTTTGAGCTTCAAAGCTTCAGTAGTAATCAACACCAAATATTCGAAGCTTCGGAGGGAGGGGGCTGAACATATTCTTCTCTATAATAAAGGCAGGAATCTGGAGAAGCGGAGCGCCTCACGCGGGCAGGGCTTATATGCTCAGAGAACGGACACTGCACTAGTGACACAAAACACACAGGTCTGTTACGTCCCAGTAACAAGCTCCTATATTTCACAGTAGATTCATTTAGATTGATAATAACGGGTAATAGGCTTACTGTGATAGTCGGTGTTACCGGTGTTCAGGCATAATACCGGTTACATCACTTGCCCACCGTGGCACCGCCTCCGTCATTTTGATATATTATAGTAGTAAAAATCATTTAGCTCAGTTAGAGAACAGATTAACTACAATTAAAAACTGAACATACTGAAACAATAGTTTACAATTGAAGCAACCGTTATCCAACTGAATTAAATTGTTTTTTTTCCTATTAAAAAAAAAAAAGCAAAACGACAGTGGATGTCGTCATGTAGCGGTAGCATATTCTATGCTAATTTCACCCTCACGCTCCGTCATGGCGATATCGTGAGACAGCTTTTCACTCGACGAGAAATCTTGTCGCATTTTAATGGCACGAGATCTCGTCACACCCCTAACTAATATTGATCTAGCTTACTGCAAATTGCAACAAGTGTCTCATAGCAGCCACCGAGCAAACGCACAGAGTATTGATATAGCAAAACGACATACTCAAATGTATTTGGTATGATTGTTTTGACCATGTAAAACAGCCCTGCGTTACCCAACATACGCATGAACAAAAGGAGTGGAAGCGGAATATAAGCATAATAAAAGCTCTGCTGCTCTCAATGGAAAACGAGATCTGGTGTGTCCCGCAGTTGTCTCTGATTAGCAATCACTCCAGCAGCCTTGTTCCGCCCCCCACGGCACTCGGTCTGCCCGTTCAGTAACATTAATAAAACTTTAATAAATTAGCTCATCCTTGAACATGATTTCTGCCTGAGTACCTTCGGATTGTTTTTCATCGGCTGTGTAGGTGAAGACAACACCTCCCATGATTCCACGCTCATTCTGTGTCATCAAGCGACGACTTCTAGTGGCAAAACTTACACACTGTGCCTTTAATGAAAGATCAGGAATAACACTAACCTCTTTGTTCTTCAGTGTGTTTCATTCTGCAGTGTTCTGGATCTCTCATGTTCTCACTGTCCTTCAATAAACTCTGTCTTTGCAGATTTCAGCTCTTCCTGATGGTCTGATGCTCGTCTTCACTTGTAGGCTGATGGGAATATTCCAGCATTTATTGGTGAATTGCAGTGGGAGGAGCTTCACTGAAGGAGGAGGAGCAGATTTGACAAAATCAAGAAAAAAAAAAATCACTTACTGAGTTTATGTTTTTAAACTAATTCACAAATGTTGTGCGTTTATGTTCACCTATCCATCTAGTAAAGTAACTTTTAGGTAAATTAATCTCAAAGTGTTTTATGTGAATTCACAAGTTCTACCTCTTTATTTCTAAGAATTTCATCCACACTTTATTCCTACATTTATCTTACCTCTCATTAACATACTGGCAAAGAATTAAAAGAAAAAATTTGTAAAACAATTGATACCAAATATAAACAACGCAATAATAAAATAAAGAGAGAAAATAAACTCAAAAAATTTGCAAAAAACAAATAACCCAATTGAGTTTGCCTTACTGTTTTTTAAACAAAACTTACTTAATTTTTGTTTTTTATATGGAACATGGTTTATTATAGATAAATTCAATAAATGCTGTTATTAAACTTACCTATAACTTGTAGATGTCTCAATAGCTGATCGTGTTGATTGCTTAAGTCTGTTGACACCAATAAAATGAGCTTAATGTGTCAATTTACGGATCTGAAGACATCAACATAATGAATGAGATGAAAACAGGATCTATTGACATGAAATAAAGAGGCTTATATTATATTATTAGAGATATATTATTTCTCAATTTATACCGAAAAATTGCAGAAATATAGAGACACTAATGGCACGAATATTTATCAAACAATGTAATTTGTCGATATAAATCTAAATATAGTTCGAATTCCTAATAACTACATTCATAACAACAAAGCAGTTCGCTCGTATCTTACCGTTTTGTATGTGGGAAATATCTTCTTCCTTAAGCGTTTTAGATAGCAGACAAACGAATAGCGCCGAACATGATGGAAAACATTAAGAAAATAGCCGTGTAAAAATGTTATTTAAAGTGTGTAAAGAGTATTTTACATCAACACAAAAGAGCGTGAACGGTTTACCTCAGAAGACTCGCATGACGCGCGAATGATGGCGTCATCACCGCGAGACGAGATCAACGGTAGATTATCAAAAACACAGCAAATACTGTATAAAAGGGCAAAAAATATCTACAAACATATCAAACAAAAATAAGGGTAAAACAGTTACTGATGTAGACAGACAGCCGTCTCATTCAATCTCAGTCATATTAAGTAATATATTTCTCAGGTGAAATATATTAGGCATTTAAAAGTTTGATCTAAAAATGTAAAGCTCAAAGCCATCATAATATTTGAATGGCTTTTAAATACTAAAATGTAAAACTAAAATTATTAAATTATTTATTCTTAATGCAAGAAGAATGAGTAGACAATAAAAATGGACATTAAAAGTTAACTGGTGAAGCAAATACAATGTGTAAACAAATTAGATGGATCTCTCTACAAAAAACAAACAAATAAATGAAAGATAGCAAGAACAGTTTAATAAGAACAGTCTGAACCTGTAAAATAGTTCTATTTTCCTTCATAAAGTAAACACTCTAGTGATAATACGCATCATTAAAAAAAATGAACATAATATTTAACTCATAATAAAGCATAATGGTGTAATTTATGCTGCCTTCACGTGCTATCGGAAATGTCGTACTTCCCACTTCTGAAGTCGTGATTACGACTTGAGAGGGCATTCATGTCCAATTTTTTAAATAGGAAACTATTAATTACGATAATTCCGATAGCACGTGAAGGCAGCATTATACCATGAAGCAAAATTATACTGTATACAAAAACTAAGACATTGTCCATCTTTGAGTCGATCTGAATCTCTCAGTTGAAACTGCTGGTCTTGAAGATGAATTTTATTTACTGTGGCTAATTTAGATGATGTTTCTTTGTCTGTTGGCTCGTTGGCTGGTTAATTGCTCGATGGTATTGTGTCATGTTTGGTGAGGACGCGGCGTCAGACCTGAAAGCGCTGGATCTGAAGATGATCTACTTTTTGTGATTGTTTTTTGTATGACTGCGTAGAGAAGACAATTGAGTGAAACTCTTCCCACATGCAGTGCAGTGATACGGTTTCTCTCCAGTGTGGAGCCTCTCGTGTGTTTTCAGATGTCCTGACCGTCTGAATCTCTTGTCGCAGTGTGAACACTTGTAAGGTTTCTCTCCAGTGTGAGTCCTCCAGTGTAGTTTCAAAACCGCAGTTGTAATAAAACTCTTCCCACACTCTAAGCACTTATGATCTCTTTCACCAGTATGTATTTTCTGATGAAGTTTTAAATTCTGCCGACGTGAAAAACTTTTTCCACATAAAGAACATGAATATGGTTTCTCATTTGAATGAACTTTCATGTGGTTTGTTAGGCCTGTAGCCCTTGAAAATATTCTGACACATTGTTCACATTCGTACGGCTTTTCACCAGTGTGGATGTTCATGTGCTCCTTAAGGTTTGAAGATTGTCTAAAACTCTTCCCACACTGATCACATGTGAATGGTTTCTCTCCAGTGTGGATCATCATGTGAACCTTGAGACTCAGTTTGTATTTAAAATTCTTTCCACACAAAGAACATGGATGTGGTTTCTCCTGTGAATGAACTTTCAGGTGGCTCTTTAGAGCTGAAGCCCACGAAAAGGTTTTGCCACATTGATCACATATAAGCAGACCTTCAGCCTGTGAGCAAGTTTGTTCTTCAGTTTCGACATGATGTTTCTCTTCACTCTCCTCAAATTCCTCCATCAGGCCTGAAATGAAAATCATAATTTGAATGCATTTTCATGAATTGATTTCCTAACGCTCACATCAGTTCACAAATAAATGCTGGAATATTCCCATCAGCCTACAATATACCTCATTTGTGGAAAAGAATAATTCCATTAAAAAACAGGAAGCGGCAGCTCGTTTCATTCATATGTTGGCATTATTGTGTGTATTGGCACTGTAATTTTTGACAGTTATTCTGTAGTAATTTTGGGCATCTGTGGTAACACATCAGGTGCTTGAAAAGAGCATTTGAGTTCAGACAGAGTCGGGATATACTCTTAAATATTATAAAATATCTCTATTTAAAAGATTATAGGGGTCTAGAAATTTAAAGCCCAAAGAATCATATTATTTGAATGGCTTTTAAATATAACTAAAATTATAAAATTATTTATTTTTAATGCAAGAAGAATGAGTAGACAATAAATTTGACAAGTTACAGTGCATCCAGAAAGTATTCACAGAGCTTCACTTCTTCCACATTTTGTTATGTTACAGCCTTATTCCAAAATGGATTAAATTCATTATTTTTTTCCCTCAATTATACAAACAATACCCCATAATGACAACGTGAAAAGTTTGCTTGAAATCTTTGCAAATGTATTAAAAATAAAAAAATGAAAAATATTGCATGTACATAAGTATTCACAGCCTTTGCTCGATACTTTGTTGAAGCACCTTTGGCACCAATTACAGCCTCAAGTCTTTTTGAGTATGATGCTACAAGCTTGGCACACCTATTTTTGGGCAGTTTCTCCCATTATTCTTTGCAGGACCTCTCAAGCTCCATCAGGTTGGATGGGGAGCGTCGGTGCACAGCCATTTTCAGATCTCTCCAGAGATGTTCAATCGGGTTCAAGTCTGGGCTCTGGCTGGGCCACTCAAGGACATTCACAGAGTTGTCCTGAAGCCACTCCTTTGTTATCTTGGCTGTGTGCTTAGGGTCGTTGTCCTGTTGGAAGAGGAACCTTAGCCCCAGTCTGAGGTCCAGAACGCTCTGACAAGCCTCCCAGTTCCTGCCGCTGAAAAACATCCCCACAGCATGATGCTGCCACCACCATGCTTCACTGTAGGGATGGTATTGGCAAGGTGATGAGCGGTGCCTGGTTTCCTCCAGACAAGACGCTTGCTATTCAGGCCAAAGAGTTCAATCTTTGTTTCATCAGACCAGAGAATTTTGTTTCTCATGGTCTGAGAGTCCTTCGGGTGCCTTTTGGCAAACTCCAGGCGGCCTTTCACTGAGGAGTGGCTTCCGTCTGGCCACTCTACCATACAGGCCTAATTGGTGGAATGCTGCAGAGATGGTTGTTCTTCTGGAAGGTTCTCCTCTCTCCACAGAGAAACACTGGAGCTCTGTCAGAGTGACCATCGGGTTCTTGGTCACCTCCCTGACTAAGGCCCTTCTCCCCCGATTGCTCAGTTTGGCCGGGCGGCCAGCTCTAGGAAGAGTCCTGGTGGTTCCAAACTTCTTCCATTTACGGATGATGGAGGCTACTGTGCTCATTGGGACCTTCAATGCTGCAGTAATGTTTCTGTACCCTTTCCCAGATCTGTGCCTCGATACCATCCTGCCTCGGAGGTCTACAGACAATTCCTTGGACTTCATGGCTTGGTTTGTGCTCTGACATGCACTGTTAACTGTGGGACCTTATATAGACAGGTGTGTGCCTTTCCAAATCATGTCCAATCAACTGAATTTACCACAGGTGGACTTCAATCAAGTTGTGGAAACATCTCAAGGATGATCAGTGGAAACAGGATGCACCTTAGCTCAATTTTGAGTGTCATGGCAAAGGCTGTAAATACTTAAGTACACGTTTTTTATTTTTAATAAATTTGAAAGATTTCAAACACACTTCTTTCACGTTGTCATTATGGGGTATTGTTTGTAGAATTGAGGAAAAAAATAGTGAATTTAATCCATTTTGGAATAAGGCTGTAACATAACAAAAAGTGGGAAAAGTAAAGTACTATGCACTGTAACTGGTGAAGCAAATACAAAGTGTAAACAAATTAGATGGATCGCTCTACAAAAAAAAAAAAAAAAAAAAAAAAAAAAAAAAAAATTAACTAGCAAGAAGTTTAATAAGAATCGTCCAAACCTGTAAAAAAACTTCTATTTTCCTTCATAAAGTATACAATCTAGTGATATGCATCATAAAAAAATGAACATATTTAACTCTTAATAAAGCATGATTTCATTTATACCATGAAGCAAAGTTATATACAAGAATAAAACTAAGATACTGGGTCTCATTCACTAATAATTGCGTGGATTATTTCGTATTTGGATGATGGAGGCAGGAGAAAGGAGAAAGGAGAATCAGGAGAAAAATCTCCGCCTGATTCACAAAACGTTCGTACATAACGTTCGTACATCATTTGCATAAAACACACCCAAACCATCTCCATATAAGGGCTTTCTGCACACATTTCCATATAAGGGCTTACCGCGTACGCTTTCCTCACAGCCTTTCGTCATTCTCATCAAACTTGCCGCTGTTCGCAGACAGATTACAGACTCTCATTAGCCAGCTGTACACACGCGTATATCTGCGTTATTCAGAGAAACCTCGCAGCTGCAGCTATAACGCAGCTTTTCCTACTCTTTAACTGTATATGATCGAATGTATTTAAGATGAAATTAAATTGTATTATTTAATAATTTCATATATGGATTATATAATACAATTAATGCAATATACTTCAATGTAATTATAGTCATGTTAGGATGAAATATAACTTCTTAACACGATTATAAAGCCATAAAGAGTAAGTTCTTTTTGCGTACGTGTGGTTTCAGTTGTTCCTATATTTTTTAGTAAATTTAGAAAAAAATTTGCAAAATCTTTGGTGAATTGTGATTTGTTCTTAAAATCGTTCATACACAAATTTCACGCTCAAATTTGTGCATATGCATGCTTAGTGAATGAGACCCATTGTCCCACAGAAATGTTTTGCCACCTTGATCACATATAAGCAGACCTTCAGTCTGAGAAGTTTTCTCTTCAGTTTCGACATGATGTTTCTCCTCTTCACTCTCCTCAATTTCCTCCATCAGGCCTGAAATGAAAATTTAAAAAACAAAACAAAAAAAAACATAATTAATGCATTTTCATGAAATGATTTCCACAAATGAGGTATATTGTAGGCTGATGGGAATATTCCAGCATTTATAGGTGATTTATATGACAGTTATTCTGTGGTAATTTTAGGCATCTGTGGTAAAAAGAAAACACACATCAGGTGCTTGAAAAGAGCATTTGAGTTCAGTCAGGATATACAGGATATAATATCTCTATTTAAAAGATTATAGGGGTCAATAACACTGTAGGGTGCCTTTTAGTGTCCCGTTCATAAATAACTAATTTGACATGATAACTTAACATAAAAATTACTATGAAAGGGTGTGTTATATTAGGCTAAGTTTTTATATTCATAACAAAAGCATTACTTGGCTCTTTAGACATTTTCTAGAATTTATTTTGTTTTGTATTAGATGATGCGTGTTATTTTGCTATGTCCCATGCACTGTTCATTAAATTTGAATGAGTAAAACAGTCAAATCACAAAATGTAAAAAATTTTGTTTTCCTATTAATATATATATATTTTTTTTAAATGAGATTACTCAATTTGTGTGTATTGATCATTTGGTAATAAAAAACATTTTTATTTAATAAAAAAAAAGAAGAGTTTGTCTATGTCCCTCGAATGGTTGTCCACCCTGTCATATTGGGGAATCCACCCCTTTAAGAAAAGGCCATCCCCTTTAGTGGCATTAGGACAACCGATTTTTTTTTTGTCTCTTCAGTGGCGGGAATTTCAACAGCTGAGGTGTCTAAGTTAGTGACTTTCCGATTGACAAATTTTCTTCGTACGAGTTTGCTTATTTGTTTTGCCAAAGCTTAACATGTCCACCCTGTCAGCATAAAATATGCCGGAACTGATTAGAATACAATATTTTCAAAATATGTAAGTTTAAATATGCCAAATTCTCTTCAAAAACTAGACTAGCTATTTAGCTAGTCACAGTTTGTTGTAAGCTAATATGCTAATTGAGGCTCAAAATGTCCCCCCTGTCGGCTACTTCAACTCGATAACGTCGACAAACACATGACAGGGTGGACATAGCATTCATTTGTAGTTAATATTGCAATTTATAGATATGTAATATTATAATTTATAGAATCATCTGCTGTAGATAACCTTAGAATACTAATATACTAATTATACACCGATCAGCCATAACATTATGACAAGTGAAGTGAATAACACTGATGATCTCTTCATCACGGCACCTGTTAGTGGGTGGGATATATTAGGCAGCAAGTGAACATTTTGTCCTCAAAGTTGATGTGTTAGAAGCAGGAAAAATGTAAGGTGTAAGGATTTGAGTGAGTTTGACAAGGGCCAAATTGTGATGGCTAGACGACTGGGTCAGAGCATCTCCAAAACTGCAGCTCTTGTGGGGTGTTCCCGGTCTGCAGTGGTAATGCGCCCTGCCACAAAGCACAAATGGTTCAGGAATGGTTTGAGGAGCACAACGAGTTGTGCTGAGCAAACAAGTCCAATCCATGGAGGCCCCACCTCGCAACTTACAGGACTTAAAGAATCTGCTGCTAACATTTGGTGCCAGATACCACAGCACACCTTCAGGGGTCTAGTGGAGTCCATGCCTCGACGGGTCAGGGCTGTTTTGGCAGCAAAAGGGGGACCAACACAGTATTAGGACATACTATGCCTGATATATATATTATATATTCCGGTATATATTCCTAATATATTTGCCCAGTTAGATGCCTTTAGAAAAGTTGTTGCATCCATATTGATGTACTCTGTGTACAATGTGATTGAGAATGCAATTTTATATATATATATATATATATATATTTATTTATTTTTTGAAAGAATAAGGGTGCCTTGTACCGTGCCCCAGCGTGATTGTCCCCCCTCCCCACTCCCCCGCTGGCCTGCACTCACATTGCACTTAACGTACCGGGCCGGAGCACGCTTACGTCATTCACGATGCAACTTTTTGTTTTGAAGAAGACAGGAAGAAAAGCGCTTTTGCTAATAGACTGACTAATAGATTTATCATTTATACCATGCAGCGATTTTCACTTGATTGCACTGCACGTATCAGAAGATTATTACGGAGGCAGCTGACTTTGATGGAGGAATTTACAGCTTTACTCACAAACTACAATTCATGTTTATCAATAAGGTGAGAACCAGCCCCGTTATATACCTAAATATACTTGAATTCATTGAAAAGTGTATCCAAGTAGTAATAGTTTGGTGTTTGCTGTCGTAATGATGACAGTAGCGCACAGCTGTTCCGTGCTCTGGCGCGGTTAGCGATCACACTACATGCGTACCGTGCCCGAGCCCAACCGAACCGCACTCTGGCCCACCTCTTCCAAGCGGGCCAGGGCCGGCTAAACGAACCACGCCCGGGCACGGTTCAGATCGCCTACTGTGAGTACACCCTAAATGTTTCATTGTCAAATTTCATCAAACTACGTCTTGTTTTGAATAAGTGACTTCTAGTGGTGAAACTTACATACTGTGCCTTTAATGAAGAATCAGGAATAAACACCAACCTCTTTGTTCTTCAGTGTGTTTCATTCTGCAGTGTTCTGGATCGCTCATGTTTTCACTGTCCTTCAATAAACTCTGTCTTTGCAGATTTCAGCTCTTCCTGATGGTCGTCTTCACTTGTAGGCTGATGGGAATATTCTAGCATTTATTGGTGAATTGCAGTGGGAGGAGCTTCACTGAAGGAGGAGGAGCAGATTTGACCAAATCAAGAAAAAAAACACCTACTGAGTTTGTTTTTATATTAATTCACAAATGTTAAGTGTTTATGTTCACCTATCTATCCATTTAATAAAGTAGCTTTTAAGTAAATTAATCTTAGTGTCTCAAAAACTTAGAAAAATAAATACAAATTTGCAAAAAAACAAATAACCCACCAATTGAGTTTGACTTTACTTGTTTTTTTATATGGAATGTGGTTTATTACAAATGAAATAAATGCTGTTATTTAACTTACCTATATCTTGTAGATGTCTCAATAGCTGATCGTGTTGCTTTCTTAAGTCTGTTGACAGCAATAAAACGAGCTTAATGTGTCAATTTACGGATCTGAAGACAGGAGGTGAAAACAGGATCTACTGCCATGAAATAAAGAGGTTTTTCAGCTGCTCTGATAATAGTGATGAGCCATAGACTATCAATACTCATTAAACAAGCCATTCAGTGTTCGGATATATTTCTCAAATGATACAGAAAAAAAAATGCAGAAATATATTGTCCATTTATTAATTTGTCGGTATGAATCTAAATATAGTTCGAATTCCTAATAACTACATTCATAACAACAAAGTAGTTAGCTCGTATCTTACCGTTTTGTATGTGGGAAATATATCTTCTTCCTTTAGCGTTTTAGACAGCAGACAAACGAATAGCGCCGAACATGATGGAAACCATTCAGAAAATGACAGCGTAAAAATGTTATTTAAAGTGTGTAAAGAGTATTTTACAACAACACAAAAGAACGTGAACGGTTTACCTCAGAAGACTCGCGTGACTGAAGGAGCGCGCGAATGATGACGTCATCACCGCGAGACGAGATCAACGGTAAGTATAAAAAAACACCAAATACTGTTTAAAACGGCAAAACATCTATAAAACAACATATCAAACAAAAGTAAGAGTGAAACGGGGGTATTCCAGAAAGTAAGGCTGCCATCACATATACCCTGAACTCTCGGTTGATTAACCCAAACCTTGCTTACTCGAGGTATGCTGGTTCCAAAAACGCGTCCGTGAGTAAGTTCAGGCAACCCTGGGTTTATTATAATTTTTTTATTGAAAATAAGCCAATTTACATACAAATTAGGCATTTAACAAACGGTATTAACAATTTACAATACTCAAAAGGCAGACATTGTTGCAAATTACAATAACAGCAATGAAGTCTCAAATCAAGAAGGACAAGGAAGTAATAAGAAATTAATAAATTAAATGAAGAAAATAATAAATAAAAAAATAATATAACAAAAAAATATAATAATTAAAGGAACAACATTGATGGAGAAAGTAAGTTCTTGCAAGGGTAAGGAGCTATATTGCACTTAGCTCATTGAAGAAATTGCCTACTATAGTAGCTTTTTTACTTGAAAGGTTACAAAGTGAAGCAGCAAAAGCTTTAAGTTCATTAGTAAAATAAGGAAAGGACGGAGGGATTTTCAAAAATTTATGAATAAAGTATTTCACAATTTATTAATTAAGTAGTACTGAAAACAATCTTTCTTAAGTACACCAAACTTAATTTGTTTGTATTCAAGGGGATTTACACATGTAATAATGCATGACAGTTTACTGTACAGTTGAGACCAAAACAATTTTGAGTAATTGCAATAAAAAGATATGCTCAGTGGTTTCAGTATCAATTTCACAATATTGACAAGAGTTTCCTCCAATATCAATTTGAGATTTAAGGAATTCTTTAGATGGGTATATATATGTCATTTATTATTTTAAAATGAAGTTCTTTCATTTTAGGGAGAGTTGGAAAGGTAAGATAATTCATTCTCATTTCCTTCACCTCTTTCGGGTTAAAGTCTTTGATATCAGTAACGTTTAATTCTATTTAGATGAAATATATCAATGAAGACATTTCTAATATATTTGTTGTTACATTTATGATCTCTAATAGATAATTCACCCAGACAAGGAGATGGGAGAGAGAATGTTACAGAGTAGTGTGAAAGAATCCCTTTACCAGTAATACCATGTTTTTTGGTATGGCATTTACAACAGTGTAAAACTCTTTAGGATGACATACAAATCCATGTTTCAAACAAAAATCATTATAGTTGAGAACCATAGTTGTCCATCATATGCAATAGGGAGATAATGTTATATTGAACCCAGTTTCCATCAAACAAAGATTTGTTATGGTGCAGAATAAAACGATTGTTCCAAAAGAGGAAAATTGTGAGAAAATGCTAATTTCCAATGCATGAGAACTTGTTGATGAAATGCAGATAATTTAAGAGGTAATTTGGACAACTCAAAGTCACATCTAATCAAAAATTCCAAGCCACATACTTTCCCAAATAGAAGAAACAGTAAACCTATATTACTGTCACGGGTGTGTGCAATCAGGAAGACGAATACAGATGAATCAAGTTCAAAACGTAGTTTAATTACAAATAATCTCAAGGCAGGCAGACACGCAACAACACAACTTAACATAACGGTGAACGGACCAGAGGGCTATTGCACAAAGGTAGAATTAAGAAAGCCAGGATAACAGAAAAGGCGCGGCTTAACCTAGTTTAATCAGCGCATCCTGGCTTAGTCCGTTGCACGTTTGCTGAACCAGGATGAGTATGTGCAGCTATGTCAAGCCAGGTGTAGATAGTTGGGATAAGTGCATGTTTACGGCATTCTTAGACTACGGGATCAATCACAGAATCAGAGATGCAAAAATGGATAAATCCCGTGCGGCATACTTCTTGCCAACTGACCAACAGATTATAATGGAAACATATGAAGAAGTGAAACCTATAATATGTAAAAAGGGAAATACGCTGCTATAATAAAACAAAGAGAAAAAGCCTGGCAGACAATAGCGGACTGACTGAATGTGTAAGTAGTCCAAATAACCAGTGCTGAAACATAATTACAATTCAAGGAGTTACTTGTCATTTCCACAAATGAACAGTTGTACACTTTGCCTTAAACGTGACCAGTGAGCATGCATGTTACTCTGGAAATTTATCATGAAGATTAATTGCAAACACTTATCCACTATGTGCATCTATTTTCTCTATTTAGTTTATCTGTCTATTTAATCTCTCATCTATCTACCCGTATCTACAAACCAAAAAAGTTGGGACACTGTACAAATTGTGAATAAAAACAGAATGCAATGATGTGGAAGTTTCAAATTTCAATATTTTATTCAGAATACAACATAGATGACATATCAAATGTTTAAACTGAGAAAAATGTATCATTTTAAGGGAAAAATAAGTTGATTTTAAATTTCATGGCATCAACACATCTCAAAAAAGTTGGGACAAGGCCATGTTTACCACTGTGTGGCATCCCCTCTTCTTTTTATAACAGTCTGCAAACGTCTGGGGACTGAGGAGACAAGTTGCTCAAGTTTAGGAATAGGAATGTTGTCCCATTCTTGTCTAATACAGGCTTCTAGTTGCTCAACTGTCTTAGGTCTTCTTTGTCGCACCTTCCTCTTTATGATGCGCCAAATGTTTTCTATGGGTGAAAGATCTGGACTGCAGGCTGGCCATTTCAGTACCCGGATCCTTCTACGCAGCCATGATGTTGTAATTGATGCAGTATGTGGTCTGGCATTATCATGTTGGAAAATGCAAGGTCTTCCCTGAAAGAGACGACGTCTGGATGGGAGCATATGTTGTTTGAGAACTTGGATATACCTTTCAGCATTGATGGTGCCTTTCCAGATGTGTAAGCTGCCCATGCCACACGCACTCATGCAACCCCATACCATCAGAGATGCAGGCTTCTGAACTGAGCGCTGATGACAACTTGGGTTGTCCTTGTCCTCTTTAGTCCGGATGACATGGCGTCCCAGTTTTCCAAAAAGAACTTCAAATTTTGATTCGTCTGACCACAGAACAGTTTTCCACTTTGCCACAGTCCATTTTAAATGAGCCTTGGCCCAGAGAAAACGCCTGCGCTTCTGGATCATGTTTAGATATGGCTTCTTTTTTGACCTATAGAGTTTTAGCCGGCAACGGCGAATGGCACGGTGGATTGTGTTCACCGACAGTGTTTTCTGGAAGTATTCCTGAGCCCATGTTGTGATTTCCATTACAGTAGCATTCCTGTATGTGATGCAGTGCCGTCTAAGGGCCCGAAGATCACGGGCATCCAGTATGGTTTTCCGGCCTTGACCCTTACGCACAGAGATTGTTCCAGATTCTCTGAATCTTTGGATGATATTATGCACTGTAGATGATGATAACTTCAAACTCTTTGCAATTTTTCTCTGAGAAACTCCTTTCTGATGTTGCTCCACTATTTTTCGCCGCAGTATTGAGGGAATTGGTGATCCTCTGCCCATCTTGACTTCTGAGAGACATTGCCACTCTGAGAGGCTCTTTTTATACCCAATCATGTTGCCAATTGACCTAATAAGTTGCAAATTGGTCCTCCAGCTGTTCCTTATATGTACATTTAACTTTTCCGGCCTCTTATTGCTACCTGTCCCAACTTTTTTGGAATGTGTAACTCTCATGAAATCCAAAATGAGCCAATATTTGGCATGACATTTCAAAATGTCTCACTTTCAACATTTGATATGTTATCTATATTCTGTTGTGAATAAAATATAAGTTTATGAGATTTGTAAATTATTGCATTCCTTTTTTATTCACAATTTGTACAGTGTCACAACTTTTTTGGAATCGGTTTTGTATTTTTATTAATGTTTTTTCTATCTAATTTATTTGTTCTATAATCTGATGATTTGATCTATTTTTTCTATTTATTTAATTGTTTATCTATTTTATCTCTATTATCTGTCTATCCTTCTTAAAGACCAAACATGTGTGGCCAAAAAAGGACCTGGCAGCAACTCAAGATTAAGTACAAGAACATTTTGCAGGCTGGTAAGTGACTGGACTGCTGAAAAAAAAGTACAAATTAGGTGAATAGTGTCTGCTGACATATTTTATTGTCTGTGCTGATTTTAGCATTAAAAAAAAGGCTCATAATCTGGCACGGGGGTTGGCCCTCCAACCCAAGACTTCACTACAGCAGAGGAGCTGGCCCTGGAGCTGAATAAAGGGAAGCCAGTGATGGAAGGGATCCAGGAAGGGACAGCCACTGACTCTGGCCCAGCAAGAGAAACTGGCCTTTTCATACAAGGTGCATTATTGCCGTACTACTGCATATGATTATGATTATGACTATGATCCGCCGGTGAGTACTCTTTATTAAAATCATAGACTTGACATGTCCTGTCAAAAACTATCAATACAAGTTTTATTGAATATGGCAGAGGGAAGGCACATCTGCAGCAGTGGAGTGCACTTCTTGGCTTGAGGAAATCATTTTAGGGCAGGTATTTATAACTCCATTCGCATAAAGAGAATTTGTGTCGTTTTTCTCCTGTTGCTTTTTTTCAAGTCTACAAAAATAATTATTACTGTTTTCCCCTTTCTCGATCTATCTTGCTCTAGATCTTACATATGCTCCTTTAGCTTTTTAAATATATAAATAAATTTTGGATTGCAAGGATAGAATTTGTAATTTGCTTTCATTGTTCATTTCACTTTTATTACATAAATCGTTTAATTCTCATGTTAATTCTAACTCCAATTGTGGTCTGGCCTTACTTAAAATTTTTACTGAATTGTATAGAAAATTCCCAAACCTTGTGTTTTAAATATTCCCATTTATTTACGAATGAAATAAGGTCCTTATGTGTTGCTACCTCATCAATTATGGATTTAATTTGTGAGCAAAATTTTTTGTGTTTTAATAAATCAGCATTAAATTTCCAGTAACTCCTTACGTGATTCCCTTTTGCCCGAGTAGAAGGATATAAAAATGCAACAGTGATCGGTTAAAGGTGCTGCGGACATAGAGATATCTTTGATAAAGTCAGTTAGGTTAGATGAGGTTAACCAATAATTAAATTCTCGATTTGGAAGTCCCATTGGTTTTGAACCAGGAAAATTGTTTAAGATTTGGATTCCCAGTCCTCCAGGCATCCACTACATTATTATTCAAACAAAAATTAAAAAGGTTAAGATTGGGGTGAGAGGTACTGAATTTGGGTGGAAAGCGATCTAACCCTTCATCCATAACCATGTTGAAATCTCCTATAATAATATTATCTGTTGGATAAACAAGTTTCAATTCAAACATAGAATCAGAAATTTCAGAGAGTAATTTGTTGTTTAGGGGAACACTATTGTAACCATACACATTGAATAAGATAAACAAAACATCATTAATGTTCAAAACAACTGAAGCCCAGTGGCCATTTGAATGTCTTTACCTTTACAATTTTGCCTGGTAGGTTGTTGAACAGTATTGCAACTCCTGCAGAATGTGTAGAGGCATGGCTGAAGATGATTCTGCCCCCCCATTGACTCATCCAGAACTTCACGTCATCAGGGTTAGAATGCGTCAAAAAATAGTGCGAGTTTTTGTTTTTGCTAAAAAGAAAGAAAGCTTTTCTTTTAATAGAGTTACGGAGACCCCTTGCGTTTAAAGAGATTTCACTGAGAACATTTAACCAAAAAGAAATAAAAATAGATATGTGAAATAAGAAAGACAGTCAAATAAGTAATATGTAACCGTGCTCTATAGAACACAAAACAACGTCTCTCTCAAAACAGAGCACTGTAACGAGATCTTGCTCAACAGCAAAAACATCCCACTTACACCTCTTGCAAACACAAACGGAAGACGAATGTGTGCGGAGTTGTTGAAATCAACTGTCCTTAACGATCCGGGTACCCTCTATGTAACCGTAGGGACCACGGAAGTGTGGTTTCTTCCCTGCAGCTCTAGCCTCACTAATCCTCGGCCATAGTGCAGCGCAGGCTTCTCGATCGCCCTTAGATAAATCTTCGGTGAACTTTATTCCCCTGAGTTTACAGACATCCGAGACTTTGGTGGAGCGCCAGAACTCGTCTCTGTACTTTTGCATGCAGAACTGAATGATCACCTGTCTGGATTTATCCTTCGTCTTGGGGCCAACGCGGTGGACTGTATCCACGATGTCTTCAAGTTTGTGCTGCAGGTGAGGAGCAATTTCGGCTAAGAGCGAGACAATTTCTCTTCGGATATCTTCACCTGCTGTTTCTTTCATTCCGATTACTCTGAGGTTCCATCTCCTTTTGTAGCGTTCAAGCTGTGGTAACTGAGTTGAGTTGTTTGTCGAACAAGTTTATTTTAGTTTTACAGTCCTTTATTTCCGCCGCATTGAATTCCACAGCTTTTGTCAGGTTGGCAATCATTAGACTGTTCTCAGTAATCTTATGCTCGATGCTGCTCAGCTTCCCGTCCTGTAAGTCAAATCTGGCAACTAAGGTTTCCAAAAGAGCGGCGTTGGAAATCTGGGGGCTCTCGTTACCTTTCTGTTTCTTAGCTGGGGCTTTATTTGGGGTGTTCTGTAATGAAGAAGATTCTTTGCGTTTCTCTTTGAGATCGCCGTGGTAGACTTCCATGATGTATTCGTGTTCGGCAAGAGCATCCGATGCTTTTACAGCCCTTCCTTTGTGTCCTGGAATGACTATTTTCGGGTGATTAGAAGCTTTTTTGGTTGCCATAGTCCAAATGCTTGTTGATATGCAGCAATTGGGATGGTAACAGTTGAATACAAGTGTAAATTCAAGATTTGCTGGAGAGCCGAGAAAACTTAGCCTGCCATCTTGTTGCCGACCCAGGCAACCCAGAGTATGTTAACACACAAGACATTCTCAACAGAGCGACGAATTGATGATTCACCATGGAAACGGACGCTAAGAAAAACCACGCCATTCTACTTCCTCCTTCTTCTTTTGTTTAACGGCAATTTACATAACCTCCTTAGTGGTGCACATCACCACCTATTTGGTGGTTGTGCAATCATTTTTTCAATCTTTATTCACTGAGATTAAGGATTATATTGTTTGTTTTATGCCAATTAATTGATTGCAGATCCATGTGTGATATGACAATAAAATAAATATATTTAAATTGAATTAACATTTAAACATTACCTTGCTATAATAGTGCTTTAGAATTATGTAATGTTGTATATTATATAACTTTATATAACAAATTTAGTAATATTAATATAACTATATTAATTATATAACACGCATCTGAATGATGCACCGGAGTCACTGAGCATGGCCCCTCCCCTAACACGATCATAACTGTCGATGACGCACTAGAGTCACTGAGCCTGGCCCCTCCCCTAACACGATCATAACTGTCGATGACGCACTAGAGTCACTGAGCCTGGCCCCTCCCCTAACACGATCATAACTGTCGATGACGCACTGGAGTCACTGAGCCTGGCCCCTCCCCTAACACGATCATAACTGTCGATGACGCACTGGAGCCACCGAGCCTGGCCCCTCCCCTAACACGATCATAACTGTCGATGACGCACTGGAGCCACCAAGCCTGGCCCCTCCCCTAACACGATCAAAACTGTCGATGACGCACTGGAGCCACCGAGCCTGGCCCCTCCCCTAACACGATCATAACTGTCGATGACGCACTGGAGCCACCGAGCCTGGCCCCTCCCCTAACACGATCAAAACTGTCGATGACGCACTGGAGTCACCGAGCCTGGCCCCTCCCCAACACGATCATAACTGTCGATGACGCACTGGAGTCACCGAGCCTGGCCCCTCCCCTAACACGATCATAACTGTCGATGACGCACCGGAGTCACTGAGCCTGGCCCCTCCCCTAACACTATCATATCTAGAGCACGTTCGCCCGCTCAATCGCGAGTTACTGTCAGTACCGTTACTACAGCCTACAGTTTGCTAGGTAGTTATGCCTTTGTCACGTAAATGCATATTATCTGGTTGCGATAACAAAAACGATATCAAGAAGTGGATTGATTTTGTGAAGAGCCACCTTGATGGAGAGCTGAGGATCACCACCAACTCCTGCCTCTGCAGTGATTTTACACCGGATAGTTTTACCTTCATTTTTGGAACCGAAAGTTGAGGTTATCCGCTTGCTTACCCAGGTATGTCTCACAACCTGCTTTCTGGAATACCCCCCAGTTACTGATGTAGACAGACAGCCGTCTCATTCAATCTCAGTCATGTGTGGGGTGAAATATATTAGGCATTTAAACATTTTATCTAGAAATTTAAAGCCCAAAGCCATCATAATATTCAAATGTCTTTTAAATGTAACTACTATTAAATTATTTATTCTTAATGCAAGAAGAATGAGTAGACAATAAAAATGGACAATAAAAGTTAACTGGTGAAGCAAATACAAAGTGTCACGAAATGAGATCTCTCTACAAAAGAAAACAAATAAATGAAAAATAACAATAGGAGAACAGTCAACTGTAAAAAAAAAAGTATATTTTCCTTCATAAAAGTATAAACAATCTACAAGTGATACATATGTATCATAAAATGAACATATTTAACTCATAATAAAGCAATGATGTAATTTATACCATGAAGCAAAATTATACTGTAATTATACACAAAAATTAAGATATTGTCCATCTTTGAGTTGATCTGAATCTCTCAGTTGAAACTGCTGGTCTTGAAGATGAACTTTATTCACTGTGGCTAATTTTGAAGATGTTTCTTTTTCCTGTCATTCGTTGTGGCTGGTTAAGACATTTACATTGTGTCACGTTTGGTGAGGACACGGTGTCAGATGCGTGATCTACTTTTTGTGATTGTATTTTGTATGACTGCGTAGAGAAGACAATTGAGTGAAACTCTTCCCACATGCAGTGCAGTGATATGGTTTCTCTCCAGTGTGGAGCCTCTCGTGTGTTTTCAGATGTCCTGACCGTCTGAATCTCTTGTCGCAGTGTGAACACTTGTAAGGTTTCTCTCCAGTGTGAGTCCTCCAGTGTAGTTTCAAATGCCTAGCTGTAATAAAAGTCTTCCCACACTCTAAGCACTTATGATCTCTTACACCAGTATGTATTTTCTGATGATCTTTTAAATTGTGCAGATGTGAAAAACTCTTTCCACACAAAGAACATGAATGTGGTTTCTCCTGTGAATGAACTTTCATGTGGTTTGTTAGGCCTGTAGCCCTCGAAAATATTCTGAAACATTGATCACATTCGTACGGCTTTTCACCAGTGTGGATGTTCATGTGTTCCTTAAGGTGAACTTGTTGTCTAAAACTCTTCCCACACTGATCACATGTGAACGATTTCTCTCCAGTGTGGATCCTCATGTGAAGCACGAGACTCTGTTTGTATTTAAAATTCTTTCCACACAAAGAACATGAATGTGGTTTCTCCTGTGAATGAACTTTCAGGTGGCTCTTTAGGGCTGAAGCCCCAGAAAATGTTTTGCCACATTGATCACATATAAGCAGACATTCAGTCTGTGAGCAAGTCTCTTCAGTTTCGACATGATGTTTCTCCTCCTCACTCTCCTCAATTTCCTCCATCAGGCCTGAAAAAAAAAATAATAATAATAATCACAATTTTAATGCATTTTCATAAATGAGGTATATTGTAGGCTGATGGGAATATTCCAGCATTTATTTGTGAACTGATGTGAGCATTAGAAAAAGAATGATAATTCCATTAAAAAACAGAAAGCGGCAGCTCGTTTCGTTCATATGTTGGCATTATTGGGCCTCATTCATGAAACTTTCGTAAATATATGATCAAATTCTGAGAAATTTGCGCGTAAAATGGACCTTTACGAAAACTCTTCGCATACCACGGATTCGGTAGTTAAACGTGTGTATATTAATACATTCCAAACATTCGGAAATAGGGCACGCGTACACGCTCATTCATAATTAGCATAATCCCCACCCTTGAGTTTCAAATACGCAAAATTACCTGTCCAGGAACGCTGGAATCTTCTGGACATCCTTCTGGTTTGGCTCCAGTATATTGCATAAAAGCTAAAGAGACCAATTGGCCATATGCCTAGCAATAACTATTCAATTATCGTGTGTCCACCAAAGCATTTTAGCCAGCTAAAAAATGTCTGGTGCTCTTCTGAAAATGGCCAGCTGGTGGTGCTTGAAAGCGGTTGCTATGATACAGAATATCCATGGCAGTAATGTGTTACTAGTATCTCATTTTGAAGAATATTACTGAATATAAAAATGCAGTAACCAGCAATATTAACTTATCCATTGTTGTTCAGTCGTTGTACAAATGATTGGTTGGTGTAGTATTTGTCCCGCCCCTCCTCCACTGTGATTGGACGGCTGGGTAAAAAGTGACAGTGACAAGCGCTGCCTATTACCCAAAGTTGAACAGTTTTCAAAAAAAAGACAGGGCACATCAACTCGTGAAATATTATTATGGTACATAGTGCATCAAAATGCAATGTCATCAGTTTGCCTAAATTATAACAGAACGTTCAAATGTTTTACGCACCATTTACACGTGGTAGGGAGCAGGTGTAAATTTCTTTTGTACGAACTAACGTTTTGAAAATACGAACAATTTTCATGAATCCGAAAATTTACATCAGAATGGCTTTACGAACGATTTACACACAAATCCGTTCTGCTCGTGTTTCATGAATGAGGCACACAGTGTGTATTGGCACTGTAATTTTTATTCTGTAGTAATTTTGGGCATCTGTGGTAACACATCAGGTGCTTGAAAAGAGCATTTGAGTTCAGTCGGGATATACCCTTAAATATTATAAAATCTCTATTTAAAAGATTATAGGGGTCTAGAAATGTAAAGCCCAAAGCATCATAATATTTAAATGGCTTTTAAATATAACTAAAATTATTTATTCTTAATGCAAGAAGTAGACAATAAAAATGGACATTAAAAGTTAACTGGTGAAGCAGATACACAGTGTTAACAAATTAGACAGATCTCTCTACAAAAAAAAGAAAAATAGCACAAACAGTTTAATAAGAATCGTCCAAACCTGTAAAAAAAAAAAAAAAAACGTATATTTTCCTTCATAAACAATCTAGTGATAATATTTAACTCTTAATAAAGCATAATGATGTCATTTATACCATGAATCACAATTATATACAAGAATAAAACCAAATAAATGGGTCTCATTCACTAATAATTGCATGGATTCATTCGTATTTGTACGCACAGGAGAACTTCTCACGAAAAATCTCCGCCTGATTCACAAAACGTTCGTACGCACATGAATTTGTTTTTAACCTCATTCTGATGTTAGTGAATTTAGTCTAATTTTGTCTAATCTAACATTTTGAATTAGTATTCAAAATGAGCAGCTGCGTGCACAAGGCTAGTCATTTGCATAAAAGACACCCAAACATCTCCATATAAAGGCTTTCCGCACACATCTCCATATAAGGGCTTTCCGCGCACGCTTTCCTTACAGCCTTTCAATGTAATTATAGTCATGTTAGGATGAAATATAACTTAACACGATAAAGCCATAAAGAGTAAGTTCTTTTTGCGCCCGTGTGGTTTCAGTTTTTCCAAGATTTTTTCATAAATTTAGAAAAAACAAATTAATATGAAATCTTTGGTGAATTGTTCTTAAAACCATTCTTACGCAAATTTCACACACAAATTAGTGAATGAGACCCATTGTCCCACAGAAATGTTTTGCCACATTGATCACATATAAGCAGACCTTCAGTCTGAGAAGTTTTCTCTTCAGTTTCGACATGATGTTTCTCCTCTTCACTCTCCTCAATTTCCTCCATCAGGCCTGAAATGAAAATAAAAAATAAAAAAATCATAATTAATGCATTTTCATGAATTGATTTCCACAAATGAGGTATATTGTAGGCTGATGGGAATATTCCAGCATTTATTTCTGAACTGATATGAGCGTTAGGAAAAGAATAATTCCATTAAAAAACAGGAAGCGGCAGTGCGTTTCATTCATATGTTGGCATTATTGTGTGTATTTTCACTGTAATCCTTTGACAGTTATTCTGTAGTAATTTTGGGCATCTGTGGTAAAAAGAAAACACACATCAGGTGCTTGAAAAGAGCATTTGAGTTCAGTCGGGATATACCCTTAAATATTATAAAATATCTCTATTTAAAAGATTATAGGGGTCAATAACACTGTAGGGTGCCTTTTGGTGTCCCGTACATAAATAACTAATTTGCCATGATAACTTAGCCTAATATAACACACCCTTTCATAGTAATTTTTATGTTAAGTTTTTTATATTCATAACAAAAGCATTACTAGGCTAATATGCTAATTGAAGCTCAAAACGTCCACCGTCGGCTACTTCGACTCGATAAGGTGGACATACACATGACAGGGTGGACATAGCATTCATTTGTAGTTAATATTGCAATTTATAGAAATGTAATATTATAATTTATAGAAACATCTGCTGTAGATAACATTAGAATACTAATATACTAATAATACACCGATCACGCATAATTATGAGCACTGACAGGTGAAGTGAATAACACTGATGATCTCTTCATCACGGCACCTGTTAGTGGGTGGGATATATTAGGCAGCAAGTGAACATTTTGTCCTCAAAGTTGATGTGTTAGAAGCAGGAAAAATGGGCAAGCGTAAGGATTTGAGCGAGTTTGACAAGGGCCAAATTGTGATGGCTAGACGACTGGGTCAGAGCATCTCCAAAACTGCAGCTCTTGTGGGGTGTTCCCGGTCTGCAGTGGTCAGTATCTATCAAAAGTGCTCCAAGGAAGGAACAGTGGTGAACCGGCGACAGGGTCATGGGCGGCCAAGGCTCATTGATACACATGGGGAGCGAAGGCTGGCCCGTGTGGTCCGATCAGACCGCTGAATCACGCTTTCTTTTACATCACGTGGATGGCCGGGTGTGTGCGCGTCGCTTACCTGGGGAACACATGGCACCAGGATGCACTATGGGAAGAAGGCAAGCCGGCGGAGGCAGTGTGATGCTTTGGGCAATGTTCTGCTGGGAAACCTTGGGTCCTGCCATCCATGTGGACATGGGCGACATTAGGGGGGGCAATATTTATTGTAGTCATGGAGTTTCCCGATGTGAGCCGTAAGCTCTGCTACAAGTTGGAGTTCTCAGTTAGGCCTCCACAGACAGCGCGCGTCCTGAGCGAGATCTAAATCCACATGAATGGCCCGTTCAGAGCATAAGCAAGAAAAACTCACTGTTAGTCAAGCTAGTCTACAGTCTAGTAAACAGCAACATCTTTAACTTATTCTTGCGCCGACTGAAAACACACGACGAGAAACACCATGAGACAGGAGAGACTGAGCTACTGAACATTGAACGGGCCATTCATGTGGATTTGGATAAAACAGTGAATCGCTTTGATGTCGTGTCTGTGGACGCCGTTTAGCGCTTCACAGTGGAGTAGCGGACGGGCACGCAAGGCATATTAAATTATTATTATGATTAGGCTATTTTTATTATTAAATTAATATTACAATTCATATGCCCCACAATATTTCACAGCGCATAACCGACGCGCTGCGAGGAAAGATTAGTTAGATTTGCTTACTCCTCATTTACTCCTCCACAACTTGTTTGAAATACTTCTCAATTCATGAAAATACAATTTTAACAATGGGCCACAAGTGAAATATTAAAAAAAAAAATTTGATTAATCTCTCATCGTCTCTAAGAGAATATGCACCGTCAATGCAGCGCCAGATGCCATGAGCTCAGTTAGTTTTTACTTTCGGTTTCTGTAGTGAATAACTGATTGGCGTTTGAGACTTCTTCACCGCATAACTCTCGCGCAGTTGCTCGCAAAATGATGGACAAACAATAGCCACTTTTCCACCATCGGGCTGAACGGTTCACTGCGTAACCGCTCCGGGCCAGCTGGTACGGTTACGGTTTCACTTTCCACTGTGGGGCTGATAACGGACGCTCTTTGGAGTGTCATACAAAAGCATCAGTCGTTGCCTTGGTAACGCAAGAGTTTACAGACGATATGAGAAATAGTGACCGTGTTATGGAGGATGATCAGATATTTCTTTTAATTTTATTATTAATGTGTGTTTACGTTGCTCAAATAGAGCGCTTAGCTAGCTACAGAGAAACCAGTAGCCAGGCAACAGACCGATTCTGAGTTGTGACATCACTTCACGGATTCTACCAGCACGGTTAGCCAACTGTGCCGAGAACGGTTTGTAATCGTGCCGAACCGAACCGAACCGAATACGGCTCAAGTGGAACTGGAACCGTTCCTTACCATTCTAAGAAAATGGTGGAAAAGTGGCTAATGATTCACATTCTGAGCGCATCATTTCCCGTGATAACAAAATTAAGTAGATTATTAAATAGGCTAAATGAGAAGCCTAAATAAGAAAGAAGGTAAAATTTCTGCGAATACTTGGCTGAAAAAAAAATCCTGCCCCCCCTAACTTGAAAGTCAAATGTCGCCCATCCATGTGGATGTTACTTTGACACGTACCACCTACCTAAGCATTGTTGCAGACCATGTACACCCTTTCATGGAAACAGTATTCCCTGGTGGCTGTGGCTCTTTCAGCAGGATAAGGCTCCTGCCACAAAGCAAAAAGGGTTCAGGAATGGTTTGAGGAGCACAACAACGAGTTTGAGGTGTTGACTTGGCCTCCAAATTCCCCAGATCTCAATCCAATCGAGCATCTGTGGGATGTGCAGAACAAACAAGTCCGATCCATGGAGGCCCCACCTCGCAACTTACAGGACTTAAAGGATCTGCTGCTAACATCTTGGTGCCAGATACCACAGCACACCTTCAGGGGTCTAGTGGAGTCCATGCCTCGACGGGTCAGGGCTGTTTTGGCAGCAAAAGGGGGACCAACACAATATTAGGACCAACACAATATTAGGACATACTATGCCTGATTGGTATATATTCCTAATATATTTGCCCAGTTAGATGCCTTTGGAAAAGTTTGTTAGATCCATGTTGATGTACTCTGTGTACAATGTGATTGAGAATGCAATGATATTATTTTTTGAAGAATAAATGTTTCATTGTCATATTTTGTCATGCTTTGATTATTTATAATTTGAAAGCAATTAATTTATTATTGAATAAAATTATTTAATTATTTATAATTTGAAAGAAAACAAATAACCCTGTTTAGGAAAAGGACATCATACCTTTCAGAAAATATTATTTGCTTCTTAATATTGCAATGAAAACATATTTAACAGTAATATACATGTCCATGACAGGGTGGACATATCTTATGGTTTATGCTCCGAATAATGGCCCATAATTATCTAAAGAAATGTGTGGGAGCTCAGCTAATATATTTATTATAGTACTTAAGTGTCTACCATTTATGACAAGACAAAGCGAAATTAAGAGCAAAATGTGTGAGTATTGTGAGGGTTGAAAGGCACTCTATGGTGATATTGACCCATCGTATTATCACATCTGACACGAATATACAAACTACAATATTTGGTTTTTCTGATTCCTGTCATTAACTGTACATGACTAAATATGAATCATAGCAATAAGTTATTTAGATCATTCATTTATTGCCACGTTAAAGAGCAAAACAGAGCGATAAATGTTTGTTTGTTCTTTCTTTCTTTGCAATCTAACGGTTAATTTTCTCAAATGACACTGCCTCAATGACACACATAGACAGCCCGTTATGCCAAAGCCCAAAACTCTGCAAATCCACACTCTGGAGTTGAAGTTACTATTTTCCTTGCCCCGACAACACATTGCTCAAGAAAATGTATTATAGTTTCACATTCATGTTTGAATAGTAGTAGACTTGTGTTTTTTTTCCTTGCCCCGGGACCGTTCCTTGCAAATGTAGCCTCTGGCTTGCTTAGTTGGGGACACTTATTATTCTTAATATTTTTGATCTGCCTGCTTTGACAACATTGTATGAGAACTGAACTGAGCTGCACAATGACATCACTGTTTTCTCCAGATAACTAATGATTTTTAGGAAATGAATCAGTGAACTTACTTAAACTGGACAATGACTTTCTTCTAGAGCTGCTGTACAGCCAAAACAATCTTTGTTGCATTAATTTCCTGTTATCACTGTAAAGCTTCTTTGAAACAAAAGCGCTATATAAATGAAGGTGACTTTACTTCTCCCTCCCTCACAGTGTCATCAAACTACGCCTTTGTTTTGAATAAGTGACTTCTAGTGGCGAAACTTACACACTGTGCCTTTAATGAAAGATCAGGAATAACACTAACCTCTTTGTTCTTCAATGTGTTTCATTCTGCAGTGTTCTGGATCTCTCATGTTCTCACTGTCCTTCAATGAACTCTGTCTTTGCAGATTTCAGCTCTTCCCGATGGTCTGATGCTCGTCTTCACTTGTAGGCTGATGGGAATATTCCAGCATTTATTGGTGAATTGCAGTGGGAGGAGCAGATCTGACAAAATCAAGAAGAAATCACTTACTGAGTTTGAGTTTTTATACTAAAAACAGATATATCTTCTTAAGCGTTTATGTAGCAGACACACGAATAGCGCCGAACATGAGGGAAACTATTCAGAAAATAACTGCGTAAAAATGTTAAGTGTGTAATAAAAGTGTGTAAAGAGTATTTTACAACAACACAAAAGAGCGTGAACTGTTTACTTCAGAAGACTCGCATGACTGGAGGAGCGCGAAAATGACGACGTCATCACCGCGAGACGAGATCAACGGTAGATTATCAAAAACAAAACTGTATAAAACGGAGAAATATCTGTAAAACAACATATCAAACAAAAACAGTTACTTATGTAGACAGACGTCCGTCTCATTTAATCTCAGTCATGTGCGGGGTGAAATATATTAGGCATTTAAACGGTTTATTGAGAAATGACGGCCCAAAGCCATCCTTTGAATGGCTTTTATGTAACTAAAATTGTTAAATTATTTATTCTTAAATGCACGAAGAATAAGACGACAATAAAAATGGAATAAAAAAACCCTGGTTAAATACAAAGTTTAAACAAAATGAAACTGATATCTCTTAAAAAAAAACGAAAAAAAAACAGTAACTTAGTTTAATAAGAACAGTCTAAACCTGTAAAACAACTTCTATTTTCCTCCATAAAAGTATAAACTACAAGTGATACATATGCATAATAAAAAAAATGAACAATATTTAACTCATAATAAAGCATATGTAACCATGAAGCAAAATTCTTAGCGATAAATTATTTGGATCATTAATTTATTGCCAGCGAGAGCAATGTTTCAATCCCTATCCCCACAGATCAAAACATAACGTTTGAGATCGCATACATTCAATAACACACAACATTATCACTATAAAAATGAAAAACAAACTTTTAAAAAATTACCAAAAAAACGTCCAGTCTGCAGACTAAACTAAATCAATCTGCAGACCCCAGAAAAGACACATATATATAGCGTTTGATCCGATGAAAACAAGTCAGAAATAACATTGTAAATGTTGCTTAAACAAACTGTATGAGATGTATTTTATGGATGTGTAATATGCGAAAGATCTGAACTGCTAAACTCACCTCAGGAGACACAACAAACGCGCTGACTGAACGAGGAAGGAAACAAGTTATGACGTCGTCTTCTTCTTCGTGTGAAATTCCGGCAGTGTTTACTGCCCTCCACAGGTCAAAGTTTGAACTAAATTCTTAAAGGGGACATATCATGAAAATCTGATTTTTCCGTGTTTAAGTGCTATAATCGGGTCCCCGGTGCATCTACCAACCCAGAAAACGTGAAAATTTACTTCGTTTTGGTCAACCTTTTTCTGCAAGCATGTGAAAAAACGAGCCGCTCAGATTTCTCTCCCCTTCTGACGTAGGAAGGGATCTTATTATAATATTACCGCCCCTTAATTTGCACGTTTCCACCCACGGAGCTGACAGACTTTCTGTATTAGCCTATTTTGCACCCTCAGCCAGTTGTACACTGTCCGGCATTTTCTCCGTGCTCGAGCAGCTGTAGCGACAACAATGTCTTGTAAGCAATGCAGGTGCATTGCCTGAACGAGGGACAATTCAAGGCATGTTTTGCTAAAAAGTTAAAGCTCAAGGATGGATCAGTAGCAACTATTCGTGATTAGCTTATAGTCTCCGGAGCGATTCTGGTCACGGCAGTCATGAAAGGGAGAGCGCGCACGTTTTTACAGTTTATCTGAGTTGTTTTACGGATATAAAGTTTACCAGTTTATTAAGCACCCCCTGAAAAGGCATAAGGCCTGTATTTGTTCAGGAGTGTTTTAGTGTAATTCGTTGTGTATGTTGATGATAATTCAAGGGAGAGAGGTTATGGATAAGACTTTAATGCGCACTTCTTGTACTGTGCTTTATTCAGCTCTTAGTGATTATCTGGAGTGAAAACAGACGCTTCATCTTTTGTGTGCTGAACAATAAACTTCATAAAACTCATCAGTAAAGTTTTGGCCATCATTTGGACAGGGTCCGCTACAACATGCTTGTACTAATAGGGGATAAAAGCAAAATGGCAACATAAGTTAAAACCGGAATTAAACTAAACTATACCTGTTCTATAGGTATAGGTTCTATAGCTATCTCCATGCAGCATATATTCTCAGGCTCTGTAGGCATTATTGTCGAGTCCACTTAATTAGTCTTAGTAAATCAGGTGTACGAAACAATCATATATCTTGTAGAAATAAGACAGTATGTACTGTAAAGCAGTATGCAAATAAACCATTTTTCATTACCTAATGCGCATTTTAGCTAATGCAAAACTCAAGATCATCCAGATTCCTATAACACTTTGAGTCTCGCACCGGCCGGGAATACGATTTCAATCACAAACTAGTCAGTCTTGGTTATTAACAGAGGCAATTGACTAACACTTTATAGGTAACCGCACCATGCTTGTTAATTTCCAAAAGTATATTATTTAGTCCCATAGATCTGTATACACTTAAGGTAAGACTATATTTAACCAGTTTCCCATGTTCTCTTTTCTAGAATATTACAATAACCAGGGGTTGAGGCTCACCCTCTTTACATTGGTCTAGCAGTTTCTTTACTAGCCCCTACAGTCTAAGTACACGCGACTAATGCCAATGTGTTAGGCGGAGCTCTAAAACTTCAGTCTGTGTGCCTCAATGCTCCTCCTAATCTGAGTTTTAGTCCATTACTAACCCGAGTAGATTAGTGGTGTTATGGATTTAACGTAATCTACTATACGTTAATAATTATTCAGAGTCAATCAGAATAACAACTGTAACAATTTATTTGTCAGGTAAATGTTTCATGCAAATTACATAATCAATTCACAGATAATCAATACAAAACATCAAATGCTCCGAAAGAAAGAGTAATGGCTGCATCATATGACATCTGAAAGACACTCAGCATTACGGGCTAATCCACAACAAATTGGACCGAGCCTTTTGCAGCATTTCTTTAAATACCAAGTCAAAACATCCCCTAAAGTGAGGCATGAACTTACAATAGGAAATTGCATTAATCAAGGTCCCAGACCTGGGTAGTTTAAACCTTTCGGGGACTGAAGGTAATTTGCATGAAATACCCTGGGAAATGGGCACACCCTCCATAGTAGGCAAAACATCTCTAAACTCGTAAACCCTTTATTACCTTTTGGTTTACTTCTGTGGGGATGAGGCTATTGTACCAGGGTTTAGAAACCATATAGATTTTTGGGTAAATTTCAGGTGATCTCAGCATGTGGAGAGAAGAGATGGGGGAAAAGGGGGTGAAGGGAAGGAAATGTAGTTTGACGTCTAGGATGAGGATGCTAATGTTGAAGAGAGTTCAAATACTAATTTCCAGAAACGTCCTTTGTTTTCTCAGAGAGTAGCCCGCTCTGAGCACAGACAGCTTGGCTCCAGTCTTACAACAGTATTATTGTGGTACGTTTGGTGAGGACGCAGCGTCAAAACTGAAGGTGCTGGATCTGAAAATGAACTACTTACTATGATTGTTTTTTGTATGACTTTGTAGAGCAGATGAATGAGTGAAACTCTTCCCACATGCAGTGCAGTGATACGGTTTCTCTCCAGTGTGGATCCTCTCATGTATTTTCAGGCCTCCTGAATGACTGAATCTCTTGTCGCAGTGTGAACACTTGTAAGGTTTCTCTCCAGTGTGAGTCCTCTCGTGTATTTTCAGGTTCTCTGACCATCTGAATCTCTTGTCGCAGTGTGAACACTTGTAAGGTTTCTCTCCAGAATGAATTCTCTGGTGCAGATTCAAATCTACAGCTCTAATAAAACTCTTCCCACACTCAAAGCACACATGATCTCTTTCACCAGTATGTATTTTCTGATGTTTTTTTAAATTCTGCAGATGTGAAAAACGCTTTCCACAGAAAGAACATGAATGTGGTTTCTCCTTTGAATGAACTTTTAGGTGGCTCTTCAGACCTGAAGCCCTCAAAAATGTTTTGCCACATTGATCGCATTCATGTGGTTTCTCTCTAGTGTGGATGATCATGTGTAGCTTAAGGATTCCTTGTTTTCTAAAACTCTTCCCACATTGATCACATGTGAACGGGTTCTCTCCAGTGTGGATCCTCATGTGATCCTCGAGACTCTGTTTGTGTGTGAAACTTTTCCCACACTGAACACATGTGAACGGTTTCTCTCCAGTGTGGATCATCATGTGAACCTTGAGACTCTGTTTGTGCGTGAAACTTTTACCACACTGATCACATGTGAACGGTTTCTCTCCAGTGTGGATCATCATGTGAACCTCGAGATTCTGTTTGCGTGTGAAACTCTTCCCACACTGATCACATGTGAACGGATTCTCTCCGGTGTGGATCCTCATGTGAACCTTGAGACTCTGTTTGTGTGTGAAACTCTTCCCACACTGATCACATGTGAATGGTTTCTCTCCAGTGTGGATCCTCATGTGAACCTCGAGATTCTGTTTGTGTGTAAAACCCTTCCCACACTGACGGCAGGTGAAACATTTCTTGTCTCTTATTTTCAGTAAAGAAATACTTTCAGTCTGTGAGCAAGTTTCTTCTTCAGTTTTGACATGACGATGTTTCTCCTCCTCATTCTTCAGCATCATGTCTGAAAAGACAGTAAAAAAGTTACATTATAAATAATTTAGAGCTGTCAAAAGATTACAATTTTTAATTGTGATTAATCACACCCTTATTGTGAAATTAAGCATACATTTATCTTGTTTAACATGTTCATTTTGTCATCGTTTGCTATATCCAGCAAAGTAAACCTTCAGATTGAAGGGTGATTCTCACAAAACAGTAGACTGGGTAAACCCAGCCCGATCTGCCGGCGATTTGATTTCGCTCTGCAGCTCAGGCTGGAAACCTGTACATCTTTTTATCCTGCGTCTGTAACAAATTTGCGGGAACCAATCACAAACCAGCTTATCCACCTGGTGCGCTATTGGCGGGTTTAACACGATGACGGATAAAGAAGCAATGGATCGTTGGTCTGATTGGTTGAAGGACTATCCAATTGCGTACAGAGTTATTTGAACTCTGCCCGTTGATCACGCCTCTTGTGGTCTGATTGGTTGAAGGCCTATCCAATTGCGTACAGAGTCACTTGAATTATGCCGTTGATCACGCCTCTTGTGCAGTAGAAAATACAGAGCAGACTCCCCACACCAATGTTCAATCTTAAAAGACTGAGCTTGGTCTGGTGATAGCCAGACAAATAAAAACAATTTCAAAGTAAATGTAGGTGTCTTTCATTTCCTCATTCGGGGAAGCATAAACTGTCAAAAATCAAACTAAAACTCATTTGTATTTGATTTTTAATTTTCATTATCAACCCAGTATAAACCTGTCATAAATAAATCTATAATCCAATGTTCAAATTATAAATCAAATGCTTAAACCAACATCGAAAACAGCAAATCAACTGCTCAAACGGAAACGGCAAATGATAAATCAAATGCAAATGAGGAGTGTCAGTCAAGTGTGGGCGGAGTTTTGCAAAGGAAGAGATCAAGATCGGTGACAACGAAAATGTCTGCTGGAATATTTTGAGTCTCCCTGGCAATGGCTTTCTTCTGACTCTTTGCACCTGCAGTTGCCTCAGTACCTCATGCAGGTTTGCAATCGCAACGCTGTTGACCTCGGTGTCTGTAAGGGCCTAAGTTTCCCACTTAAGTAAAGTTGGCTGCATATTCACAAATTCGAATTTCCCGGATCAATAGCTCGTGAGCTCAACGTTGTTACTACACAAAGAACAATCTTTTCTATTGTAGTAACGTAGACAAGCATCTACAACTTAATTTTGCTCAAATTTGAAGGTTTCCTCCACAGTGGACAAAATACACTGAACTCTATGCCCAGGCGGCTGAGAGACTGACCCGAAAAGCATTACTACAAAAACACTTAATAACTTCACTGTTACACACTGTATACCAAATTCAGTTCACAAATCACTGTTGTCCTGCTCATTATACTACAACACTTATTTTGGGAATATGTTTTTTTGTATAATTTATGATTTTTTTTTCTGAAAAATATTTAATAACAACTATATTGAAAATATATGTAATAACTTGACTAATACACTGTGCTGTCACCAAATTCAGTTCACACGTCGCTGCTGTCCTGCTGGTGATACCACAACTTATTAACAAGCCAGTCAGGATCAGCAGCAGATCATCTCACTTTATTCACAGTATTTGCTGCTAGAAACAGATAGTTGGAGTCACAATATATGCTCAAAGCCTATAAGCGCTCTAATATTACTATTATTTCTCAAATGATACAGAAATGGCAGTAATATAAAGACAATCACCAATCTTTACCAACCATTGTAATTAGTCCAAATTAATCTAAATATAAGTTCGATTTCCTAATGACTACATTCACATCAACAAATTAGCTCTCTAACATACCGTTTTCAATGTGGAGAAACAGGCAAATGACAAATTCTTCTTTAAGAATAAGCGTTTAGTTAGCGACACACAAATAGCGCCGAACCCGATGAAAATCTTTCAGAAATGAAAAAGTAATCGTCACTTAAACAAACGAACTTACCGCGAAATAGCGTGAACTGTTTACCTCAGAAGACTCGAAAGAGCGCGTGGATGGTGACGTCATCACCGCGAGACGAGATCAACAGTAGATTATCAAAAACACACCAAATAATGTTTAAAACGAAAAAAAACATCGATAAAACAACATGTCAAACGAAAATAAGGGTAAAACAGTTACTGATGTAGACTTATTCGATCTCAGTCATGTATGGGGTGAAATTAGGCATTAAAAAGTTTTATAGAGAAATTTAAAGCCCAAAGCCATCATAATATTTCAAAGGCTTTTAAATGTAACTAAAATTATTAAATGATTTATTCTTAATGCAAGAAGAATTAGTAGACAATAAAATGGACAAAAGTAAACTGTGAAGCAAATACAAAGTGTAAACAAATTAGACGGATCTCTCTACCAAAACAATAAATACATGAAAAATGACAAGTTTAATAAGAACAGTTTTAATAAGAACATTTTGAACCTTCATAAATGTATAATTAAACTTCAAGGGATACATATACATCATAAAAAGATTTAACATAATATTTAACTCACAATAAAGCATAATGATGTCATTTATAACATGAAGCAAAATGATATTCAAGAATAAAACGTCTAGATGTTCTTTGGGGAGGAACTCCATCTTTTAGTTGATCTGAATCTCACAGTTGAAACTGCTGGTCTTGAAGACGAACTTTATTCACTGTGACAAATTTAGTAGATGTTTCTTGTTCCTGTCACTCGTTGAGGCTGATTAGGACAGACTGCTTGATGGTATTGTGTCACGTTTGGTGAGGATGCGGCGTCAGACCTGAAAGCGCTGGATCTGAAGATGATCTACTTTTTGTGATTGTATTTTGTATGACTGCGTAGAGAAGACAATTGAGTGAAACGCTTCCCACATGCAGTGCAGTGATACGGTTTCTCTCCAGTGTGGAGCCTCTCGTGTGTTTTCAGATGTCCTGACCGTCTGAATCTCTTGTCGCAGTGTGAACACTTGTAAGGTTTCTCTCCAGTGTGAGTCCTCCAGTGTAGTTTCAAACGTTCAGTTGTAACAAAAGTCTTCCCACACTCAAAGCACTTATGAGCTTTTTCACCAGTATGTATTTTCTGGTGAAGTTTTAAGTTGTGCAGATGTGAAAAACTCTTTCCACACAAAGAACATGAATGTGGTTTCTCCTGTGAATGAACTTTCAGGTGGCTCTTCAGGCCTGAAGCCCTTGAAAATATTCTGCCACATTGATCACATTCGTGCAGCTTTTCTCCAGTGTGGATGTTCAGGTGTTCCTTAAGGTTTGATGATTGTCTAAAACTCTTCCCACACTGATCACATGTGAATGGTTTCTCTCCAGTGTGGATCCTCATGTGAACCTCGAGACTCAGTTTGTATTTTAAACTCTTTCCACACAAAGAACATGAATGTGGTTTCTCCTGTGAATGAACTTTCAGGTGGCTCTTTAGAGCTGAAGCCCATGAAAATGTTTTTCCACACTGATCACATTCAAGCAGTTTCTCTCCAGTGTGGATGTTCATGTGTTCCTTAAGGGTGCCTTGTTGTGTGAAACTCTTCCCACACTGATGGCAGATGAAATGTTTCAGTAAAGAAGTACTTTCAGTCTGTGAGTGAGTTTTTTCTCCAGTTTTGACATCATATTTCTCCTCATCTTCACTCTCGTTCTTCTCCATCAGGTCTGAAATGAAAATAAAAATCATAATTTTAATGCATTTTTGCAATTGATTTCCACAAATGAGGTGTATTGTAGGACGATGGGACTATGAACGTTAGATAATTCTGTTAAAAAAAAATTGGGAAGCGGCAGTGCGTTTCATTCATGTTGGCATTATTGTGCATATTTGCACTGTAAATTGACAGTTATTCTGTTGTAATTTTGGGTGTCTGTGGTAAAAAGAAAACACACATTAGGTGTGTTTGAGTTCAGAAGTCATTTTAAAACATCTCTATTTAGAAGATTAAAGTATTATCACATCTGACATGAACAATACTGTTTTTTTTATTTTTATGATTCCTGTCATTAACTGTACATGACTGAATATGTCCATATGAATATAAGTACAGTTCAGTTTCTAGAAACTACGTTCATAGCAGTAAGTTATTTAGATCACCAATTTATTGCCATCCCAGCTAACAAAAAAAGGTCCCCAGAAATTCCCCCGAACGTTTATGTGTAGGGTCCTCTTGACTTCCCTCGGATGTCCGGAATGACATCCAGTGGCCATTCGGGACGTTTAGGGGACTTTCGCTTTAACTGTGTTTCATTTTACTTTTCGGCAAACCAAAGAAAACGGACACGTAGAAATTAAAAGGAACAAAGTACATTTATTTTAATTGAAAAATTGTGAAGGTGATGTGCTCTTTCCGCACGTGCGTGCGTGCGTAAACACGCAGGCAGCTGTGTGTGTGTGGGTCTCTGGTTGTCAGCTGTGGGGTTAGTCTGATGGCAATTCTTCCCGTTGGCTTTGAACCTAAAACAACAAAATTAACACATTCAGTAGTGTTATATGATTTTATATGTCTAGGAGTATCATCGTTTGTCCATTGAAAAAAGTAATTTTGATTTCGTTAGACCATGATCTAAATTAGCCTATATTTAGCACACATTGGAAGATAACTTTAGGCCGTCCCAATTTGGGCTTTTTTCTCAGTGTGTATTTACTTTGGAAAATTCAATGTTTAAGCCCTATTTGTCAATATCAGATAATGTCTCATTTCAGCTTAACGTATAGCTTCGAAGTGTTAGCATAACGATTAGCAACTGTACTACACGACGGAAAACTTAAGCGTTTTAAAAGGTAAAATTTTCATATAATTTAAACATGACAAGATGAACAGTGGTTATGGTAGCTAATGTCTACTAATCTAAAATTAAAAATACCTTTTTGACCGACAAAAGAAAACTCAAAGCCGCGTCTGAGGAAATCCGGCAGGACCGTTAGCTGTCGCTACACAGCTAAGCGTTGCCATGGATACATGCTGGGCATACCGTAAAGAATGACGTCACTCGGTCAGGTGCATTAGATGGATACTTGCTTGTATCTCCCAGTGTAGCTATATTTCACTTGTTTTTTTGTGTTTCGTTATTTGAGTTGCATGTGCTATCGGTCTTAAGTGCAGTAATTAAAATAACCAACAGTTTGACAGGTAAATGGGTACGAAACTTTTATTTGTCTTACCTGTTATTTTCCACTTTCCACTGTGCTTTTTCATTCTTCACGTTTTCGTTGGCTGCATTCATCAGTTAAAGTCAATTCATTCTTTTAGAGCTCCTGAGATTCAACCTTATTTTCTTCATGCATGTGGAATAGCCTACATAATAAATTGTAGCCTAGGCTATATTCAGTTATATTATTGAAGGGTATCGTGTTTTGATGTTTAAATTATAACTTTTGAAAACAGACTCCTGATTTGATAACATCTTCAATTGGTGATACTGATAAGTTACTAAGTAACAGGGAAGTTGGCGATTTTTAACATCAACTTACTTCATTCAAATCATATTTTTACTATAAGGCCTAGTTTATTTGCACTAATGTCAATCTGCAAAACAAAAACCATAATTTTTGCATAAACTTTACATTATCACAGTTAATTTAAGGGATTTTAAGTTTTAAATCCAATATGGGTTTATATTTTAGTTAAATGTTTCGTTTGTGAGTTGTCAGGTCTGATGATAAAAGGCAACGCATGGGCGACTGGATTTTGCAAGTGTTGTTATGGAAATGGCAGGTGAGGGACGAAATAGGGACGTTCTCAAACTGTTACACGAACGTTACAAAGCGGACCTAAACGGACGTTCGCAAAGTCCGGGTGACGTCCCGTTTGCTGGGATGTTACAGAACAAGACAGAGCGATAAATGTTTCTATTCCCACGAAATCCCCTCACAAATCAAAACTTAACGTTTGAGATCACATACATTTAATAACACTAACAATAAAACGAACTTAAAAAAATAATACACAAAATCGTCCATATTTGAATGACTTCAACATATTCCTCAGATGATCGTGTCGTACTGAACTAAATCAGTCTGCAGACGCCAGAAAAGACGCACATATAGCGCTTTATCCGACGAAAACAATTCAAAAATAACCATGTAAATGTTGCTTAAAGTGTAAAGTGTATGTTATGGATGTGTAAATACGCGAGATATCTCAACTGCTGAACTCACCTCAGGAGACACAACAAACGCGCTGACTGAACGGAAGGAAACTAGTGATGACGTCAGCGCGGCGATGAGAAATCAACGTCAAATAAAACTATTTATACAAAACCTTTTATAACATACACAAAAATAACACGAAAAGTTAATGCAAACAAAAGTTCAATCACACGTGTAGGGTGAAAAACAATTTATTATACAATTTATTTAACCCTTTCATGCATGAATTATAACCTCAGACAGGATTTTTGCCTGTTATTTTATTGCTCTTAGGGCATGAAAAATAAGATTTGAAATGTAATTTTTTTACACATATTTTTCAAAGAGATTTTCAGATGTCCACTAGAGTGGACAGCATGAGTTTATGGTTTAAACTTAAGAGATACTGTATTAAACATAATACAGTAATAACACGGAAATATTGTGTACAATACAAAAATATAGGTGTGAAATATTGCAAATGCAATTGAACTTCATACAAGTTGAACTTTGCGTATCTTTGATACATGAGGACGCAATTCCATCAGAGATCTCTACAACCTGTCAAGGTACAACTGTGGAAACCCAACTCAGATGCTCCCTCCAGTGTACCAGAGTATGTCCATTTACCCTTATTAGCTGATATTTCTGATTATGTTCAAGATGGACACATTTCTACCATAGCTCTCCTCTTTACAAGCAACATGCATTACGTTATCAAATTACTTTTTGAAGTAATGCATTACAAGGCACATACATTACATAATCACATTACTTTTTTTATGTTAATGCAAATTACATTCTAATAACACAAATACGTTTATTTACAGTCAAAAAAATTTACTGCAGATGAAGTATTTTCAAAAACAACAGTCACAGTATTAGTATGAATTGTAGATGAAATATAGCTATTGATGCATGATGTCCACTGTAGTGGACAGATGATTAATCAGAATTTTCTCCCAATCTAAAATCAACACTTGGAAAATTTAACTGTGATATGACGCATTAGATATTGCTTGATGCTACAACATTTTTTTTACCTGCAAGAGTCTCCTAGGATAGAAGGAATGGATGGATATTCCGGAGCAACTTGGCATTTCTTACTGGCCATTGGCCACCTTGGTTTGGAGGGAAAAAAACATGTGGCAATTTATAGGATGATGCACAAGGGTCCACTGCAGAGGTTGATGTGCAACTATGCCATCAAAACCCATGCATATGCTTTTTGAATAGCTGTCCACTGTAGTGACCTCTATGCATGAAAGGGTTAAAGGCTTATAAATATGAAATTTAAAACATGGAAAGACCAATAAGCGATAGTTAATGGCTTTTAGATATACCCAAAATTATGAATTTCCTAACACAAATAGAATCAACAGACAATAAAAAGTGTCCAACATTTGGAGCTATACACATTATATTATATACACAATCCTAGACAGCAGACCAACCCTGAATCAACACTGAATCAATGCTGACGCATCAACCACATTATCATTGAATCAATGTTGAAATTTAACATTGATTATTCCTCAGGCCTGAACCCTGAAATAATGTTATTTCAATGATGAAAAATGGATCAAGATGGACATAAAAATCTACATTTATTTAACTTAAATTAAATCATTTATTTAACATTGAATCAACATACAAACAATATCAAACATAATATTGCTTATATTTTCATTAGTTGTAAATATTTTTTTCCTGAAAATGCAATAATTAAATTCAAATTCATTAAAATCACAACTCTTATGCTTTATAAATATTTATTAACATTCATTCAGTTTATATGCTGACAGTTTTTTCCTCATTCCAAAAATGTAACTTTGAGAAATAATTTGCAAAACTAATTGAACAATTGAATTTGTAATGTAATTTAATATACTAAAAACTTAATTGTGCAAATGCTAACTACTATCCCTCAGGAGAGATCAGAAAAGACCAAGCTCCTTACCCGTCTCTGTAAATAGTTTTGCGAATGCATCCTACCCAGCACATTCCAGCTTCTTCGAAGAGTCGAAGGCATTCCCACCAAAACGCAAACTCCTGAAACAGAGTGTTTCTTCATGATATCCGCGTTAACACGTACACAAACAAACGGGTCCTGAAGACAAAAGAAATTGTTGACTTCTCTTTCATGTCTTGTTTTTGAATGTTTAAATTGGCAAGTCTTAAATGAGTCACAGAAAGCAACGCGTGGTGTTCAGGTCTAACCTGCGCTCGTGCGCTATCAACACCCGGGTGATGACGACGTAAATGATATTGAGCATACGGCACTCGCACTGAACAAAGTTTACAAAGAGAGACCGTTTTGTTCATGTTGTTTTGATTATCGCTGTTGTAATGTATTATTGGGAAGCCAGCATGTGTATCTGTTTTACGCATCGTTATTTTCAACAAACCATATTATAGATGCGTCATCAGATTTCAGATCAACCGCGGTGCAAATGCATGCCAAACCGTGGGTGGAGAATGGTACGGTTAGTTTTTACAGAGAACTGTTACACCCCAACAGCAACACAACGACCACTTTCAAGGCCCAGAAAGGTAGTAAAGACATTGTTAAAATAGTCCATGTGACTCCAGTGGTTCAACCTTAATGTTATGAAGTTTGTGAAAGGACTGCTAGTGCTAGGTAAAATATTCACAAATACCAAAACAGCATGTCTAGAAGGAGAACCCATTATAATCAGTGATGCTGTCTACTGGATGCGGCACGACACGACAAATCTCTGACAAAAAGGACAAACGGATTTGGAACATTTGATTTGTCATGTTGAGCATAAGTGACTTTCAAAAGCATAAAAAAAATCTTACATCACAAACACAAAAGGGGAGGGGGGTCATGAAAAAATTTTTCTCTACAAAACGGGGACCGGCAGAAAAATGTTGGGGGCCACGGCCATAGACTATCAATACTCATTAAACAAGCCATTCAGGATCAGCAGCAGATCATCTCACTTTATTCTAAGTGTTTGCTGCTGGAAAACATATTGTTTGAGTCAGAATATATGTTGAAAGCTTATAAAAGTGTTCTAATATTACTATTATTTCTTAAATGATACAGAAAAATAGCAGAAATATAAAAGGCAGACACTAACGGCACCCATCTTTATCAAATATTGGGGGTGTGGAGAGAGAGATTGTGCAGTGGTGACTGGGGACATGTCCCACCCGCAAATTACGCCTGTTTTCAGGTAAAATAATGGACGGACTCAATATTCTGGTCATTTCAATCTTATTTTCTTTGATCCTCTTGAAAAATGAAAGGAAGTACAGCGAGTACGGCAAAAGGCAGATTCGAACCTCAGGTCGAATTGCGTCAAAATGTATTGCTTTGCACCTTACCCCTACACTATCATTACTGTTAACAAGCTGTTGTCTTCCGTAATTGTGTGTTTGTCCCAACCAGACATCAGTGGGCAGAGTTAACGTAAGCATTTGCCAACAAAACGGGCTATTTGCACCGATAAAAAAATCTCTGTGAATACAAATTCTTCAGACACCGAATACTAAATGACTTTAAACAACGACTGAGCCCAAATTACATTCATAATCGGCCTGACCGCGTGTTCCCGGCTTTACAGAATGAACCTGTGCTTGGAATTGAAAAGTCTTACCATTACTTGCGAGTTTTTAAAAGTCATTTTTATAGAATTTTGCATCGCTGATGTTTTTCTATCACACAACTGCAAATTGTAGGCTAAGTGAATAGGCAAACACACTTCATGAACTCACAGGTGCAACATGCATGAGAAAACCTGACACCTAATTGCCTAACTCAGCTGTCAATCAAACTCAAGCATTATGCAAAAACCATAGACTGTAAAAAAACACATTTAATTTATTTTAGTATTTGAGATGTTATAATAATTTTGTAATTACATTAAAATAATTTAAACAACAGTTATTTAACAAATATTATATGTTTGTAATAAACTGGGGGGGGCTATTCATCATAGTGGGCGGGCCTATGCCCGTCAGGCCCGCCCGCTGGCTACGCCCCTGCTCCATATGAATCCATGTTTGATTTCCTAATAACTACATTCATAACAAAAAATTACTAGCATCTTAAGGTTTTGTATGTAAAGAGAAACAGACAAATCATTGCCGTGAGACAAAATCAATGGTAGGTTATAAAAGAATGCACCACATCAAATACTGTTTAAAACGGCAAAACATCAATAAACCAAAAATCAATTCATGGCTTTAGATGGAACAAATTATGAATTTATTTATTCTTGATGCAAGAAGAATCAGCAGACAATAAAAGTAAGCAAAAACAAAAAGTAAAAGTAGAATCAAATGAGACCAATCTCTCTCTTTATTGACTAACAGGATAGCAAAGCATCTCAAGAGAATAAAAGTGAAGGAGGACAGTTGCAAACTATACATCTGTGTTTTCTAAATACACCATAAATGGAAGAGTAACTAGTTGTTTTAAAAACAACAATGAAGAACAAGTTAAAGATAAATCAGCCTCTTCTGAACAAGAACAGTTTAAACCTGTAAAAACCTTCTACTTTCCTTCATAAAAGTATAAACAAACTACAGATAATACATATGCATAATAAAATTGAACATAAAATGAAATTCCTAATAATGCATAATAATGTAATTTATACAGTGGGGAGAACAAGTATTTGATACACTGCCGATTTTGCAGGTTTGCCCACTTACAAAGCATGTAGAAGTCTGTCATTTTTATCATAGGTACACTTCAACTGTGAGTGACGGAATCCAGAAAATCCAGAAAATAACACTGTATGATTTTTAAGTAATTAATTTGCATTGTATTGCATGACATAAGTATTTGATACATCAGAAAAGCAGAACTTAATATTTGGTACAGAAACCTTTGTTTGCAATTACAGAGATCATACGTTTCCTGTAGTTCTTGACCAGGTTTGCACACACCGCAGCACGGATTTTGGCCCACTCCTCCATACAGACCTTCTCCAGATCCTTCAGGTTTCGGGGCTGTCGCTGGGCAATACGGACTTTCAGCTCCCTCCAAAGATTTTCTATTGGGTTCAGGTCTGGAGACTGGCTAGGCCACTCCAGGATCTTGAGATGCTTCTTACGGAGCCACTCCTTAGTTGCCCTGGCTGTGTGTTTCGGGTCGTTGTCATGCTGGAAGACCCAGCCACGACCCATCTTCAATGCTCTTACTGAGGGAAGGAGGTTGTTAGCCAAGATCTCACGATACATGGCCTCATCCATCCTCCCCTCAATACAGTGCAGTCGTCCTGTCCCCTTTGCAGAAAAGCATCCCTAAAGAATGATGTTTCCACCTCCATGCTTCACGGTTGGGATGGTGTTCTTGGGGTTGTACTCATCCTTCTTCTTCCTCCAAACACGGTGAGTGGAGTTCAGACCAAAAAGCTCTATATTTGTCTCATCAGACAACATGACCTTCTCCCATTCCTCCTCTGGATCATCCAGATGGTCACTGGCAAACTTCAGACGGGCCTGGACATGCGCTGGCTTGAGCAGGGGGACCTTGCGTGCACTGCAGGATTTTAATCCATGACGGCGTAGTGTGTTACTAATGGTTTTCTTTGAGACTGTGTTCCCAGCTCTCTTCAGGTCATTGACCAGGTCCTGCCGTGTAGTTCTGGGCTGATCCCTCACCTTCCTCATGATCATTGATGCTCACGAGGTGAGATCTTGCATGGTGCCCCAGACCGAGGGAGATTGACCGTCATTTTGAACTTCTTCCATTTTCTAATAATTGCGCCAACAGTTGTTGCCTTCTCACCAAGCTGCTTGCCTATTGTCCTGTAGCCCATCCCAGCCTTGTGCAGGTCTACAATTTTATTCCTGATGTCCTTACACAGCTCTCTGGTCTTGGCCATTGTGGAGAGGTTGGAGTCTGTTTGATTGAGTGTGTGGACAGGTGTCTTTTATACAGGTAACAAGTTCAAACAGGTGCAGTTAATACAGGTAATGAGTGGAGAACAGGAGGGCTTCTTTAAGAAAAACTAACAGGTCTGTGAGAGCCGGAATTCTTACTGGTTTGTAGGTGATCAAATACTTATGTCATGCAATAAAATGCAAATTAATTTTTTAAAAATCATACAATGTGATTTTCTGGATTTTTGTTTTAGATTCCGTCTCTCACAGTTGAAGTGTACCCATGATAAAAATTACAGACCTCTACATGCTTTGTAGGTAGGAAAACCTGCAAAATCGGCAGTGTATCAAATACTTGTTCTCCCCACTGTATCATAAAGCAAAATTATACATTTAAAATATTGTCCATCCTTTGAGTTGATCTGAATCTCTCAGTTGAAACTGCTGGTCTTGAAGATGAACTTTATTCACTGTGACAAATTCAGATGATGTTACTTTGTCTTGTCACTCGTTGTGGCTGATTAGGACAGATTTATAATCTAAGAGATCTTATTGCTCGATGGTATCAATATGTCACGTTTGGTGAGGACGTGGCATCAGACCTGAACGTGCTGGATCTGAAGATGATCTACTTACTGTGATTGTTTTTTGTATGACTTTGTAGAGCAGATGATTGACTGAAACTCTTCCCACATGCAGTGCACTGATACGGTTTCTCTCCAGTGTGGAGCCTCTCATGTGTTTTCAGGGTGTGGGAATGAGTGAATCTCTTGTCACAGTGTGAACACTTGTACGGTTTCTCTCCAGTATGAATTCTCTGGTGCCGTTTCAAATGTCCAGCTCTCATAAAAGTCTTCCCACACTCAAAGCACATATGATTTCTTACACCAGTATGTATTTTCTGATGTGCTTTTAAACTCTGCAGACGTGAAAAACTCTTTCCACACAAAGAACATGAATGTGGTTTCTCCTGTGAATGAACTTTCATGTGGTTCGTTAGGTCTGAAGCCCTCAAAAATGTTTTGCCACATTGATCACATTCATGCGGTTTCTCTCCAGTGTGGATATTCATGTGTTCCTTAAGGTTTCTTTTATGTTTAAAATTCTTCCCACACTGATCACATGTGAATGGTTTCTCTCCAGTGTGGATGATCATGTGTGTCTCAAGAGTTCCTTGTCGTGTGAAACACTTCCCACATTGATCACATTCATGCGGCTTCTCTCCAGTGTGGATGTTCTTGTGTCTCTCAAGGGTTCCTTGTTGTGTGAAACTCTTCCCACACTGATCACATGTGAACAGTCTCTCTCCAGTGTGGATCATTATGTGAACCTTGAGATTCTTTTTCCATGTGAAACTCTTTCCACACTGACGGCAGGTGAAACATTTCTTGTCTCTTCTTTTCAGCAAAGAAACACTTTCAGTCAGTGAGTGAGTTTTTCCTCTAGTTTTGACATGATGATGTTTCTCCTCCATCAGGTCTGAAATGATAGTTAAAAAGTCCAATGTTTCTGTACCTATTAAATATATTAGATCAACTGCACAATTATCTAACACAATATTAAAATGTAAAAACAATAGTGACAGTTCTGACTCTCTCAGATGGATATTAACTTTATTTTAATAAAAACTTTGTAACTACTTACTAATTTTAAATGAACAATTAATTGCCCATTGTAAATTTTTACCTCAACATTGTTACAACACAATTTCCTCTTTTTTTTACTTAAAATGGCGACACCCAAGAAGTAAGTAATTAATGACAGGATTTTCATTGGGTGTCCCTTTAAATACTTAGAGGCTATTTATTTTCAAACTTAAAGTCCTCATGAAATCAAAATTGACCCTATTTACTTTTTTAACACATATTCATTGGTCTTAGCATGGACAATTAATTTGTGCAAGTTAATACACAGAAAAAAATTTTTTGTCCTGGAATGACTTCCTTTTCCGATGGTGTCAGATTGATGGCTTGGGTTGAAAACGCTTAACCACACCCCTCCAACCGTTAGTCTGCTATGAGCGAGAGATGGAGAGGAGGAGCGCTGAAGTAAAACCCTGCCCTCTATTCAATATTCCGTTTCACTTGGAAATACGTCACAGCACTGAAATAAAATCAGTTGCAACTTCTGGTTCACTGGGACTTTCAATCTTTTCAATTTTTGTGGTGTTTCTCAGTTAAAAATCATTCATCTCTTAAATATACAGGCTATTTTAAATTAATTCTGTTTTGAATGATTCAAACTCACTTACAATACTCAAAAGGCCACTCAATGGTAGCCACCAACTGGTGTAAACAGGGTTCGTACAGATACTGTAAAATGAAATTCCAGGACGTTCAAGGACTTTCAAGCACTACTTTTTTGGTTTTCAAGGACTACAATCAGAGATCTCACTTACCAAACAATATCTGTATTATCTTTAAAAATCTAAAAAAAAAAAGGGTAAATAGATAAATAAAAATAAACTAATAAAACAAATTGGAACAAATAAAGTTCTATGTATCAAATACTATGACAAAGATATCACTTTCCTCATTCAAACTGATTTTTTTTCTCATGAATATATGATTGACCTGAAGAATGAAAGCTGTATCATATACTATCATATATTATATGAGCAATATCATGCGAAATGGCTCTATATCAGATGGGCTGCAGCATTAATTTTGCTTCAAAAGATTGTTTTATCAATAAAATTAAACACTAATTTCACATATATTGACAGGGATCAATGCTAAGGATTTTAGTGGGCCATTGGTTAAAATTGTTACTTTTTACTTGCCCTGCCAAAATTTTACCTGGCTCCACGACAAAAAAGGAATACATCAAATAAAATAGGCCTAGTTATTGTTTTAGTTGTTTTTGATCCAAGTAACCTTAATAAATAAGGTTATGACTCCAAAAACTACTAGCCTAACTCATATAAATTTGAAATATTGCTAAAGACAGTAATAAAATAAAAACAAATAATCAAATTACAAGCAACATCATAAATAAATACAACAGAACAAACATACAAATGAAAAACAATTCTTTTCAGGTTTTTCATGTAGGTCTAAACTAAATATCACTGCACAGTCTTCACTGTATAAATATAGATTATATTAAATAACCCTTATTAATCCTTATTAAAGTTATTCAGTCAAGAGCAGTGAGTGATTTTTTTTACATACAACTTACATACAGCACCTTTAAGCCTTGTCTGTGAAACCAGGGGTAAGACAGGTGTCAGTTTAAATGTATGTCAGACGTATACATTTTTTAAAATTAAGAATTAAAAATAAGTATAACATAATAAATATTTGTAGCCTATTATAAATAAAATATAATTATACCCAGGTGTAATAATTAACAATATAAGCACTCTTTTAAAAATGAAGTTGTGCAAACTGGCGACATTAACAAACACATAGATGAGATTACAAACTCAGAGAGTTAAAGTAGGTCTACTTGCAATCTGTCTTTAACATTTTTTGTTAAAAAAGAAAAAAAATTCCCTATGGAGAAAATAAAATACTATGAAAATAGTTTCAGTTATAGTTTGATTTAGTCAGGTTAGTTTACATATGCACTACCAACATTTTATCATGTAAGCTTTATGGGACACCTCAAACAAAGGAATTTATAGTAGGTATGAGGTTAATATTAAATAATGAGTCCACGAATGGCTTGTGGACGCAGTCACAACGTATATGGACTGCACGCCCCTATACAGTTTGGTTTTTCTACTTCCTGTCATTAACCGGACATAACTGAATATGTCCTTATGAATCCAAATACAGTTCGATTTTCTAACAACTACATTAATTTATTGCCATGTTAAAAAGCAAGACAAAGTGATAAATGTTTCTATTCCCATGAAATCCCCTCAGAGACCAAAACTTAACGTGTGAGATCACATTCAATAACACTACTAACATTAAAACAAACTTAAAAAAAATGACACAAAATCGTCCATGTCTGAAACATATTCCTCATATGTTCGTTTCCTATTGAACTAAATCCGTCTGCAGACGCCAGAAAATACGATTATAGAGCGCTTTATCCGATGAAAACAATTCACAAATAACCTCGTAGAATACTGCTTTAATAAACTGTTTAAAGTGTATGTTAATACGCGAAATAACGGACCTGCTGAACTTACCTCAGGAGACACAACAAACGCGCTGACTGAAGGAAGGAAACCAGTGATGACGTCAGCGCGGCGGCGCGAACTCAACGGAAGTGTAATCACAGCCTAGCAAATACTGTCTCACCAATACGATTAAAGAAATTACATATAAGGTTATCCATTTGATTTATCCAGTGAAACAAGTAGTCTCCAGATTTTTTAGAGACATGGAGACAACATGCATCTTTTGTAATACAGAAGAAGAATCCATAAAACATTTATTCTTTGAATGTGTATTTACCCAATTGTTTTGGATTGATGTTGAATATTTAAATTAACAAAATTAAAGATATGACTATCTGGTAAAGATGTGTTTTTGTTACACAAAAATAACAGTTTGGAGCAAAATTTGGTGGTTAACTTAATAATTATGCATGGAAAATACCATATACACAAACAGAAATGGACAAATAATAAACCTAACATTATATTATTTAAAATTGAACTTAAACATTATATTGAGGCCCTAAAAGATGCAAGAAATAAAGCGAAACAGGTGTATAGAATTTTTGAATCCTTTTCCTTTTGGAACTTTTAGCAAGTTTTCCCCTGTATAGTTTATTTATTTTTATTTATTTATTCTTTCGGTTGTTTCCTTTGATGCTATTATGAATGTAATTGATAATAATACACTGTGATCCTCTGTATGTGTATGTTGTTCTTGTTATGCAATAAAAAAAATAAAAAAAAGATTATCAAAACGCGCCAAAACTTGTAAACAAACGAGCTCATTCAATCTTAGTCATGTGTAGGCTAAAAAAATGTTTATTAGACAGTTTAAGGCTTTATTTAAAGACTTTATTTTATTTTACTTTTCATGATTTAATTTTAATAATTTAAAACATGGAAAGTCCAAAAATCCATCATAATAATTGATGGCTTTAAGATATAATGAAAATTATGAGTTGATTCTTTCTTGGCAAGTAGCTACAATAAAAATAGACAATAAAGGTTATTGATAAAATGAGTAACAAGTTTAATCCATGAATCCATGAAAACTTTATAAGCAAGCCAAAGCATCTCAAGTTAAGAAGTGGCCTTTTGCAAAGCTACATGATAGTATATATCTTGCATCTGCAAATTCTAAATACACCACAAATGATCACACATTTAGATGAAGCACGACGATTAAGAAAAGCTAAAAATATCAGATCAATGTCTCTCCTAAAGGTGATACAACCTCTTCTTCAGAACATTTTTTAGCCTACACTGTAAAAAATACAAAACAAATCAAGTATAAAACAGAATCATAAAGCATAATGATATAGATTATATTATGAAGCAAAATGACATACAAGAAAAAAACCTCTTGGAAGATGTTCTTTGGGAAGGAACATCTTTGTGTTGATCCATTTGTCATGTGCACACGTATATCTAAAAATGTTTGCATTACTGTATTATCTGCATTAACTATTACTGTATCTAATTTGTTTTGGCACTACAATCAACAAAACTAAATGTTGATATCAAAAATTATGATTTTTACTACAAACCCGATTCCAAAAAAGTTGGGACACTGTACAAATTGTGAATAAAAAAGGAATGCAATAATTTACAAATCTCATAAACTTATATTTTATTCACAATAGAATATAGATAACATATCAAATGTTGAAAGTGAGACATTTTGAAATGTCATGCCAAATATTGGCTCATTTTGGATTTCATGAGAGCTACACATTCCAAAAAAGTTGGGACAGGTAGCAATAAGAGGCCGGAAAAGTTAAATGTACATATAAGGAACAGCTGGAGGACCAATTTGCAACTTATTAGGTCAATTGGCAACATGATTGGGTATAAAAAGAGCCTCTCAGAGTGGCAGTGTCTCTCAGAAGTCAAGATGGGCAGAGGATCACCAATTCCCCCAATGCTGCGGCGAAAAATAGTGGAGCAATATCAGAAAGGAGTTTCTCAGAGAAAAATTGCAAAGAGTTTGAAGTTATCATCATGTACAGTGCATAATATCATCCAAAGATTCAGAGAATCTGGAACAATCTCTGTGCGTAAGGGTCAAGGCCGGAAAACCATACTGGATGCCCGTGATCTTCGGGCCCTTAGACGGCACTGCATCACATACAGGAATGCTACTGTAATGGAAATCACAACATGGGCTCAGGAATACTTCCAGAAAACATTGTCGGTGAACACAATCCACCGTGCCATTCGCCGTTGCCGGCTAAAACTCTATAGGTCAAAAAAGAAGCCATATCTAAACATGATCCAGAAGCGCAGGCGTTTTCTCTGGGCCAAGGCTCATTTAAAATGGACTGTGGCAAAGTGGAAAACTGTTCTGTGGTCAGACGAATCAAAATTTGAAGTTCTTTTTGGAAAACTGGGACGCCATGTCATCCGGACTAAAGAGGACAAGGACAACCCAAGTTGTTATCAGCGCTCAGTTCAGAAGCCTGCATCTCTGATGGTATGGGGTTGCATGAGTGTGTGTGGCATGGGCAGCTTACACATCTGGAAAGGCACCATCAATGCTGAAAGGTATATCCAAGTTCTAGAACAACATATGCTCCCATCCAGACGTCGTCTCTTTCAGGGAAGACCTTGCATTTTCCAACATGACAATGCCAGACCACATACTGCATCAATTACAACATCATGGCTGCGTAGAAGAAGGATCCGGGTACTGAAATGGCCAGCCTGCAGTCCAGATCTTTCACCCATAGAAAACATTTGGCGCATCATAAAGAGGAAGATGCGACAAAGAAGACCTAAGACAGTTGAGCAACTAGAAGCCTGTATTAGACAAGAATGGGACAACATTCCTATTCCTAAACTTGAGCAACTTGTCTCCTCAGTCCCCAGACGTTTGCAGACTGTTATAAAAAGAAGAGGGGATGCCACACAGTGGTAAACTTGGCCTTGTCCCAACTTTTTTGAGATGTGTTGATGCCATGAAATTTAAAATCAACTTATTTTTCCCTTAAAATGATACATTTTCTCAGTTTAAACATTTGATATGTCATCTATGTTGTATTCTGAATAAAATATTGAAATTTGAAACTTCCACATCATTGCATTCTGTTTTTATTCACAATTTGTACAGTGTCCCAACTTTTTTGGAATCGGGTTTGTAGTAAGAATTGTATTTCTGATATGTGAAATTGGTATTTCAACTAGTAAGAAATCAATTCTTGATATCAACAACTGATTTTGAATGGCAGCCTATGTTGACATTTAACTAGTGAAAATACAATTACAGATATAAAGAATTATAGTTTTTACTAATTGAAATTTAATTCTTGATATCAAGAATTCATATTTCTTTGAGTGATGACATCATTGTTGATATCAAGAATGAACATTTTTACTAATGGAAATTTAATTGTTGATATCAAGAATTCATATCCTCAGTATGAATAAAAGTCGTAACGGCTTGCCATACTCTGGTGCTGTTTCAGTTGTTCAGCTGTAATAAAACTCTTCCCACACTGATCACACGTATACAGTTTCTCTCCAGTGGATCCTCCTGTGAAGCTCCAGACTCTGCTTGTATGCTAATCTCTATCCACACTGACGACAGGTGAAACGTTTCTTGTCTCTTCTTTTCAGTAAAAAAATACTTTCAATCTGTGAGCGAGTTTTTTCTCCAGTTTTGACACGACAAGTTTTCTCCTCCTCTTCACTCTCCAACATCAGGTCTAAAATGAAAGATAAAGCTACATCATAAAAAACACATTAACAAATGTAAAGTGAAAGGACATAAAAATGAACCTGAAAGTAGATAACTACTTAAAAAGGCATTTTCTTTTAAATGATATCCCTGAAGCTTTCCCCAAATGAGATACATCGATCTTCCCATTCTTATTTTTAAAACATTATAGGCACAACCCTCTACAATGCGAGTAAATCACTCGCATATGCGAGAAAATCTTCACTCTGGGCGACTAAATAAAATCTATCATTAGCCATTGGCTAATAAATGCTTAGATTTTACTCGCCAGTGTGTGTGTTAGAGGCTAAGAATAAGTTTAGCATAGATATATTTTCACTCGCTGAACACTCAAAGAAAGTTTCGCTCTCCGTCAAGTGATGGAGACTCTCTCTCTCTCGCTCTCTCTCTCTCTCACACACACACACACACACACGCGCAAAGAGAGAGAGTCTTAAATACCACGCAGAATCGATGCGCTACATGTAAACGATATTCTTTGTTGTATTTTCCTGTCAAAATAACGGTGTTCAGCTTTATTCAGCTTTTAAGAACAAGCAGAAGATATGCGGTTTCTCCGGTAGTGGGCGGGACTAATGCGCAAACGGCAACCTCATTAACTGGCGCTCATCTATTACCTTCACTGTTTTGATTTGAGCAAATCAGTTTGAGCAACGCTGACAACGTGATTAATATTCATGAACCCAGCAGCTCTTTAGTGCGTTGTATATTGTTATTAATAGTAGAATTAGTAGTAGCAGTATTATCTTATTAATAATTAATATGATCTATTACTAGTATCATTTTATATATATATATATATATATACACACACACATATACATATATAAGGGCTGTATGTGTGTACCGTGTATAATTATTATGTATATATAAATACACATTAATGTATATATTTAAGAAATATTTTTATATACTGTATATATATTTATATAATTTATATTATATATAAATATAAAAAACTTTTTTTTAATTTATACATGCATGTGTGCATATTTATATACACATAATAATTATACACAGTACACACACACATATATTATGTAAACAAACTTTTATTTTGGATGCGGTTAATCGCGATTAATCGATTTGACAGCACTAATATAAATAAAATAGTATATCAGTCTGGCGAGTGAACTCAAAAATGTACTAACCAATGGCGATTCTATTGCCAAGGTGTGCGTAGAGGGTTGAGGCACAAATCCCATGTTTCTGTAGTGAGAACTATTTTTGATCAGCTACACAAATATCTAACAAAAACTACACACAGATATTTAAATCATTGATTAAATAAATAAATTAACAAATTATCACAAGGCCTCTTATTTCCTTTTGCCATACGTGGAAGTTTGCATGTTATCTTCATACATGCTAGGCTTCCTCTTGACATGCCAAAATACTTTAAAACATTGTTCCACGGTTCAAGGTTCGGACATGGTTTTAATTCTAAGTGACTGATACTTTTCAGTTACCTATGGAAAATCTACCTCAGGCAAAAGATTTCTTTCTTGGTGGGTTCCGCAAGGTTCTATCCCTGTTCCTACTCTCTTTTCTCTATATTTGCTATTAAGTAGCATTTTTAGGAAGCATGGGGTGTCTTTCCATTGTTACGCTGATAACACTCTAGTGTACTTTCCATTCAACTCATTGGACTCATTATTAGCGTATCTAGAAAATATTATAAATTGGATGATGTCATTTTTTTTTAAGTTAATCGAGGACAAAATAGAGGTCATTGTCTTTGGTCAAGGAAAAGACTGTCTCTCCGTCTCAGGTTACATATGTAACCATGGTTCCCTGAGGAGGAGAACGAGACACTGCATCCTCTAGTGGACACTATTCGGAACGCCTCCAGTGTTGACCGGGGTCTGAAGCACGTGATTCAAACGCGGAAATGTCATTGGCCGGCGACAGTCCGTGACGTGGCTACATGTTCGACCATGAGTACAAGAGGGCACCTGTAGTACACGTCAACAACTTCTTTGTCTGAAGGAGATGTGAGCAGGCAAGCCTGAGATATGGCAGAGAGACCCAGTGTCTCGTTCGCCTTCTCAGGGAACCTGAGACGTTCCCTTTCGAACTTGTACCGCAATTCGTACCGCATCCTCTAGTCTAGTGGACACTATGGGGAACGAAATACCCACTACGCCATACCGAGAAAATGTCTGCCATATCGGCTGTGTTTAGCATAAGATCAACTCAACAGACTTAGATGCCAGAGCCACGTTTCCTTACTCAGGTTTGTCACAGACACTATTCCCTACGGCCATTACTCGTAATTCTAACCTAGAATTACCAGTGCTTCAAGGGCAGAGCTCAAAGTGCCAGCCTTCATGCCATGCATTACTTCAATGGAATACTGGCATAAAGAAACACAAGTTCTTTCTTCTGTAAGATACTAGAGGGATCTGGTCCCAGGGGAGCTGTTAATGAAATGCTCAACCCTGCCTGACTCTAAGTCAGCATCTCGAAGACAAATATTACTCATAGGGCCCGGAACAGGTTCTTTGGAGAGCGGAGGCCTCAGCAGAATGACTATCTAATGTTAGAGGCCAAACTACACTCAACCTTAAAGACAGCTTATCACAGCGGCCCACAGAGGACCGACACACTTTATGTCACTGTCTAGCTGGAGCTCAGGAGAGCGTATGCCTAAGCAGAACGACTTTCAAGAATGAGAGGAGGAGGCCAACTAAACGGAGATCAGGTGAGCAGAGGCCAAATGACTCCCTATAGCGACAGGAGGCCAAACTACGCTCAACCTAAAAGACCGCTTATCACAGCGGCCCACAGAGGACCGACACACTTGATGTCACTGTCTAGCTGGAGCTCAAGAGAGTGGAAGCCTAAACAAAAAACAAGCTAGAGGAGGCCAAACTATGCTCATCCTTAAAGACAGCTTATCACAGCCAACACACTTGATGTCACTGTCTAAATGGAGCTCAAGAAAGCGAAGGCCTCAGCCGAACGACTCTCTAGAGCAGGGGTGGGCATTTCCAGTCCTGGAGAGCCACTGTCTGGCAGAGTTTAGCTCCAACCCTGATAAAGCTCACCTGTCTGTAGCCTTCTAGTAATCCTGAAGACATTAGCTGGTTCAGGTGTGTTTGATTAGGATTGGAGCTAAACTCTGCAGGACAGTGGCCCTCCAGGTCTGGAAGTGCCCACACCTGCTCTAGAGCGAGAGAAGGTAAAACTACACTAAACCTTAAAGATAGCTTATAGCTTATACACTTGATTTCACTGTCCAGAGGAAACTCAAGAGAGAAGGCCTCCAAGGACAACTTTCTATAGCAGGAGGAGGCCTAACAATACTCTAATTTAAAGAACACAGTGGGAATTCCCATTCGAAAGGGAACCCTTCCATCTCTCTTTCTACAGTCAAATCTTCCTCTTGCTCACTCTCTCTTCTCCCCTATCATGAGTGGACATGCCCCCTAGTGCTGCCTGGCTGATTGCCCCAGTGGCTGATTTGTTGTGATGCACAGTCCGAACCAATTTCAAGTGTTTTTCAGAAATTGCTTACTGCACCTTTAAACAAAACATGTCATTCTCAATTCATCCATAATTGTGCAGCTCTAATGTTTGCTATTGTTAGCTAATGAACTGCATGAGATTTAAGGTAAACTCATGTTTTTCACAATTACACATTAGGTGTTTCAACAGTGTTTGCAGTAAGGAATATTCATTTTAGTGAATTCCAATGAAATAAGTTAATTTAAACTCAAAAATGCTTTGCAGTCAGTTGCTTAATTTTTTTTTTTTTTTTACATTTTACTCAACTTTTTATTTTTTACAGTATAGTACAACAAATCTAACTGCTTGACATGTTCTTCAGCCTCATTAATGAAGAATCAGGAATAAACACCAACCTCTTTGTTCTTCAGTGTGTTTCATTCTGCAGTGTTCTGGATCTCTCATGTTCTCACTGTCCTTCAATAAACTCTGTCTTTGCGGATTTCAGCTCTTCCTGATGGTCTGATGCTGGTCTTCACTTGTAGGCTGACGGGAATATCCCAGCAATTATTGGTGAACTGCAGAGGGAGGAGCTTCACTGAAGGAGTGCAGATCTGAAAAAATAAAAGAAATCACTTACTGAGTTTGTTTTATACTAATTCACACATTTTAAGTATTTATGTTCAACCATTAATCAATCAATCAATCAATCAATCAATCTATCTATCTATCTATCTATCTAGTGAAGTAACTTTTAAGTAAATTAATAGCAGTGTTTTAAACTTATTCATAAATTATATCTCTTTTTATTTCTAAGAATATCATCCACATAGTTTATTCCTACATTTTATTGTACAACAATTAAAAGATACCAAATACAAACAATGTAAGAATAATAAAAAAATGGTTTCTAAATTGGGGGCGCGGCAAGGCTAAGGGATCATGTACAGTCAGCAGATTATTATACAATTATGTGGCTATTTGCCACATAAGTAAATAATTGAACACAAAATATTAATTTCACATGATTTTATTACCTCAAGATGACTCGCAGTACCTGCTTGAGCGGTCTGTTATCGGTTGTTGTCCTGCAATAACAGAACACTAGATGGTGCGATTGAAGAATCAGAATTGAGTATTGCAGGGAGCTGTGTAAAAATATAAATTAATGATGCATGGTTATGCACTAAGCATGGACAAGTTTGTGAAAGGACAGAGAGCCACCACGGTGCCGGGAGTCCAGGATCTCCTTCACCCTATAGGCGGCTCCATCCTCTGCGGGGCCAGGCACTGTGGAGACAGAAACAGGAGAGTGGTAAGGTTTAAGCAAGGGAACGTGGATTCTGTAGTTTGAAGGGAGTTTGAGCTGGTAGGTGATGGTGAAGGGGCCAATGTATCTGGGACTGAGCTTCTTGCAGGGCAGGCGCATCCTGATGTCCCTTGTGGATAGCCAAGTCTTTTGTCCCGGTTGATACGTGGGGGTCTCCTTCCGCCGGACATCGGCTTGGATCTTTTGACGTCGCACTGATGCCCCGAGATGTGTGCACGGAGTGGATGAGTGGAGTGTGTTGAGTTTCCCCCAGCTTCGGACGCATTGGAGGAGGTTGACTGATTGTGGGACCATTGGATGGGACTAACCACCAGACTTGTGGGAAGGATGGCCTCAGGTTCTTCGTGGGTTTCTTCTGGAGCGTGGAGATAGGAGAGTGCGTCAGCCTTTACATTCTTGGTCCCGGTACGATAGGAAATACAAAAAAACAAATCTGGTGAAGAAAAGAGCTGGCTTGGCAGGGGTTTAATCGTTTAGCTACTCAAAGATATTCTAAGTTCTTATGGTCGATCAGGATTGTAAAGGCATGTTGAGCTCCCTCCAACCAATGCCTCCACTCCTCAAGGGCTAGTTTGATGGCTAGGAGTTCTCTGTTGCCAATATTGTAGCTCTTCTCTGCCGGGGTGAGCTTCTTGGAGAAGAAGGAACAAGGATGGAGTCTGGCCGGATTCCCCTGCTGCTGAGACAGCACCGCTTATACCCCAGTGGTTGATGCGTCCATGTCCACCACGAAAGGCAGACTGGGGTCTGAATGGACTAGGAGCGGTGTGCTGGTAAATGTCTCCTTGAGTAGATGGAAAGCTTCGGTGGCCGATGGAGTCCAGGACAGAGACTTGAGCTTACCCTTCAACAGGTTGGTTAACGGGCTGGTAATGGAGCTGTAGTTCTTGATGAAGCATCTGTAGAAATTTGCAAAGCCAAGGAAGCGCTGGAGTTCTTTGACGGTGGTGGGTGTGGGCCAATTCTGGACGGCTGCCACCTTCCCCTCTTCCATCTGGATACCCTGCTTGTTGATGTGATACCCAAGGAACTGCACTGAGGACTGATAGAAAGAGCATTTCTCGGATTTCAGGAAGAGTTAGAACTCTCTCAGGTGTTTCAGGACCTCCGCAACATGATGGTGGTGTTCGGCCAGACTCCGGAAGTAAATCAGAATGTCATCTATGTAGATGAGCACAAACAAATGAAGAAACTCCCGAAGCACCTCAGTCCTGGAATACGGAGGGGGAGTTGACCACGCTGTAAGTCATGACGAGGCACTTCCATTCGTCTCCCTCACGTATCCGGATGAGGTTATACGCGCTGCAGAGGTCCAACTTGGTGAAGACAGAGGCACCGTAGAGATGTTCTAAGGCTGCTGGGACGAGGGTGAAGTGGATAACAAAACTTTACTGTACACTTTTTAAGTGCACAGTAGTCTATGCAAGGCCGCAAGCCTCCATCCTTCTTGGCCACGAAGAAAAAGATCCAAGCAGCATGGGAAGTAGAAGGGCGGATGTAGCCTTGTTGTAATGCCTCTTCTATGTACCTCTCCATGGCCTTCTGTTCAGGAAGTGAGAGGGGATAAATCTTCCCATGGTGCACTGACTGACCTGGAATGAGATCTATAGTGCAGTCACATGGCTGATGTGGAGGCAACATTGAGGCCTTTTTGGGGCAGAATACATTGCTGAAAGGGGCGTAGCATGTCAGGATCTTCATGGATTGCTTCGCGACTGGGCTTTCAATGAAGGTTGTGTTAACCGGAAGGGTCTGGAGAGGTCGGAACACTGGTAGAGGAGTCTCTGGGAAGCGACAGACCAAGAGACGAGGAGGGCATGTACTGAAACACATATATCACAAGCACTGAGTGTTACAACATTAGTGAATGGTTTACAATGGACGACAAGAGAATAAATATAACTCACCACAGGTTGTGGAGGACGGATGGGGCATGAAGCGATCTTATGCCCACCAGCACCACAGTACAAACATGATCCCTGGGTCAGCCGCCTCTGCCTCTCAGTGTACATCAGGCGCGTTGCATCCAGAATACAGACTCGGAAACAGAAATGCAGTGACTGGATATTTTAATAACAGCACAGAGCGCAGTGGCAGGAACAGGTGAGTAAACAGTGCAATGAGACTTTCGATGAATGGAGATGGGTAATAATGGAATGTCTTTTCCTTACAGATGCTGAAGATCGTGGATGACTGAACGGACAGATGGCTGGAGCACACACCTCGCTGATGGGTAAGTATGGGTGAACACACACACAGGAAGGAACCAGAGAAACACAGGGGATCAGACGCTGGAGGTATTAGCTGGAGAATGACATTGGAGATAGACGTTGGAGAATAACACTGGAGATAGGCATTTAAGTAGATTGCTGGAAACAGGTAAGTAGTCCTCTAAGTCTACTAGACCGGACAATGAACTGATGCGAGGTGTGTGCTTAACCCCCTGAACCCGAAGAACGCGCCCGCGTGTTTTACTGTATTTTTCCTCATGACAGTGTAAAACAACTTAAAATACTCCGTCATTTTTGGCCTCACAGACATGAACGATATGTCTTTACAAAGCTTAAAGTGTCTACTTTTTTTGTGTACACTCCAAATAAAAACTTAATGTTGTGCTTTTCGCTAAATAAAGAAAACAAACAGGATGCACGTTCTCCCATCAGTCTACCTGTGATGTCTACTCTGAAATGCATCTGAAAATAAACTCAGAACTCAGAGAATACTTGACACACACACATGACAGATATATCTTTATAAAGCTTGGAATGTCTACTTTTAAATGAAGTCATTTATAAAAAACAAATATTCTCTGTTTATGTAATCCGTATGAAAACAGCGAGAGGTACAGTTCCTCCAGCGGCGCCTCATTATCTTTAATGTGACCACTCCCACGTGCGCGCAAAGCGATTCACATGCAAATCGTCCACGAGGAAGGAACGCGAACCTGTAAACGCCCCCATCACCTCAAAACAAAGAATCATCTTCTTCGTTCTTCTGATTTTCATCGAGTTTGGAAGACACGCTGTGAGTTTACCTTGGATTTACCACAGAAGAAACAGAACGTGATTTATGACAATTTTTAAGGTAAAACATTTCTTCTCACTTATATTAGCGTTATTGCTGCATAAACTTCACATTGTAGGCTACTAGTTGAACTACTGCCAGACTAAAATGTGTGAAATCAACGGAAACATGTTGAAATATGAAATAGGTAGGCAACCTTTCAATGCTAAATAAAGATACATGTACGACATGGGGATATTTTTATGCTCTATAATATTAAACACAGCATGATATAAAAGTAGGGTTGCCAACTGTCCCGTATTAGCCGGGACGTCCCGTTTATTGGGCCTAAATGTCCCGTTTATTGACTGCTACTCTGATGTAACCTCTGACTAAGGGGCCGTTCACATATGTTGCGTCTTTTGAGTGCTCAAGTTCGTTATTTTAAATGTAGACGCGCGACAAGCGCGCTCAAATAGACAGACTAATTAGTTTTCGATCATCTTGCACTGTCCCTGTTTGCACTTTTGCCCTCAACATCTCTTTTGCGCTGTATTTTTTTACCACTGCTCTGTGTTGTTTTCATGTGTAAATCCAAGTATACACTACCGTTCAAAAGTTTTAGATTTTCTAATGTTTTCAAAAAAAATTCTTCTGCTTAACAAGGCTGCATTTATTTGATCCAAAACACAGCAAAAACTGTAATATTGCGAAGCATTTTTATAATTTAAAATAATTGTTTTCTATTTGGATATATTTTTATTTACTTCAGTTTCACATGATCCTTCAGAAATCATTGTAAAATGCTGATTTGCTGCTCAAGAAACATTTCTTATTATTATGAATGTTGAAAACATTTGTGTACAATTTATTTCAGTATTCTTTGATAAATAGAAAGTTCAAAACAGCATTTATCTGAAATAGAAATCTATTGTAACATTATACACTACCGTTCTGAGTAAGAGTTTAGTTTTTTTGTTGCTGTTTTGTTTTTTGAAAGAAATTAATACTTTTATTCACAAAGATGCCTTATATTGATCAAAAAACACAATAAAGAGATTTATAATGTTACAAAATCTTTTTATTTCAGATAAATGTTATTCTTTTGAACTTTCCATTCCATTCTCTGGGTTAAATCTTTGATTTATCAAAGAATCCTGAAAAAAATTACACAACTGTTTTCAACATTCATAATAATAAGAAATGTTTGTTGAGCAAATAATCATATTATAATGATTTCTGAAGGATCATGTGACACTGAAGACTGGAGTTATGATGCAGAAAATTCAGCTTTGACATCACAGGAATAAATTACACTTTACCATGTATTCACATAGAAAACATTTATTTTAAATTGTAAAAATATTTCACAATATTACTGTTTTTACTATTTTGGATCAAATAAATCCAGCCTTGGTGAGCAGAAGAGACTTATTTTTTAAAAAAAAACATACAGATCTAAAACTTTTGAACGGTACTGTAGGTCTAAAGTCTTTATATAAAGAAAATGTATAAAATACAGATTACTTCTTTTAAATTAAACGTGACTTTGTGAATAAGCTACAAACAATACATTCAATCATGAAGTCTCCTCACATTCTCTATAGATCCCTCTGTCACATTCCTCATTGATATTCAGGAGGGAGTCGTTGACACCTCAGGTGTGAATCACAGCATTATTCATGATGATCCACACCCTCCCCGCATACAGCCATTCTGACAATAAGTGTCTTACAGAAGTTAAATGACTATATTGTTTTGTATGAATGAGTGATCAAAATGGTTTTCACATTGTTTTGAAGAAAAAACTCTAGGCAACAACATCCAGTTCTGAAAAGCCTTGTGAACAAATGTTTACTGTGTGTTATATGGCCTGATTTCAGTGATTTAACATTTTAGTTTTTTCAAAAACTACGCATAAACATTATTTTCTCAAAACTACAAACTTTTATGTACATGTTGCTCACATATTACTGTAGCCCTGTTTGTGCTGAATACAGTGTAATCAGACTTTAGCCATTAATATGCTTTAAAGCAACTGAAAAAAACACAAATGTCAGAGCATGTCAAACTTCTTCAGGGACACAAAATATCCTTAGGGTCCAGAGGGTTAAGTAGCAGTTCTGGAGATGAGGGAGATGACGTGCAGGTGTGTGGCTGACGGGTCTGTGATCCAAGTTCAATTTTCGAATAACTACATTCATAACAATACAGTAATTAGTTCACTAACATCTTACCATTTTGTATGTGAAGAGAAACAGACAAAACATAAAACGTTTTTCTTTAAGTGTTTTAGATAGCAGACACGCACAAATAGCAGCAAACCCGAAGAAAACCATTCAGAAATTATATTTAAACTGTGTAAAGAGTATGTTACAATTACGCATAGTAGTGTAAACTGCTTACCTCAGAAGACTCGACACTGACTAAAGGGAGTGCACGAGTGATGACAGATCCCTCTCTTTATTGAATAACAGGAAGAGAGGGACTTCAGGACTAACAGGACTAGCAAAGCCTCTCAAGAGAATAAAAGTGAAGAAGGCCAGTTGCAGACCTACATGAGAGTATATCTGACATCTGCATTTTCTAAATACACCATAAATGGAAGAATAACTAGTTGTTTTAAAAACAACAATGAAGAACAAGTTAAAAAATATATCAGCCTTTATTTCAGCTTCTTGAACAAGAACAGTTAGAACCTGTAAAAACCTTCTAAGGCGCTATATAAATAAAACATATTATTATTATTCTACTTTCCTTCATAAAAATGTAAACAAACTACAAGTGATACATATGCATAAAAAAATTTAACAAAATGAAACTTCTAATAATGCATAATAATATAATTTATATCATGAAGCAAAATTATATACAAGAATAAAATGTTTAGATATTGTCCATCTTAGAGTTGATCTGAATCTCACAGTTGAAACTGCTGGTCTTGAAGATGAATTGTCACTGTGACAAATTTAGATGATGTTTCTTTTTCTGTTGCTCATTGTGGCTGGTTAGGTTTGGTCAGGATGTGGCGTCAGACCTGAAAGTGCTGGATCTGAAGATGAACTACTTACTGTGATTGTTTTTTGTATGCCAGCGTAGAGAAGATGATTGAGCGAAACTCTTCCCACATGCAGTGCAGTGATACGGTTTCTCTCCAGTGTGGATCCTCTCGTGTGTTCTTAGGTTCTCTGACTGACTGAATCTATTGTCGCAGTGTGAACACTTGTAAGGTTTCTCTCCAGTGTGGATCCTCTCATGTGTTTTCAGGGTTCCTGACCGACTGAATCTCTTGTCGCAGTGTGAACACTTGTAAGGTTTCTCTCCAGTGTGGAACATCTCATGTGTTTTCAGGGTTCCTGACCATCTGAATGTCTTGTCGCAGTGTGAACACTTGTAAGGTTTCTCTCCAGTGTGGATCCTCTGATGCAGTTTGAATTGTCCAGCTGTAATAAAAGTCTTCCCACACTCAAAGCACATATGAACTTTTTCACCAGTATGTATTTTCTGATGTACTTTTAAATTCTGCAGCAGTGAAAAACTCTTTCCACACAAAGAACATGAATGTGGTTTCTCCTGTGAATGAACTTTCATGTGGTTTGTTATGCCTGAAGCCCTAAAAAATGTTTTGCCACATTGATCACATTCATGCAGTTTCTCTCCAGTGTGGATATTCATGTGTCTCCTAAAGGTACCTTTTTGTCTGAAACTCTTCCCACACTGATCACATGTGAACGGTTTCTCTCCAGTGTGGATATTCATGTGCATCTTAAGGTGCCCATGTTGTTTAAAATTGTTCCCACACTGATCACATGTGAACGGTTTCTCTCCAGTGTGGATCCTTGTGTGAATCTTGAGATTCTGTTTGTATGTAAAACTCTTTCCACATTGACGGCAGGTGAAACATTTCTTGTCTCTTCTTTTCAGCAAAGAAACACTTTCAGTCTGTGAGTGAGTTTCTCTAATTTTGACATGATGATGTTTCTCCTCCATCAGGTCTGAAATGATAGTAAAAAGTCCCATGTTTCTGTAGCAAGAACTATTAAATATATTAGATCAACTGCACAATTATCTGACAATATTAACATTTAAAAACTATACAATAGTGATACAGCTCTGACAGTCTCTCAGATGGGTATTAAATTTATTTTAATAAAAACTTTGTAATTACTTTCTCATTTTAAATTAACAATTAATTAGCCATTGTACATTTTTCACTCAACATTGATACAACACGATTTCCTCCTTTTAAAAAATAGAGCGTTTCTTAAAATGGCACCACCCAGGAAGTGACAACATTTGAACTCTTTTTAGAGTATGATGGGAAACTAATCACACTCCATTGTAGTCTTGACTGCATTCATCAACCCTGTTGCCAAAGTTATAAGAGAAATAACTTTATATTATGACATACAAGTAGATGTGCCAGTATACAGTAATAGGATATATCACAATAATAAACATGCACAATATTGTTATCGTGGGCACTTCAAAATACCATGAATAATTATTTATTTTTAGAATGCATTTTAAGAATACTTTTCCCATCAACCGTACAGCGTCAAATAGGCATCAACACTGATGTAAACAAGGCCAACACGGATGAGCAGCGCATAGCGGAACGAGTGAAGGAGATGCCCCAAATTAAAATGCGCATTCACTCTCTGACAGCAGCTGCGCTACTTTCTGTTTCTGAACAGTATTTCAATGTTTTAAACAGTCATTCAGATTTTTGTATTTCGCAATGGTGTTCATCAAAGCACCAAATACTTAAAGGGTTAGTTCTCCCAAAAGTGAAAATTATGTCATTAATTACTCTCCCTTCTGTCGTTCCAAACTCGTAAGGCTTTCGTTCATCTTCAGAACACAAATTAAGATCTTTTTGATAAAATCTGAGAGATTTCTGACCCTCCATTGACAGTCTATTGAACTACAACTCCGATGCTTTAAAAAGTTCATAAAGAGATCGTAAAACTAATCAATTTAGAGACTCAATCGCTCACTCAATCGATGAACAGATTGAATTTAGGCTTTTATTCACATATAAACATTGATCAACTCACACATCAGCTGTGGTCATTTTAAAGTTGTGTTCAGTTTGGACTAAACCGCTCGATCATAGCATTGCAAACTTGACATCGCAGCCTGTTCATTATCAAAACAAAATATACAGTCAACCAAACCAATATAAAAATTTACACAGCTCAATTTAAATAGTCCGTAATAAAATCTGCGCCGTTCAGCGTGAGCGCCGGCCCACTGTGGCACATTTCTGCTCATGATGATTTTTTTCCATCGATATTGGAACGCGCATGAAGTGCAAAGACCAGTTTAAATAATAAATAATAGTTTAGCATCCAAATACATCGCGGATATGGAAACATTTGGATTTGTGCCGAATGAGAGAGGAGCCCAACACTGGCTACTTTTTAGTTTCACTTTAAGTGAATTTGTTTCAGCCTGTTTAGCTACTTATATTTCTTAATTCTTGTTCTGCCCTGAATACGGTTACATTTAAAGGATTTGTTTTGGGGTGAGGGGAACTCAAATAGATGTTTATAGTGTTTATAATCTTTGTGCATTATTACATTTCGCTTTATGTAGCCGGTATTATTTCTGAATGTAATAAAAAAAAAAAAAATTTTCTCTTAAAAACTCAAAACATGTCTAGCTTGTTTTTGAATCATGCAGCAAACAATATAGGTTATTAATCTGTTACAAATTCTTACTGTCAGTTAACGGTTATATTTTAGTATTCTTATTCTTGGCTTGACTTAATTGCATGTAAATGGTTGTATAAATGGGTCACGTCAATTTAAAAAGAAAAAAAGGGTTGCGCTTAAAAAAAAAAGTTTGAAAACCACTGGGCTGCAGCAACAGAACCGTCAGCAGGAGTGCGAGCGGCGTGCCTTCAGTCCCGATGCCTCCTTTAACTTCAGACAACGATTCTAAAATTCTTTTAGAGCTCCTTAGATTCAATCCACTTTTATTTTCCTCATTTGAAATAAAATTACATTGCATAATAAACTGTATATAGGCTATATTATTCTATCAATGAATTAATTATTCATTAAATTCTAAATGTATAAGCTAAGCATCATGCTTGTGATTTTTTTATTCATGACATGTACGTTGACAATTAGGCTAAAACAAAAATCAGGCTTGTGTATTTATGACAATTATTACTTTATTTGTTCAGAAATGAAAGTAACTTAAAATGTTACTTGTGTAGCTATGTACTTTTCAGTAGGCCTATATAATAGGCTATTTTACGGAGCTGTCAACGCTGGAAAGACATGCAATCAGTTTAATTGTATGTATAAAATGACCAGTGTACAAAACTATAAGTTTCGTGTTTGTGTTTTTTTCCTGTTTTATTTGTTGCACCTGTTTCTAAAAATTGCATTATCTACACTAGTAGTCTACATAATTTAGATTAATCAATATTCAGAAACTGGCCGTTTTTTCATTTCAACAGGAAAAAAAGGATTTAAAAGTGATCCTGTTCAAAATGTTTCATATTTTTAATTCTTAATACTGTGTCGACGACTGTTTTTGTTTGTTTTGTGATAGTTGTTCATGAGTCACCTGTTTGTCCTGAGCAGTTAAACTGCCCACTGTTTTTCAGAAAAATCCTCCAGGTCCTGTATATTTTTGGGGTTTCCAGCATACTTTGCATATTAGAACTCTTTCCAAAAGTGACTGTATGGCTGCGTTTACACTTGGCATTAAAGGATTAGTTCACTTCAAAATTCTAGTTCTAATTAATGCTCTTTGTGATGTGTTTATGTTGTATTTTTTTAATAAAAAGGTGGTCAGATTCTGACATTTTCTGCATGTTACACATAGCCTAATGTAGCCTTTATAAAAGCTTGCGCTCTCGCGTCGGAATAACATTTTTCTTTGTTTCCTCACACAAGATTAATGTTGGAAAACTTAAACTGGTAGATTAAGTACCCTATTTGAGATGTATATATATTGAGTGTATATGAATAAGGGCACTCGTGATAAAGGCCTATTACAGACCTAATTTAAATATTTTGTGGGATCTGCTTGATCGGATCACGGTGATTGCATGTTAATGCCAAGTGTAAACGCAGCCTATGATGTTGAGTAGAGCCCAACCTATATGGGTTTTTGGGGGCCGATGCCGATATTAGGGAGTAAAAAAAGACAGATATCGATATATCGGCCGATATTCTTTATGTGTATATTATAGTACCGTAGCAGCCAAAAGCTTGGACACACTTTCCCACTGATGTGTCCAAACTTTTGACTGGTACTGTTTATAGAATACAGTATATACATAATTACATAATATACATACATTGTACATAAATAGGCCTACAACAGAACAAGCATACAAATGAAAAACAGTTCTTTTCTTTTCATGTAGGTCTAAACTAGATTTTCAGGTAGGCTACAGAAATAGTAATCAAATGTAAAATATCACTTCACTGTATAAATATAGATGAATCATTATTAAGTTTGTTCAGTCAAGAGCAGTGAGTCATTTTTTGTTATCTCGTCTTTTCACGTTTCAAAATTTGACAAGATTTTCCAGCTTTCCGTGTTTTCACTGTTATACGATAGGGGGCGCTATTACCCATCTCCTGAACGAGTACAGAATCTCCCGATCAAGGGAGAAGAAGAAACAAAAACGAGCGATCTCATATAAGCAGATGCATATGTAAATAAAATAATGCGATCATCAACATTAAACATCATATAAATCAAAACTAATGTTATTGAATGAAATGTCGACCCAGGACTGTGAAGCTTTGAGGAGTTGATGGACTCGATCTGTTACTCCATCTGTGTTTTCATCACCGATCTGAATCCCATCTGTATGCAAGTTAGTATGGCTGGGTATTGACACTAATTTCACAATTCGATTTCGATTCACATGCTTGCAATTCCATTCAATTTCGATTCCGATTCGATTCAATATTGATTATTTTGGATATATACAATACATGGCAAATTTTCTCAAGGAAAACAAATCTCTTAACTAATACTGTAAACTATGGGAGTCAGTTGTAGCCTACTATAATATTGAAGGTAAAAATGTACTGATTTGTATACAAACACTTAAATTACACTCAATTATGTTTTTTTTATAATAATAAAGTTATAATATTAACTTTACAATTACATAATCATATTTCTACTCCAATTCGTTTTTTGAAATATAAACATTTAAATGGTGGCTGTCATAAAAACTTGCCAGATGTATTCATACATGCATTAAATATTGAAGAACATAAAAAATTATAATACGGAATATGTAATATATTCCACTAAATGCTCCACTCTAGAGTTAAGTTTTATGGACACTGGATATGGTTTTTCTGAGGTAAATGTGACGTTACATGACATTGTTTACAAGCTGTTTTACTGACGTCTTTCCGCAGTTGAAACACTGATTGAGCGATGCCATGTGATGTGATACGGATTTCGGTAAGTTGTACTCTATCTTTTAACACACTTTCAGATGCTCATTCATGCTTCTCTTGAGCTGAGCTGCGCCAAAACGGGTTTTATGTTTTTGAATTTTGCAATAAAATGGACGTAATTTGAAATCTGAGACTTTGTTTCATATCAATAGTAACAAAGCACAAAGATTATTGCGATTCATTGGATGGGAGGCGCGCTACAATGGTCCATTCATTCATCAACTGAAAACAGGATGACTAATCGATTCTTGGGATTTAAGAAGTTAGAAGATTTAAGACATTCACATAACTATGTTTACGATGATACTTGACAAGACCGACATTTTGACTTAATTTGTGTGAATATTCGCGTGCTGTGAGACGCTGGGCGCGCTTTCATATCGGTGGCATATCTGCGGCATACGCCGATGCTGATATATCTGCGACAGGCTCATAACGGCCGATAAATCGGTAGGGCTCTAATGTTCACCCTGAGGACAACTGAGGGACTCACACACAACTAAGTAAACATGGTGCACCATGTTGACAAGGTGTGTCAACATTTTGAAAACAATGATCATTATAAATTGTACTTATTTTGTCTTCTGGTAGACATGCAAGTATCTTCTGTAGCTTCTGAAGGGCAGTATTAACTGAAAAAATATGGCATGTCCCTGATGGCTCTACTAGAGTTGTAGAATATGTGTCTGATTGAGATGGAGCGCTATAATCACAGTCTCGTCTTTGCAGTGTCCTTTGGATGTATATTCATTATTGTGTTTGGTTTTAATTAGTGTACAGTTTTTATGGTTTCATATTTATTCACTTTATTGTTTATTCAGTTAAATGTTTTGCTTACAGTGTCTCGTTTTTGCAAAATAGGATTTACAACCTTTTTTCAATGTAAATGATCAGTTAAATGGGTTAACTCAGGGTTGTAAAGTGTATTCAGGCATGTGCCAAATTCTTCTTACAGGGTTAAAAAAACTGTGAACAAGATTTAAAATAAATGTAGAATAAAACATCTCTGATCATATATAGTTTGGCCTTCTGATGTCTATCCTGCACATAAGTGTCCTCTATATTATTTATTGATGTTTTTTCTATTAAGTTTTTTTTTCGCACTACAAGCACTAGATCTGATGAACTGCTTTCTATCCTTATTGTTCTTCAGCCTTGTGAATGAAGAATCAGGAATAAACACCAACCTCTTTGTTCTTCAGTGTGTTTCATTCTGCAATGTTCTGGATCTCTCATGTTCTCACTGTCCTTCAATAAACTCTGTCTTTGCAGATTTCAGCTTCCTGAAGGTCTGATGCTCGTCTTCACTTGTAGGCTGATGGGAATATTCCAGCATTTATTGGTGAATTGATGTGAGCATTAGGAAAAGAATAATTCCGTTAAAATCAGTCAAAATCAACAATATATCAGTTCCTGAGTTTCTTTTTATACCAATTCACACATTTTAAGTAATTATGTTTGTCTTTCCATCGAGTAAAGTAACTTTGCATCATAAATTAAAAGTGTTACTAATTCACAAACTCTAAAAATGTTATCCACATAATTAAATTATTTCATTTATCTTACCTCTCATATATAGGCAAAGGAATTATAAAAAATATATACAAAATACAATTAAAAGATACCAAATATAAACAATATAAGAATAAAAATACAAGTATAAACAGACAAATATAATTGTACACATTTGCAAGGTACCAGCAAATAAACCACCAATTGAGTTTAACCTAACAACTTTTTTTTGTTTATTGTGCTTTAGTTTTGTGTTTTATATGAAACATGGTTTATCACAGATTAATGAAATAAATGCTGTTCTGAAACTTACCTATATCTTGTAGATGTCTCAATAGCTGATCGTGTCGTTTTCTTAAGTCTGTTGACACCAATAAAATGAGATTAATGTGTCAATTTACGGATGTGAAGACATCAGCATAATGAATGAGGTGAAAACAGGATCTATTGACATGAAATAAAGAGGTTTTTCAGCTGCTCTGATAATAGTGATGAGCCATAGACTATCAATACTCATTAAACAAGCCATTCAGGATCAGCAGCAGATCATCTCACTTTATTCACAGCATTTGCTGCTAGAAACAGATTGTTGGAGTCCGAATATATGCTCAAAGTGCTGTAATATTGCTATTATTTCTCAAATGTTACAGAAAAATAGCAGAAATATATGATAAAAGCTTATAAAAGTGCTCTGATATTTCTCAAATGATGACGAGCTTTAATGTTATTTATCAAATGATACAGAAAAAAAATATACAGACAACCATCTTTATCAAGCATTGTAATTTGTCTATACTAATATAAATATAATTCGATTTCCTAATAACTACATTCATAACAATAAAGTAATTAGTTCGTTAGCATCTTACCGTTTTTGTATGTGAAGAGCAAAGTACATCAACCCATCAACAAAAAAGTGTTCTTTAGATAACAGACAGACATAGCGTCGAACACGATGACAACCATTCAGAAATGACCCCGTAAAATAATATTTAAACCGTGTAAAGAGGTAAATATGAAATATTACGCAAAATAGCGCGAACTGCTCACCTCAGAAGACTGACTGACAGAAGGGGGAGCGCGCGAATGATGACGTCATCGGCGCGAGGCTAAATCAACTGTGGACTATCAAAAACGGTTATAAAACATATAAAACAAAAACAAGGGCATTTCATAGCTAATAGATGTAACTAAAATTATGAAATTATATGTTGATGCAAGAATCAGTAGACAATAAACATGGACAATAAAACTTAATTGGTGAAGCAAATGCAAAGTATAAACGAATGAGACAGATCAGCAAAGCATCTCAAGAGAAGTGAAGATGGCCATTTGCAAACATGATGTATGTCGTGTGTGTGTGTGTGTGTGTGTATGTATATATATATATATATATGTGTGTGTGTATGTTTTGATAAAATCAACGGTATCAAAAACGCACCAAATACTGTATAAAATGACAAACCAGTCATTTCAGTCTCAGTCATGTGTGGGTGAAATATATTTTATTAGGCATTTAAAAACTTAATTTAAAACATGGAAAGCCCCAAAAACAGTCATAATATTTCATTGCTTTTAGATGTAACTAAAATGATGAAATTGTTTATTCTTGATGAAACAAGAATAGACAATAAAAATGAACAATAAAAGTTATTGAGAAAATGAGTAATTGGTGTTTGGTGAAGCAAATACAAAAAGTAAAATTGGAAACAAATGAGACAGATCTCTCTCTAGGAAGAAGAAGAAGAAGGACAGTTGCGAAGCTACATGACAGTATATCTTACATCTGTGTTTTGTAAATACACTATAAAATAAAGAAAAACTAGTTGTTTTAAGAACAACAATGAAGAACAAGTTAAAGATAAATCAGCCTCTTCTTCAGCTTCAAAAAACAATAACAGTTAGAACCTGTAAAAACCTTCTACTTTCATTAATAAAAGTGTAAACAAATTACATATGAAAATTGAACATATTATGAAACTCAAAATAAAACTGATATAATCCATATACCGAAGCAAAATATAACATTTAGATATTGTCCATCTTTGAGTTGATCTGAATTTTATTCACTGTGACAAATTTAGATGATGTTTCTCTGTCTTGTCGCTCTTTGTGGCTGATTAGGACAGATTTATATTGCTTGATGTGTTATTGTCTCGTTTGGTGAGGATGTGGCTTCAGATGTGAAAGTGCTGGATCTGAAGATGATCTACTTACTGTGATTATGTTTTTTATGACTGTGTAGAGCAGATGAATGAGTGAAACTCTTCCCACATGCAGTGCAGTGATAAGGTTTCTCTCCAGTGTGAATCCTCTCGTGTGTCAGGTTCTCTGACTGACTGAATCTCTTGTCACAGTGTGAACACTTGTAAGGTTTCTCTCCAGTATGAATTCTCTGGTGCTGTTTTAAATGTCCAGCTCTCATAAAAGTCTTCCCACACTCAAAGCACATATGATTTCTTACGCCAGTATGTATTTTCTGATGTACTTTTAAATTCTGGAGACGTGAAAAACTCTTTCCACACAAAGAACATGAATGTGGTTTCTCCTGTGAATGAACTGTCAGGTGGATCTTCAGGCCTGAAGCCCTCAAAAATGTTTGGCCACACTGATCACATTCATGCAGTTTCTCTCCAGTGTGGATGATCATGTGTGTCTTAAGGGTTCCTTGTTGTGTGAAACTCATTCCACACTGATCACATGTGAACGGTTTCTCTCCAGTGTGAATCCTCATGTGAAGCTTGAGATTCTGTTTGCGTGTGAAACTCTTTCCACACTGACGGCAGGTGAAACATTTCGTGTCTCTTCTTTTCAGTAAAGAAATACTTTCAGTCTGAGTTTTATCTCCAGTTTTGACATGATGATGTTTCTCCTCTTCACTCTCCTCCATCAGATTTGAAATGAAAGTAAAAAAGACACATTATAAATAAATCACGAATCATCAATTTCCTCCTTTAAAAAACAGTTTCTTAAAATGGCGACACCCAGGAAAGATTACAAAAGGGTTACAAAAACTGTGAGCAAGATATAATATAAATGTAATACAAAACGGATCAGAAAATATTTAGTTTGTCTTCTGATGCTGACAATCAATGTAAATGTTTATCAAATCTCATTGACCATGTGATCAAAAAAATAAAATTAAAGACAACAGTTTTAGGCCCTATTTTATACCCAGCAAATAGTGTCGAGTACCAAATTTGATGACTTTGACAGCAACGACTTGTGACTTGACTTGGACTTGAAATTTTAACGGCCAACCTTCTAAAACCAAAGATCAGAGTTGTGATTTCTCTGAATAACAAAATGAAAGAAAGCTGATATGTCAGTCATACAGTGCCATGACTGTGAAGTGTAATGTGATGCTTGATATGTCGCCATGGAAATAGGAATGTGCTTACAGATACCTCACCTCCATGACTCCATTCAAATGAAGTTTGAATAATTTGTTATCATCAGAATATGTTGAAGAATACATAAGATCATAACATAACATAGGCCTACAAGAAAATAGGGATGTGCGAGACTAGCCGACTAGTCTAATAAATGATACTGCTAGTCGACTTGAAAAATGCTAGTCATTTACATATTTTTACATATCATTTACATATTTTTTGCACATTTAATGTTTTGCTTTATATTTTTACAAAGGCTACGTTTAAATTACTGTCATGTTAATGTTACATCTTGAAATTAATATATTATTTTGAAAAGTGTATATCTGCAGCAGAAAAAACGAAATCATTTAATTTTATCTCAGGTTTTGTTGTGTTGGTTTTCATTCACGGCGGGTTCAGAGAAATGTCCACTCTGAAAATGAGCAAGGTGTTTTGAAAACCAACACAAAACGTTTCTGTTTTGTCAAACTAGTATATAATGTCAAACTAGTATAACAATTAAGCTTGCTTAGGCTTGTTATGCTACCAGTTATGAGGGACAATACTGTATAGTAGTAGTAGTACTTCACTGATCCCACTTGGGAAATTAAAGTGCGTTAGCAGCAATACATGAAGACAGTAAAGTACTCACAGTACACACAAAAACACATACTATACACATATAATAAATAAACAAAGTGCCAATAAAAACAGTAATTGTTGCACATCTTGTTTGAAGTATTAAGAAAGACAAAATAGAATAAAATATAAAGACTGGTCAAACAATAAAAACAGTCATTATTGCACATTTTATGTCTGATAATTAACTGCATTAAGTACAGCTATACGATGGGTGGAGGGACCTAGTTCCTAGGGTGAAAGGTTCATGATACCTCAGCACAGGATAGATGAATTGTAAAGTCTCACAGCAGTAGGCATAAATGACATCCTGTAGTGTTCTCTGATGCACCGAGGCTGGATCAATCAGTTGCTGAATGTGCTTCTCATTCCAGCAAGCATGTCATGGATGGGGTGTGAGGCAGGGCTCTACACCGCGACCATTTCTGGCGCATTTGTGCCTGAAAATTACTGCGTACAACTGTGAAAAAATATTTAGGCGCACTGGTGCGAGTGACCCGATTGATTCTCATGAACAGATGTATAATACAATCAGAATAAAAACTACAACCCAAAGTGCATCAACACTGAGCAACAGTTACCTTTCGTACTGCGATCAACTGCTTTTCATGCCTGCAGTCAGCAGAGCAAAGTGCAAACAACGTGTGTGACGGACTACACTTCAAAGATTGTTTACAAGGTAAAACAGCACTTACCAGACGCCTCGCGCTAATGTTTCTTTGCAGCTAAATGAACTGGAAATACCACATTTGACTGATCATAAACAAGCTCGGAAATTAACGGGGGCTTGGGGAAAAAAATGACACCTAAAACAAAAATCCAGAAAATCGCATTTGTATGATTTTTAAATAATTAATTTGCATTTTATTGCATGACATAAGTATTTGATCACCTACCAACCAGTAAGAATTCCGGCTCTCACAGACCTGTTAGTTTTTCTTTAAGAAGCCCTCCTGTTCTCCACTCATTATCTGTATTAACTGAACCTGTTTGAACTCGTTACCTGTATAAAAGACACCTGTCCACACACTCAATCAAACAAACAGACTCCAACCTCTCCATAATGGCCAAGACCAGAGAGCTGTGTAAGGACATCAGGGATAAAATTGTAGACCTGCACAAGGCTGGGATGGGCTACAGGACAATAGGCAAGCAGCTTGGTGAGAAGGCAACAACTGTTGGCGCAATTATTAGAAAATGGAAGAAGTTCAAGATGACGGTCAATCTCCCTCAGTCTGGGGCACCATGCAAGATCTCACCTCGTGGGGCATCAATGATCATGAGGAAGGTGAGGGATCAGCCCAGAACTACACGGCAGGACCTGGTCAATGACCTGAAGAGAGCTGGGACCACAGTCTCAAAGAAAACCATTAGTAACACACTACGCCGTCATGGATTAAAATCCTGCAGTGCACGCAAGGTCCCCCTGCTCAAGCCAGCGCATGTCCAGGCCCGTCTGAAGTTTGCCAATGACCATCTGGATGATCCAGAGGAGGAATGGGAGACGGTCATGTGGTCTGAGGAGACAAAAATAGAGCTTTTTGGTCTAAACTCCACTCGCCGTGTTTGGAGGAAGAAGAGTACAACCCCAAGAACACCATCCCAACCGTGAAGCATGGAGGTGGAAACATCATTCTTTGGGGATGCTTTTCTGCAAAGGGGACAGGACGACTGCACCATATTGAGGGGAGGATGGATGGAGCCATGTATCGCGAGATCTTGGCCAACAACCTCCTTCCCTCAGTAAGAGCATTGAAGATGGGTCGTGGCTGGGTCTTCCAGCATGACAACGACCCGAAACACACAGCCAGGGCAACTAAGGAGTGGCTCCATAAGAAGCATCTCAAGGTCCTGGAGTGGCCTAGCCAGTCTCCAGACCTGAACCCAATAGAAAATCTTTGGAGGGAGCTGAAAGTCCGTATTGCCCAGCGACAGCCCCGAAACCTGAAGGATCTGGAGAAGGTCTGTATGGAGGAGTGGGCCAAAATCCCTGCTGCAGTGTGTGCAAACCTGGTCAAGAACGTCTCGGTTACGTATGTAACCCTCGTTCCCTGAAGGAAGGGAACGGAGACATTACGTCAGTTACTGACAAAATGGGGGTTTCGCTTAGAAGCCAATCGCCTTTGAGCTCTACAAAACGAGCCAATGGCATGAAAATACCATGGGTCTGCGGAATTTGCATAACGCAACCCCGCCCCACCGCGTGGGTATAAAGGGCATGCGTGGCAATCTCGCATTATGTTACCTGCTGAAGAGGTGTCTTGCCAAGGGAAGACACGTGCTCAGAGAGACTTACCGTGGAAATACACATGTGGGGGTTGCTCAACGGGGGAACCATGCACACGGAGGCACCTAGCCGAACACGAGGGCTGACCAAGCGGGCATGCACTCTGGTGTCGACATCAGCAGTGCTGGAGGAGCTCAGGGCTTACTGGGAAGCTCACCTGAGAGAAAATGCGCATGCATCCAGTCCGTGGAGTGGAATGGCGCAGCAAGCGAAGACACCTGAGCCTGTCCAGTTACTGGCCACTTGGGGCAAGTACACGAGCGGACACAGGCTCCACTCGGAGATTATAAAATCTTGCGAATGTGTTAGGTGTCGCCCAGCCTGCAGCTCTACAAATGTCTGTCAGCGAGGCGCCACGCGCTAAAGCCCAAGAGGAAGCAACACTCCTAGTGGAGTGTGCTCTAACCCCAAGGGGGCATGGCATGCCCTGAACCTGATATGCCAGGACAATGGCGTCCACTATCCAGTGAGACAACCTCTGCTTGGAGAGAGCCTTCCCTTTCTGCTGCCCCCCGTAACAGACAAAGAGCTGGTCTGAGGTCCTGAAACACTGCGTCCGGTCTACGTAAGCGCGAAGGGCGCGTACTGGACAGAGCAGTGCCAAGGCTGGGTCTGCCTCCTCCACAGGCAGCGCTTGCAGGTTCACCACCTGATCCCTGAAGGGAGTGGTGGGAACCTTGGGCACGTATCCAGGCCGGGGTCTCAGGATCACGTGAGAATTGGCCGGCCCGAATTCCAGGCACGCTTCGTCAACCGAAAATGCCTGCAGGTCCCCTACCCTCTTGATGGAAGCCAGAGCAATCAAGAGCGCCACTTTCAATGAAAGGAACTTCAGCTCTACAGACTGCAGGGGCTCAAAGGGAGCTTTCTGCAGGGCAGATAAAACCACTGCAAGATCCCAAGAGGGTATCTGAGGAGGACGAGGAGGATTTAATCTCCTCGCTCCTCTAAGGAACCTGCTGACCAGGTCGTGCTGACCTACCGTTTTAGAATCCACCAGGTCATGATGAGCCGAAATCGCGGCCACATAGACCTTCAGGGTGGAGGGAGACAGCCTTCGCTCCAACCCTTCTTGGAGGAAGGAAAGCACAGACCCGATTGAGCATTTCGTGGGGTCTTCTCGGCGAGAAGAGCACCAGGTGATGAAGAGGTTCCACTTCAACGCATAGGCCTGTCTCGTGGACAAGGCCCTAGCGGAAGTGACGATAGCCGCCACCTGAGGTGGCAGGGTACTCAAACCTACCGCGTCCCGTCCAGGTCCCACACGTGTAGGTTCCAAAGGTCGGGACGTGGGTGCCATACGGTGCCCCGTCTCTGAGTAAGGAGGTCCTTCCTCAGAGGGATCGACCAGGGAGGGGCTGTCGCAAGGAGTAAGAGTTCTGAGAACCAGGTCCGGCCGGGCCAGTATGGGGCGACCAAAAGGACCTGCTCCCTGTCCTCCCTGATCTTGCACAGAACCTGTGCGAGAAGGCTCACTGGGGAAAACGCATACTTGCGTGGGCCCCGCGGCCAGCTGTGCGCTAGTGCATCCGTGCCGAGGGTCCCCTCGGTCAGGGAATAATACCAGCGGCAATGGGAAGAGTCGAGGGAGGCAAACAGAACTAACTGTGCGTCGCCAAACTGTTCCCAAATCAGCTGAACCGTCTGGGGATGGAGTCTCCATTCCCCCGGAAGCGGCTGAAACCGTGACAGCTCGTCGGCTGCACGATTCAGTTCTCCCGGGATGTGAACTGCATGAAGCGGCCTCAGATGCTTCTGACTCCATAGGAGGAGATGGCGGGCGAGTTGCGACATCCGGCGGGAGCGTAGACCACCTTGTCGGTTGATGTACGCTACTGTCGCCGTGCTGTCTGAACGGACCAGTACGTGCTTGTCCTTGAGCAGGGCTCGGAAGCGGTGCAGGGCAAGACGTACGGTCAGCAACTCGAGGCAACTGACATGCCATAGGTGCTGGGGTCCTTTCCAGGAGCCCGCGACAGCATGTCCATTGCACATGGCGCCCCAGCCCGTGGCATAGGCATCTGTTGTTACAACAACATGCCTGGAAACTCGTTCTAGGGGAACACCTGCCCGTAGAAAACTGAGGTTCGCCCACGGGGTGAAGGTCTAACGGCAGGCCCGAGTAACTGGGACCCGGAGCGTGCCGTGTTGCCATGCCCATCTCAGGACTCGATCGCGAAGCCAGTGCTGAAGCGGTCTCATATGAAGCAAACCGAGCTGCGTTACCGCGGCTGCGGATGCCATATGCCCCAGGAGCCTCTGAAAATATTTCAGTGGAACCGCACTCTTGCCCTCAAACTGGCAAAGACAAGTCAGCAGTGACTGCGCGCGCTCGCTCGTAAGCTGCGCGTACATGGCGACCGAGTCGATTTCCATACCGGGAAAAGAGATCCTCTGCACTGGGGAGAGTTTGCTCTTTTCCCAGTTGACCCGAAGGCCCAGACGGGCGAGGTGCTGAAGCACCAGGTCCCTGTGTTCGCAAACCTGATCCCGAGAGTGGCCTAGAATCAGCCAGTCGTCGAGATAGTTCAGGATGCGAACCCCGTGTTGCCTGAGCGGCACAAGGGCTGCCTCGTCGACCTTCGTAAAGGCGCGAGGGGACAGGGCTAGCCCGAATGGGAGAACCGTGTACTGATATGCCTGCCCCTCGAAGGCAAACCGTAGAAACGGTCTGTGTCGAGGAAGAATGGAGACATGAAAGTACGCGTCCTTCAGGTCGATCACTGCAAACCAATCCAATGGACGAACGCATTCGAAAATGCGTTTGGCTGTGAACATCCTGAATGGAAGCCTGTGAAGGGTTCGGTTCAAGATGCACAGGTCCAGGATTGGCCGTAACCCACCGGTTTTCTTGGGTACAATGAAGTAAGGGCTGTAGAAGCCGGACTCCATCTCAGCTGGAGGGACGATCTCGACCGCACCCTTCGCCAGTAGGGTGGCGACCTCCGCACGCATGACAGGGGCATTGCCACCCACCATGGTATAGCGGACTCCCCAAAAGCGGGGAGGAGACCGTGCGAACTGAATCGCATAGCCGAACCTGATGGTGCGAGCGAGCCAGCTGGACAGATTGGGAAGCACTAGCCAGGCTTCCAGAAACTGAACCAGCAGGGTCATGCGGACCACAGGCGTACCCCCGATGGGGCAGCGAGGCGGAATGACCGGCCCAGACATGGGAGGCGTGGGAGCGTCCCGGGGTGTGGGTGGGGTCGAATTCCGCGTCCTGACAGAGGAGACCAGGGAAGGACCAGCGTTCCACGGGGGTCTCGTCTGCCAGGGGGCTGGCGACAGAGGGGGCCGAGAGTGGCGAGGCTGCTTGGCGTCGCACACTGCCAGCCGCGCCCTCTTGAGGCTCGGAGGTGAAAATTTCAGTTCTTTCTTTACAAGGATTCTCCCCCGGCCCTCCAGCGGGGGAAGGAGTGGCCCTGCTACCATCTCCTGAGAAAGAACCGAGTTCACCTCCGAGCCGCCCATCCCAGGACCGCCGCTTAGACTGCCGTTTAGCAGGCTGGGGGGCTGGGACGGGCGGGGCTGCCTTCCTGCGGCGTCCTCCACGCCTCGGCCCGGGTGAAGGCTGCTGCTGGGACTGAGCGGGAGGAACGAGGGCCGCAGGAGGGCGGCCTCGGCGGGGAGCAGACTGAGGCCTCTGAGCCGGCCGCTGGGTGGAGGCAGCAGCAGGCCGCCGGGGCAGAATATGCGCCTCAGTCTGTCTCTGAGCGGTCGAGAACTGTTGGGCGAAGTCCTGGACCGCCCCGCCGAATAGCCCATCCTGGGAAATGGGAGAATTGAGGAAACGGGTTCGCTCAGATTCTCCCACATCAACCAGGTTGAGCCATAAGTGGCGCTCCTGGACCACAGAAGTGGACATCACCTGACCGAGAGAGCGAGCGGTCACCTTCGTCGCTCGTAGAGCGAGGTTGGTGGCCGCCCGCAGCTCCTGCATTAATGCGGGGTCAGCATTGCCCTCGTGCATGTGTCTGAGCACCTTGGCCTGGTAGACCTGAAGGGTGGCCATCGCATGCAGGGCGGACGCGGCCTGGCCCGCAGCTCTGTGGGTCTTCGCCACCAAAGTAGACGTAAACCCACAGGCCTTGGACGGGTGCTTTGGGTTACCACGCCATGTCGCAGTGCTCTGCGGACACAGTTGCATCGCAACAGAGCGCTCAACAGGGGGAACCCCAGTGTACCCTTTCACCGCGCCGCCGTCAAGGGCAGTGAAGGCGGAAGTGGCTGCCGAACGATCGCGAAAAGTCAAGGGAGACTTCCACGACTTCGACACCTCTTCATGCACTTCCGGGAAGAAGGGCACTGGGGGCTGACGGGCGCCTTCGGCACGGGCCGCCCCCAGATACCAATCATCTAGCCGAGAGCGCTCGGGACATGGCGGAGGGTTCCACACAAGCATGGCTGTGAGCTCTGGATCAGACTCGGGCAATGCTGGGACTCCCGAAGGAGGCAACACAGCCGAATCGTCATCTCCGGAGGAATCCAGCCCACCTTGTGATGCGGCGATCGACATAGTACGGGAAACACCTGCGCCCTCATCTGGCAACACCACAGGTTGCAGTGTGCTAGAAGGGGGTGTGGCCCGAGGAGGATTCGTCGGGTTGGCCCACACCGTCACCCTCAAGTCACCCTGACCACCAGCCAAAGTATTCTCACTCGTGGTGGGAATAGATTAGGGTGTGCTAGAGGGGACTCTCCCTCCAGCACGGAGATCATGGAGTCTTGACCGCAACACTGCGATGGCCATGTTCCCGCAGTGGGAACATGACTCATCCATGAACGCGCGCTCGGCGTGCACGAGGCCCAAGCACGCCAAACAGCGATCATGCCCGTCAAACGGAGGAACCAGCCGACCGCACCCAGAAACGGAGCACGGGCGAGACATCTTGAAAAAGACGTGCCACGTGCAGCTCTTTTAGAGAGGAGTCTTTGCTCTGCAGAATGCCGAAGCGCCTAGGGAGAACACACACACTGTGCTAGATCACTGCACAGATCAGACAGGAATGCGGAACTCGCTAGAACGCGCCGTAACACCAACACTCTGGAGAGACACTCGTCTTGAAGAGAAAAATGCTCAGGCGGTAACACTCGGCTCTGAAGCAGAAACATAATGCGAGATTGCCACGCACGCCCTTTATACCCACGCGGTGGGGCGGGGTTGCGTTATGCAAATTCCGCAGACCCATGGCATTTTCATGCCATTGGCTCGTTTTGTAGAGCTCAAAGGCGATTGGCTTCTAAGCGAAACCCCCATTTCGTCAGTAACTGACGTAACTCGTAGTGTACTGACTGAAAGGGAACTACAGGAAACGTATGATCTTTGTAATTGCAAACAAAGGTTTCTGTACCAAATATTAAGTTCTGCTTTTCTGATGTATCAAATACTTATGTCATGCAATAAAATCATACAATGTGATTTTCTGGATTTTTGTTTTAGATTCCGTCACTCACAGTTGAAGAGTACCTATGATAAAAATTACAGACTTCTACATGCTTTGTAAGTGGGCAAACCTACAAAATCGGCAGTGTATCGAATACTTGTTCTCCCCACTGTATGTTAGTCATGAACTATTATTATTGCTTTTTGGGCTTTCCATGTTTTAATTTTCATGATAAATGAAGCCTTTAAATAAAGCCCTTACATTCTTAATAAATTGTTTTTCAGCCTACACATGACTGAGACTGAATGAGCCTGTTTGTTTACACAAACTGTTATAGCTTTATTTTTGTTTTTGTCGTTGTGAACAGTATTTGGTGTGTTTTTGATATGCTACCTTTTTGCATCGCCGTAATGGCGTCATTACAATTTCTTCTTCGTTCAGTCAGCGCGTTTGTTGTGTCTGAGGTGAATTGTGCAGTTCAGATAATTTGTGTATTAACACATCCATAAAATACACCATTTATGTGGTTATTTCTGAATTGTTTTCCGTCTTTCCTCTTTTCTCTCATCCACACTTCCTCCCCCTAATCAGCTCTCATCACTAGATACTAACAGTGCAACTGATACTTTTTTCTCCACTCTTAACACTTATCAATACCTCCTATCTTCCCTCTCTGTTAGTGTCTCTACTGATAAAATGACTTGCTACCACAACAAAATTAACAACTCTTCTGACTCTCATGCTTTTTCAAAATCTCTCTTCTTAACCCTCCTCCTCCTCCTTCATTATCCCTAACAGCTGACGACTTTGCCAGAATAAAACAACCACCATCAACGGACATTTTTCCATACCTCAATTTGACACACACACACTCCTCTTCTTCTCTCGGCTCTCAAAGGCAGAATTCTCCAAACTCATCCTTTCCAATCACCTACTACCCGTCCGCTTGATCCTATACCCACTCACCTCCTTCAGGCCATTTCTTCTTCAGTTGTACCCACACTCACTCACATCATCAACTCCTGTCTTCACAGTCTTCACACTAGTACCTTTCCCACAGCATTTGAGCAGGCTCGGGCAACCCAACTGCTTAAGAAACCCTCTCTAAATCCAGGAAAAAAAACAACATTAAAACATTAAATTCATTTTACAACCAAGTCTCTGCCTTTCTTGCACAGAACAGCTAGTCTGGTTAACCATCAGATCCTCCTGTCAACCCTCAAGACAAAGGGCATCTCAGGAACCGCACTCCAATAGTTCAGGTCTTACCTCTCAGGTAGGACAGGTAATATCTGTGTCTGATAATTGCATAGGTGACATTGACGAGCGGTGACAGACCAATGAAGCTCAGATGAACGCACACTCCTCTGATTCTGACGTGCGCTCTGCTCGGCGCCGCTGCGGATTGAAGAACACACAGATTAACGCAGACTAAAAGACGGGACGAAGCTGAAGCCTCCCACCAGTTTCATATGTTTTAAATGTTAATCACATATTTTTAGGGGGCTGGGCAGAAGTTTAGGGGCTAAAGCCCCCGCTAAAAAAGGGCCTAGTGACGCACGTGTAGGAGTATCGCGTCACTGCTAACTACCACCGATTTGCCGCTTTCAGTGTCCTGTGTCAAACTGCCTTGTTTCTGTTGAAGTGGTACTGCTGCCGGCCCAAATTACTGTAGAGCGGCCCACCGGGAATCCTTTCAAATCTTCCGATGGCCACTCCGGGCCTGTCCATGCACTTATTATATAATATATTACAATAATCTATTACAGTGTTTCCCAAATCACTGTAATCACTAAAGATTTACGAGGGGGCGCCAGCCTCACTCTAGTTTGAGGGTTAGAACGGTTACCAGTTTGACAATAAACCACAATGCAATTTCTGACTGTTAATATTACAGTTTAATATAATCATCATTAAAACTGTATTTGATCACCAGGATTTGAAAAACTCAAAGTAAATACGGTATATTATTAAGCAAAGTAAGCAACATCCTCACACAGACACAGCTTGCAGTGTAGATTTAGTTTTGTATGGAAAAAATGTGAGAGGTTTTACAACCTAGTGCTAAGGGAAATTATATGAACTAAATTATGAATGATTTCAGTGAGTGTATATCTGAAGGGAACTGGCTGCCTTAAAAAAAGTTTTGATGGCATTTTCTTTTATTCTTCCCTCCATGTAACGTGTAGTGTTTATAAGCTGCTTTGTTTACAGAGGTTACCGGGGAAACGGCTCTATTTCTGCTGTTCCATAAGCGCCACCTACTGACAGAGAGAGGATTTACATTTTCATTCAGCCTGACTGTGTTTTTTGTTTGTATTTTTTATGTGCTGTTGTTAATTTTAACAAGTTAATGGAAAATTTGTGCATTCTAAAAATCTAAACAATTCAGATAATAAGGTATATAGAATTATTCATTGAGCTGATAAAAAAAAAATCATTTTGAAATCCTGTTTCTTAAAAATTGAATATTAGGTTTATCACTTTATAAAACATTTTGGTTGAAAACTTTACTTTATTTGCATACATGTCCGTAGATAACATTATTTTGTAAGTCAAATCCGGCTGTAGTTAATGGTATTTTAAATACTTCTGCTGTTGTTGCGTTTACAACAACTTAAAACAGGGGTCTCCTGGAAAACAGGTTGGGAACCACTGGCCTATAATACAGAATTTGGAAAAGAAAACATGCCCAGCAAACATGCTTGTGCTTTAATTTTAGTGCAGTTTTGTCAATAAAGAAAATCTCCAGTCTTTCATATGCGTCTTAAAGATTGTGTTTAATTGTGAGCAGTGTTAGTGTAGTTACTAAGTAATTAGTTACTGTAATTGAATTACTTCCCCCTTGAAAAAGTAAAGTAAGGGATTACTTTTATTTTTTCTGTAATTTAATTACAGTTACTTCTGATATAATTGAACAAAATACTGTGTATAGACTGTAGAACAATTATATATAATACAATAGTGGAATTAACATCAACATTTAAAGCCTAACTTTAAAATGCATGTTTTTATGTATCCTTCTCACATTTGTAATACTTTGGTCAGTTAATAAGAATAATTTATGTAGTTTTATATTATATTTGAATGAATTAAAAGAGCCGTTTTATATCTATCCTTGAATCACTAGTTGAGGTTGATATGGGATTTAGAAAGTAATTAGTAATAAATAATTTAAAACTTTTTTAGAGTAACTTACCCAACACTGATTGTGAGTGTGAAGTGGGGGAGGCAGTTTGACCTCTCACCTCTTTAATGCAACCGACCGTGACAGACCTGAATTTTGTGTAGTTTTTTTAATAAATGTGTTTTTAAATTAATTATCCGAATAATTTATTGCTATGAACGTAGATAAATCGAACTGTATTTTTATTCATATGGACATAATTAGTTATGTATGGTTAATGACAGGAAACAGAAAAAACAAACTGTACAAAATGTTTTTCATTAGTATTTTGATGTAGTTTGTATGTTTTATCCGTGTCAGATGTGATAAATAATACTATTATCATTAAAATAGAGATGTTTTATATAAGATGTTCTAGTTCAGGAAACTGAAGAAGAGGCTGTAACACTTTTAAGAGAGACTGAGATTTATTTTTAACTTGTTCTGTGTTGTTATTGTTCCATTTAAACACTGATACAATATCTTGAAGCCTTCTTCACTTTTCTTCTCTTGAGATGCTTTGGCTTGTAAGTCAATAAAGAGAGAGATCTGTCTAATTTGTTTCCACTTTTGCTTTGTATTTGCCTTATTACCAAATATTACTTGTTACTCATCTTATCAGTCATTTATTGTCTGCTGATTCTACTTGAATCAATAAATAATCTAATAATTTTAGTTGTATCTATAAAGCAATGAAATATTGTGATTGCGTTTTGGGGTTTTCCGTGTTTTAATTTTCTCGTTTTTTTTAAAGTGCCTAATAAACTATATTTCACCCCACATATGACTGAATGAGACGGCTGTCTGTCCACATCAGTAACTGTTTAACCCTCATTTTTATTTGATGTGTTTTACAGGCGTTTTTCCGCTGTAAACAGAGTTTGCTGATCTGCCGTTGGTTGATCTCGTCTCGCGGCGATGACGTCACCACTCGCGCGGTTTCTTCTTCAGTCAGCGCGTCCAGTCTTCTGAGGTGAGCAGTTCACGCTATTTCGCGTATTTACACAATTTTAAAACATACTTTATACAGTTTGTTTAAGCAACATTAAACTGGGTCGTTTCTGAATGGTTTTAATCAGGATCGGTGCTAGTTATGTGTGTCTGCTGACTAAAATACACACTTTTAAAAGAGTAGGTTTTATGATTTGTCAGTTGCTACATAAACAAAACAGTGAGATGTTAGCGAACTAAATACTTGTAGAGTACAACGGGCACACCTTAAGAAAATATGCTTTTCAGTACACACATAGTGTATGATTGCAGAAATAAAATATATGTTTTATTGAACATTGATGGAGCAACAGATTTTGTATGAAAAAGACTGATAAAAGTGGTTTATTTTGTTTTAAATGTATAAGGTGGTAAAGTGGGCCTTTTATCCCACAGACACAGACGGGGGCAGTATTGATACTTCAGATAATATAATGTTTTTAATATTATCTAAGTTAATACTTATCCAAAACTATCACTTTAGCAAAATGTGTATTATTTTGTTTATTTTGATAAAATAATTAATTATTTTAAAAAGTAAAGATTCTGACAGCATTGAACGAGATGAAATAGCTTTACAATAGTAAGAATAAATAATACTTTTAATATTCTTCCGTTATTGAAGAAAAAACATTGTTGCTTTAATTACCTTGAACTAAACTGAAAAATGTTAACAAGTCCTGTGCCTCAAAATATAGTTAATTTTATTAATTCTCATTTTAATTAAAAAAAAACATTAAATATTAGATCAAATTAGCACAGAAACATTTTTGCGTTGCTGATTGCGTCAAGGATCAGCCAAAATGTGCGTCATATTTGTTTCTTTGATATTTGTAAATTTATTTTTCTGTTTTTTATTTGTTTATAGTTGGTGTCTTTTAATTGTATGTTTTTTCTATAATTCTTTGCCTATATGTCAAAGTGCCCCTATTATGGTTTTTCCAATATTCCCTTTCATGCCGTGTGTAATATCGCTGTTTGTCAATGTAAACGGTCTGCAAAGTAAAGTCGAAAGTGCACAATAAATAAAGTTATTGTCAGTCGTTGAGAAGCGAGCAGAGAAAAACAGCATTTTTCATGGACAAGGGAAAGGTACTCATCTCAGAAAACAAACAAATAAAGATACTTTTAGATGTTTAATTGCTATTTGGAGCATTGGGATTGCTAGACAAGGGAATTCTTGAATTCTTTTTTTTTGTTGAAAAAATCAATTGACTGACAAAATGACGTTTTTCACTTGTTTTGCCTGTAGCTCGTAAATGCCTGTGTGCATTCCCACTCATTTAGCCAGCACGGGTCATATATCTGGATGAAATTCTTAGAAATAACAAGAGAGAATTTGTGAATTAGTATAAAAGACTTTGCAATTCAAAAATTTAAAAGTTACTTTACTAGATAGTTAGGTGATCATAAATACTTAGAGGTGCAATATGCAGGAGTTTTGCAGTAAAATATCCAAAAACCACTAGGCCAGTGTTATATATTTTGTTCAGTCGAGTACTTACAATATCCCAAATGTTTCCAACTATTTGTAAATCGTGAGAAAATTGCGATTTTTAACCAAGGAAGCGGGACGTGTGAGGGAGTCGCCTGTCAATGCCGACATATCCGCGTTACCCTTGGTTTCCGCTTTTACTTCCGTAGAAACCATGGCAACAGACGTGGACAACTGCGTAACATCTCGTGGCAGCTGTTGTAGTTTCGTTTAAACATTAACGACCATGGCAAGCAGACTTTGGAACAAAATGAGAAATCAAAAGAGGACCAGTATCGACGTGGCGTTTCCGAGATGGCGAGAGCTTCGCAGCAAACTTCGACTTGACAGAGATGCCGTTTTTGTGCTTTATTAGGTGAGCAAATGTACATAAAATGAATCAATGTTGTGTAGCGCAACACGATGACATATTAGAATATCATCAGTATGATGTAGCTACTGCTAGTCACATACAGCCAACAAACTAACACACAGAATAACATTATAACTCTCAACACACTCGATTGCAGTTTAGATAGTTTAGATCTAAGTGAAACTGCATTGCGTTTCCTCACAGTTTTAATTGGTCAAATAAACGGACCTGTATGAGTAGTAATTCAACACTCGCGGGTAGTTCGGTAGAATGAAATGTCCTCATTTCTTTATATCCCGCGGGACTCGCGTGTGGCGCTGATATCTGTCTCTCATTAGTAATCGCGCCCTGCTTCATACCACAGTCATGTTAAAAATATGAATGCATTCACTCATCCATAAACATTATTAGAGCCATCGGTATGACTCCACGCTCATTCACTGCGTCATCAATCTACGCCGTTGTTATTGTTTTAAAGAGGTTAGCGACCCCTAGTGGCAAGAAAATACATATTGTCGCTTTAAAATGTGTGAATGAGTATAAAAACTAGTGCTGTCAAATGCGATTAATTCTTTAAGGTTAACGCGTTAAAAATATTTAGGCTAACTCAATTAATGTAGGGGCAGAGCTAGGGGTGGCTGTGACCACCATTGGCCTAAGCTTGGCCACCCCACTCACAACTGCTGCGTGTCTCTTTTTTTCTTGACACGATTTGGGTTTATTTAGACGCAGAACGTCTCTTTACGACCACAATAAACGGGAGACTTTTCAGACACACACCCCAGCTTTGCCTCAGCGCCATGCGTGAATCAAATGAGCGCGGAAAGAGGTATAGGTGACTTTGAAGCTTCAGTAGAATAACTGAACTGTGGTCAGATGAGATGTTGTCAGTAAACTTCCCTGTCCTGTCCGTTACTGTGCTCGTAGCGCACGCTCTTCAATTGCATGTACAAATGTGGCGGCACATAATATTAAAGCGCCAAAGAAACTACGAGAATGCAGTGTTGTAGTTATGTCGTCAGTTAAGTTACCAAAAAGGCTATTAAAGCTGCCTCAAAACTGTGCATGCATGTAAGCTATGTATACAGTGGTTTTCAAAACTGTCCTGGAGCACCCCAGCACTGTCTTCCTCATCTAACACCCGGTTCAACTCGTCAGCTCATTAGTAGACTCTTAAAGACCTGAAGTGGGTCAGAAAAGGTAAAGAGCTGTGAGAAAATGCGATGCGTCAGATCCGCGTCATGTTCTGCAGTGGCAGCTCTTAAAGGAACAGCAGCCAAATAATCTAATAACCCTGCTGCTATGATGCCTTTTAATCAAAGAACAAAAGGGAAAAAATAGGAAATCAGTAACTTTTGTAGCTTTAAAGATTAATCTGTATTTAATTTAGTAATTAGTGTTTGATCACTTTATTCAATTTCTGTATATGTAGTTTGGACACATGTAAATATGACATTTATTATAATGGGTTTATGTGAAGATTGTTCACTTACATTTTAATTTTTTTAAATTCTAATAAATGTTCAAATTGATAGCTCTCAGTTATACAGTAATTTTGAATGGCTATAATTAATGGTTAAATTTGAGGTGGTAAAAATGGTAAAAACAATTTCATAGAGACATCAGTAGTAGTATTGGTATTATTGATACTGGCCTTCAGTCATAAAAAGATTCCATTAAACAAATATTAAAAATATTGTCTTTATGTTGTTTCTACATTAATTTGGAGATTGAATATGAAATAATTGCAATATAAAAGTATATTTAAAAACGTGTTAGGTGTGAATTAATCACGATTAATTTCAGGAAAAAAGTGTGATTAATTTTTTTTAATTGATTGACAGCACTAATGAAAACACTCAATGATTTCTTCTTGATTTTGTCAGATCTACTCCTCCTCCTTCAGTGAAGCTCCTCCCACTGCAATTCACCAATAAATGTTGGAATATTCCCATCAGCCTACAAGTGAAGACCAGCATCAGACCATCAGGAAGAGCTGAAATCTGCAAAGACAGAGTTTATTGAAGGACAGTGAGAACATGAGAGATCCAGAATGAAACACACTGAAGAACAAAGAGGTTGGTGTTTATTCCTGATTCTGAAGAACTATAAGGATAGAAAGCAGTTCATCAGATTTAGTGCTTGTAGTAGGAAAAAAACCCTAGGAATTGTTTAATAGCGTCTGAAACTCGATTGTCTTTCATTTTCTTGTTTTGATCAAATGGTCAGTGGCCTGTATACAGTAGCCAGTACAAATGTCAAATGGTATTTATCACTTACACTAGATAACGTTACATAAAGCACCATAACTTTGAAAATTATACTTGAAAGAAACTAGACCTCTGAGTAGGGCTGGACGATTAAGTAATCGAAACCGAAATTCAGAACCTCTAACCGACGTAATTTTCCCATGTCGGTTATTTCGTTTTTTTGATCCTGTTAATACTTTCCCCTTAAAAACATACTACCGCGTGTGTAGTCACATGACTCCGCCCCGTCCAGTCAGCGGCATGGAAGCAATTTAGAGGCGAACTCAAATGCAAGAGTTAACACACACAGACCGCGCACGAGCCCCAAAGCGTCCTCATGAAAGTGTCAATTGTATATGTTTAAAGGCTTGCCAGTTTCATCGTCCAAGTGATTTTACACCATTCAAGAACAGTAATATGGAAAACATGGCACTTCAGTGCTCGTGAGCTGTTTCCTGTGACACAGAGCTGAGCCGCGTTGTGTCTCTTGTCAATTGTATGTGTTTCAAGGCTTGCCAGTTTGAACATTCAAGCGATTTTAGACCATCGGATGTGTATCATATTGAACTAATGCCTGATATACTGTGGCACACATGAACACTGTCACTCATAGAGACAGTAGCTTGCACATCACGTGAAGATCACGCGCACAAAAAAACATTCAGGAGCGCAGAAACTCAGTGCTGTGCTGTGATTAAAATAGCTTTGAAACTCAACAGTTATAGCATAGATTTTTCTACTTTTGAAGTAACTACAACACACAGCTTCACAATTAATAGAGAGACAGTATGACTAATTCACACATGCAATCGCTCTCTCATTAATGCATTCAAATAAATGACCTGTACTGTGTTAATTTATCTGTATCTGATTTAGAACGAGCAGAAATCTGTAGGAAATGTTACGACCAATAGACAAATAACTGCTAAAAGTGAACTGTTAAGTGCAATATGACATTTGCCATAGCTTTGCACAAGGTGTCCTGACTTTCTCAAGCCAACATCAAATTTAGTTTCCTTCAATTATTTTAAAATGACAAAGATAAATGTGCTCTTTACTTTAATAGTTGAGCATATTTACAGTACAAACCTTGTCAGTGAACTGTGAGGGCAAAAAAAACAAAATTCCGTTCATTAATCGTAATTGAGGTAAAATGTTCAATTAATCGATATTGTGATTTTAGGTAATATCGTCCAGCCCTACCTCTGAGCATAGGCGGATTAACCAAACGGGCAATTGGGCAAGTACCCAGGGGGCACCACGCAAATATTTTTTCTCCGGTAAGACGAGATGCATTTTCAAACATCTTTCTACCCATTGCCCATATATACCCTTTCATCAGAACGTCCTAAATTACCTGAATTTTTTTTTCCTGCGTGAATCAGTGGATGCGCAATCCAGCTCCGATCTATCGCCAGATTCACACTTACTGCATGACCATGCACATTTTAATTTCGACGCCTATATTACACTGGCGCGGAGCAGAGCGAGTGTTTTCAGTTCATTCCTATGGAAGTTGAGCTCAACTTCTATTGGAATGAATTGAAAATGCTCGCTCTGCTCTGCGCCAGTGGACACGGACCGAATCTGGGAGTGTGCTGTGCGTGAATTGCGTCCCTTTAACCGAAATGAAACTGCTTCGCTCATGGATGTATGAATCCACTACGGAGCATCAGCCTTGCACTTTCACATTGTATTTTGCAAGAAAGGGGCAGAGTGTAAATTTCAAAACCTCGCAAAACTGTAGCTGTAGAGATATTATTGCAAACAAGACCGTTTATTGGCCATAGTCTGAAGTTTGTTTTTTTTCCGGATGTCAATAATCAGATTGCATTGCAATATTAAAATCTAAGAAACATATATAGACTGATTGTAGTGGGCTGTTGGTTATGATTGGCTTTGACCAGTGGCATGTTTTCAGTCATTTTTCAATTGTCCAGATTACATTTTTTTTAATGATATTTTGCAGCCTGCTTTGTTCAAATTTATATCTTATCTTGAAGTAAACAGATGGTTGAGACTCATTTAAAGTAATGTAATGGTCAGGTTTTAGCCAGGTTTCTGTCAAACACAGCACATCTAGGTTATGATCAGGGATGCACCGAAATGGAAATTTTGGTCCTAAACCAAAAATTCTTGATCCACTTGGCCGAAAACCGAAACCAAAAATGACTTTAGAAAAAAAAAACATTCATTTCTTATTTTAAATTAGTTTTTTTGTATAAGTGTATTATTATTATACTTTTAAATTAAATTCAATAATTTTACTGACTCTTTAAAACATGCAAGCCAAAAAAATAAAATAACCACAGTTTTATTCACAGTAACACACCAAAATTTGACAACACAAAGTAATATTAACATTAGCAATATATTAATATCAATATATTATTCTTCATTTAGTTCTATGCAACAGAATCAGATTGAACTAGGGCTGCCCCTGACTAAAGATTTTTCTGGTCGACTAGTAGTCGTTCATTTAAGCCATTAGTCGACTAAACACTCAACTGTATTTAGTATGATTGTTTTCACCATGTAAAATGGCGGAAGCGGGCAACTGCAGCATAAGCATAATAAAAGCTCTGCTGGCCTCGAGATCGGTGTGTTATTGCAGGTCTGTCTCTCTCATTAGCATTCGCCTCCAATGGCCTCGTTTCGCTCCCATGGCTCTCGGCCCTGCCTTGCCTCATACCAGTAACGTTAATAAAACTTTAATACACTAGCTCATCTATGAATATGATTTCTGACAGTCCTGTCGGGTTGCTTTCCATTGGCTGTGGAGGTGAAGACAACAACATCCATGATTCCATGCTCATTCACAGCATCATCAAGCTATGCCTTTGTTTTGAATAAGCGACCTCTAGCAGCGGATAATACATATTGTGCCTTTAAATGGGTTTGGGAGTTTCTTGTATTTCATAGTACAGAACAGACACCGTCTCTATATGATGATATCTAGGTGAAAGAGTCTCTATGTGTTGGGATTTATCTGACTTCTGTGATGTGAGAGCAAGTAGACGGTCGGTTTAGCCAGTTAGTCAAGGTTCAACTCTAAGACTATAAGCCATATTGCTAGAGAGAAGAGCAGCACCATCTTTCAACAGGTCACGTCTGCCCCAAAAATTTGTCCAATTGTTTATGAACTCTATATTATTCTTTGGACAGCCAGCCATTGAGTGAGGACAGCCTTCTACGCATCTCGTCACCCCAGCTAACATGGAGGGGGCCAGAGCAAATTACAGTGTCTGACATCATACTTGCGAGTTCACACACCTCTTTAATGTTAATTTTAGTGATTTCCACCTGGCAAAGTCGAACATCATTAGTGCAGATGTGAATAATAATCTTACAGTATTTACGATTAGCATTACCCAGCACTTTTAATTTGCTTTGATGTCAGGCGGTCTGGCTCCCGGTAAACATGTGACTATGGTGGCTGGTGTCTCTAATTTCACGTTCCGTGTAATAGAATCACCAATAACTAGGGCACTTTCAACAGGATTCTCAGTCTGAGTGGGGAGAACCTGTTTGATGTTCTAATCGGAACGGAAGAGCAGTGCTTTGTCCCGCGACTATGCTGTCTCACAACAAACAGGGCTCGCTAGGCTAGTCGCATCCAAAGTAGTATCTAGAGCCCTTGGATTCTTACTATCCTCGTTTAAGGTATGGATGCGTGTCTCTAATTCTGAAATCTTCTCTGTCAGCCTGACTATTTCCCTGCATTTATCACATGTGAAACCCTTATCGCTGACAGAGAAGGTTATACTAAATGTGGCAGGCAGTGCAAGTGACAATAACAGGGGATGACATTACTCACTGTGATTGTTGACTGATTCTGACTTACCATAGTTGTGTGATGGATTTGTAAAAAAGGAGCGTGTGAGAAAGACCGTAAGTTTGGATGACAAGTTAACAGGCTAGCGAAATGCTAACGCAATAGCAATTTGTGATGTGATTAATGTGATAGGCAATATTTTACAATATCAGATACAGTGGGGAGAACAAGTATTTGATACACTGCCAATTTTGCAGGTTTGCCCACTTACAAAGCATGTAGAAGTCTGTAATTTTTATCATAGGTACACTTCAACTGTGAGAGACGGAATCTAAAACAAAAATCCAGAAAATCACATTGTATGATTTTTAAATAATTAATTTGCATTTTATTGCATGACATAAGTATTTGATACATCAGAAAAGCAGAACTTAATATTTGGTACAGAAACCTTTGTTTGCAATTACAGAGATCATACGTTTCCTGTAGTTCTTGACCAGGTTTGCACACACTGCAGCAGGGATTTTGGCCCACTCCTCCATACAGACCTTCTCCAGATACTTAAGGTTTCGGGGCTGTCGCTGGGCAATACGGACTTTCAGCTCCCTCCAAAGATTTTCTATTGGGTTCAGGTCTGGAGACTGGCTAGGCCACTCCAGGACCTTGAGATGCTTCTTACGGAGCCACTCCTTAGTTGCCCTGGCTGTGTGTTTCAGGTCGTTGTCATACTGGAAGACCCAGCCACGACCCATCTTCAATGCTCTTACTGAGGGAAGGAGGTTGTTGGCCAAGATCTCGCGATGCATGGCCCCATCCATCCTCCCCTCAATACGGTGCAGCCGTCCTGTCCCCTTTGCAGAAAAGCATCCCCAAAGAATGATGTTTCCACCTCCATGCTTCACGGTTGGGATGGTGTTCTTGGGGTTGTACTCATCCTTCTTCTTCCTCCAAACACGGCGAGTGGAGTTTAGACCAAAAAGCTCTATTTTTGTCTCATCAGACCACATGACCTTCTCCCATTCCTCCTCTGGATCATTCAGATGGTCATTGGCAGACTTCAGATGGGCCTGGACCTGCGCTGTCTTGAGCAGGGGGACCTTGCGTGTGCTGCAGGATTTTAATCTATGACGGCGTAGTGTGTTACTAATGGTTTTCTTTGAGACTGTGTTCCCAGCTCTCTTCAGGTCATTGACCAGGTCCTGCCGTGTAGTTCTGGGCTGATCCCTCACCGTCCTCATGATCATTGATGCCCCACGAGGTGAGATCTTGCATGGTGCCCCAGACCGAGGGAGATTGACCGTCATCTTGAACTTATTCCATTTTCTAATAATTGCACCAACAGTTGTTGCCTTCTCACCAAGCTGCTTGCCTATTGTCCTGTAGCCCATCCCAGCTTTGTGCAGGTCTACAATTTTATCCCTGATGTCCTTACACAGCTCTCTGGTCTTGGCCATTGTGGAGAGGTTGGAGTCTTATTGATTGAGTGTGTGGACAGGTGTCTTTTATACAGGTAACGAGTTCAAACAGGTGCAGTTAATACAGGTAATGAGTGGAGAACAGGAGGGCTTCTTAAAGAAAAACGAACAGGTCTGTGAGATCCGGAATTCTTACTGGTTGGTAGGTGATCAAATACTTATGTCATGCAATAAAATGCAAATGAATTATTTAAAAATCATACAATGTGATTTTCTGGATTTTTGTTTTAGATTCCGTCTCTCACAGTTGAAGTGTACCTCTACATGCTTTGTAAGTAGGAAAACCTGCAAAATCGGCAGTGTATCAAATACTTGTTCTGCCCACTGTATATGGTAATGAGCAAGTTATATTTAGCAATATAAACAAGTAATTATAGTAAATAGAGATTCAAAACAAAGCTATATGGGGCTATAAATGCAAACCACTCAGCAGCGAGGCAGACGGGAACTGGCAGGAGGTAATTTGGCTCTCAATTTGGCAATTTCAATTAATGTTAACTAATAGAGCCTTATTGTAAAGTGTTGATCTAATGTATTTAATATTTCTTGCTACAGAAACATGGGATTTGTGTCTATAATGTTTTTAAAATAACAATTGGAAGATCAATGTACCTCATTCATGGAAAAAGATTTATAAAATGGCATCAAAATGATCATAGTTTTGTGTAGCTGTTGTCTACTTTCATTGTCACTTTTTTATCTTTTCATTTCACATTTCTCTCTGATTTTTAATGATTTATTTATAATGTAACTTTTTTCATTTTAGACATGGAGGAGAATGAAGAGGAGAAACATCATTGTGTCAAATCTGGAGATAAAAATCACTCGCAGACTGAAAGTATTTCTTTACTGAATAGAAAAGACAAGAAATGTTTCGCCTGCCATCAATGTGGAAAGAGTTTCACATGCAAACAGAATCTCGAGGTTCACATGAGGGTCCACACTGGAGAGAGACCGTTCACATGTGATCAGTGTGGGAAGAGTTTCACAGAAATGGGAAACCTTAAGAGACACATGATCATCCACACTGGAGAGAAACTGCATGAATGTGATCAATGTGGCAAAACATTTTTGAGGGCTTCAGACCTGAAGAGACATCTGACAGTTCATTCAAAGGAGAAACCACATTCATGTTCTTTGTGTGGAAAGAGTTTTTCACAGCTGCAGCATTTAAAAGTTCATCAGAAAATACATACTGGTGTAAGAAATCATATGTGCTTTGAGTGTGGGAAGAGTTTTATTGCAGCCGTAGATTTGAAAGTGCACTGGAGGACTCACACTGGAGAGAAACCTTACAAGTGTTCACACTGTGACAAGAGATTCAGTCGGTCAGGAGTCCTGAAAAAACACAAGAGGATCCACACTGGAGAGAAACCGTATCACTGCACTGCATGTGGGATGAGTTTCAGTTGTTCATTTTCTCTTTGCAGGCATACAAAAAACAATCACAGTATGTAGTTCATCTTAAGATCCAGTGCTTTCAGGTCTGACGCTGCATCCTCACAATCAGACACGATAATAACGATGTCAGTCAAATCTGATTGTGTATTTAATTGGAATATGATCTAAAATGATTGACTGTCCACATTGTGTATCACAACTTTTCAGATCCGATTTTTGTGTCCCATGCCACTGTTTTGTTTTCCGGAATATCTGCATTATTTTCTATGGTTGTAGGCCAAAAGCAACAACCACATCAGGGAGGGGTCATTTTCTGCTTGTCCGGCACTTTGCAACAACACAACCCTTGTTTCTGCAGTGATGTTTCCTATAACAACGTCTGACGTTTACGTTTTACATGGTGTGAGAAAATCACATAAACCACACGAAATCGAATCAGAGCAGTCTGAAACTGATTTCCAGAAATGCGAAATTTCAAACTACATATGAATGTAGCTCGAAACGGATTTGTAAAAATCTGAGCCCCCAACTACCCCCCCCCCCTTGTCAATTCCATTTATTAGGTGATTTGTCATTATTGTAATACAGTACTATTGCAGATGTGCTTAACCCTTGTGCATCAATAAAAAAAATTACACAGAGGACAAAAATGTCTGTCAAAAATCGCGTCATAAAAATTTTACGACTTAAGTTTGGACTCATTTTAAAGAAGACTCTAGGTGTCAGTGCCCAGGGGCACCAAATATCTTAATCCGCGACTGAAGAAATCATATGTGCTTTGAGTGTGGGAAGACTTTTATTAGCACTAAACAATTGAAAGCTCACGAGAGGCTCCACACTGGAGAGAAACCGTATCACTGCACAGAATGTGGGAAGAGTTTCAGTCAATCATCTGCTCTACAAAGTCATACAAAATACAATCACAGTAGGTACTTTCACAGTAGATTTTTTTTAGATTTGTCACAGCAAATAAAGTTAATCTTCAAGACCAACAGTTTCAACTGTGAGATTCAGATCAACTCTAAGATGGACTTTGTATATCATTTTGCTTCATGATATAATCTTTAGACTTTACATGTTTTAATTTTCATGATAAATGAAGCCTTTAAATGCCTAATAAATTATTTTTCACCCTACACATGAACATGACTCAGATTGAATGAGCACGTTTGTTTACATGAACGGTGTTAAAACGTTACAACTAGATGCTTAGCAACCGACAACCAATCGCGTGCCTTATCAAGGGTGCAAACTTGTCACCTTTTGGCAAAATTTGCCGTTTTCTATCAAAAATAGGTCATTATTAGCCTGGTCCTGCCAGACTCTCGTACATTTCATTTGTACAGAGAGTCTGGCCACTCTCCATTGACAAGCGTTAACTTCCTTGAAGGCGGGTACAATGTTGAAGTTTGAAACTATTGGATCTGGATCACTCTGAATCTGCCATAATTGGGAGATCCAGCCACACTCCTGCCACGCTCTGGATCTGCTCCTCATTTCTCCATTTGCGAGAGAGACTGTTTCTGACCGATGTCAGAGACGCAGACACATCTGCTTCTCACAGAGCGTGAGTTATATTTGCCGCTTTATTGGCCTTGAACGGTTAAATATACATAGGTGTATGTGTCAAAATGCCCATCTTTGCAAGTATCTTCGTAAACAGTCATTTAAGCCTTAAATGAAAGTAACAAGTAAACTGATAAAGAAAAGGCAAGTGTTACAGACAGTATAATGGACCTAGAGCCATAGAGAAACCCGTGCAGCACTTAAAGTGACAGCTGTCTAATTTTCCTGCTGTCTGTCATTCATATTAATCAAATAACAAAAGAGAAAATCTCTCACTGCTCTTGACTAATCCACTTTTGTAACTTTAATCAGAGTAAATATATATATTGTGTTTTTGTCACATTTTTCACCCCTGATGAGTTTGCACCCCTGCTTATATTCACACGCTTTGGGCAGTCATGGAAATGCTGCACGATGTACATAAACAGTTGTTTGTGCGAATGAAAGGAAAAATAAAGAAAACCCAGGATTCTGTTTACCCGAGATTTAGAATGACCCAGGTTTAACTATTTCAAGCGTGAAAAGCCCAACACGGGACTTCCTGGGTTTATACCATCTTGTCCACTCTGACGACGACAGCCTATGTGTATTGTTCAGAGCAGGTCTCAACGCGGAGACAAGAGTGTGCCTGCCTGGAGACGGACCCCGAGGGATGTTTATGGAGTATGTAGAATGGGTGTTTCTACATAATGGTTTCCCCTTTACCATCTGCGAGAGAGATGAGGAATTCAGCGCACCAGAAGTGCACACAGCACCCGCTGCATCAGCAGCCACCAGCCCAGTGGACGATAATCCAGAGCCCATCCATGATGCCAGTGCCAGAGTTAATGCCTGAGCCAAAGATCATCCCGGAGCCCGAGTCCGACAAAAAGTCTGACCAGGTGCATGAGCCGGCAACAGTGTCCGTGCCAGTGTATATATTGGTCAGCACCCTTAACATTGTTGGAGGAGTATGAAGAGAGCACAATTCCGGTTTCGTTGCCCTGCACCGAATCACCCAGCACTGAATTATTGATGAAAATCGAACTGTATTTGGATTCATATAGTTGTACGGTTAATGACCAAAAAAAGCCAGAGACTGTAAAGATGGCTGTCATTAGTATTTTGATGTAGTTTGTATGTTTTATCTGTGTCAGATGTGATAAATAATACTATTATCATTAAAATAGAGATGTTTTATATGTATAAGATGTTCTAGTTCAGGAAACTGAAGAAGAGGCTGTAACACTTTTAAGAGAAACTGAGATTTATTTTTAACTTGTTCTGTGTTGTTATTCTTCCACTTAAACACTGATACAATATCTTGAAGCTTTGCAACTGGCCTTCTTCACTTTTCTTCTCTTGCGATGCTTTGGCTTGTAAGTCAATAAAGAGAGAGATCTGTCTAATTTGTTTCCACTTTTGCTTTGTATTTGCCTTATTACCAAATATGACTTGTTACTCATCTTATCAGTCATTTATTGTCTGCTGATTCTACTTGAATCAATAAATAATCTAATAATTTTAGTTGTATCTATAAAGCAATGAAATATTGTGATTGCGTTTTGGGGTTTTCCGTGTTTTAATTTTCTCGTTTTTTTAAAGTGCCTAATAAACTATATTTCACCCCACATATGACTGAATGAGACGGCTGTCTGTCCACATCAGTAACTGTTTAACCCTCATTTTTATTTGATGTGTTTTACAGGCGTTTTTCCGCTGTAAACAGAGTTTGCTGATCTCGTCTCGCGGCGATGACGTCACCACTCGCGCGGTTTCTTCTTCAGTCAGCGCGTCCAGTCTTCTGAGGTGAGCAGTTCACGCTATTTCGCGTATTTACACAATTTTAAAACATACTTTACACGGGTTGTTTAAGCAACATTCAACGGGGTCATTTCTGAATGATTTTAATCAGGTTCAGCGCTAGTTATGTGTGTCTGCTGACTAAAATACACACTTTTAAAAGAGAAGGTTTTATGATTTGTCAGTTGCACAAACAAACCAGTAACTAAATACTTGTAGAGTACAACGGGACAAAAGCCTTAAGAAAAATGTGCTTTTCACTACTTTTCACAAAAATATATACATGTATTGAACATTGGAGCGGCAGATTTTCTGTAAAATTGACTGGTTTATTCTGATCATGAACGTGATGACACGAGGAATTATTTATATACACAGACACTGCTTTTCTTCTTTGTTAAACTTACGTGTGTCATTTGTTTAGAGACCGTAGTGCTCGTAAATGTAATGAAAATATTATTAGACCTTTTAAATGTCCGTCCGCATTTCTCCTCGTTCTTGGGAGTTTGCTGTCACATAGGGTTAGATTTTTAAAATACATCAAGGTGCCCTCAACTGTTTTTTTGTGTTTTTTTCCCCCTGTGGTCATATTTTAATATTCATGTTTGTATGATAAGTGTGTTGGTAGGTCTGTGTTTTATTGGTTGCTGTCTTTCCTCTTCCCCTCTAGACTCCCATTTTTCTACAGCTTTACATGCCCATTTCTTGAGACTTTTTCAACTCAGAGGTGTGAACGACCAGGCTAAAACAGGTGGTTTCATGACACTTTAATATACTTAAAAGGTATACTAGGTCAAAATAAATAATTAAAATGTGTGAATTATTATAAAACCATAAACTCAGTAAGTGGTTTCCTCTTGATTTTGTCAGATCTGCTCCTCCCACTGCAATTCACCAATAAATGCTGGAATATTCCCATCAGCCTACAAGTGAAGACGAGCATCAGACCATCAGGAAGAGCTGAAATCTGCAAAGACAGAGTTTATTGAACAGAACAAAACAAAACGTATCAGACCCATTTGAATTCTGCACAGAATTCTGTATTTCAAAGCTATATGGAGGAGATCATGATGCGAAATGGTTAGGGATTAGGAGGAAACTGCAGCTTTACCGAGCTGAAAGGCAGTAGTCAAACTGTGATATAAATGAAACGCTATTGGCTGTTTTAAAAAGGGGGAGGAGCTGCTTGATATGTCCCGCCCTGTCTTCCTGTTTCACAGGAAATTACGTCAACACATTGAATAATGCTGTGTTTCAAGCAAGCCTGCCGCACTCATGTTAAAAACTTAAGCCAAAACGTCTCGATCGCCCCCTGGTGGCTGGTCCCAGTATAGCTCATAACCCCGTCCCTCCGTGTATTCTAATGGACGCGAGACAAACTAAACAATCAAATTACACTTCAAATAATTTTTTCCCAATGTTGGTTTCTGTCATTTTAGGCATTTGATTTCATTTCAAGTGTTCGTTTTTTTAAATAAGTTTGGTTTTAGTTAGTTATTTGATGCTATAAAAACGTCAACCGTAACAGATTTTGTTATTCCGTGTATACCGCGACATGTAAATAAGTGGGCGTGGTTAACTCACGTGCCGCGTGCGTAAGACTGAGACACTGCGATTTGTCAAAGAAACATGGAGAAAGACGAACGAGCAGATCAGGAGGATCCACAAAGGAGTTACTTTTTCTAAAGGGTTGTTAATAACGTGATGTTGTCAGAACAAAGGCGGCAGCCGTCGACTGCAAGAGCAGTGCAGCACCCGGACCGTTTAGATTAACCATAAAAGTAGGCCTTGTTGCCTTGCTCCGGAGGCAGTCGTATGCAAATTGTTGAGCCCCTGTGACGTCACATGCCACTTCGGTTTCAAACTAAGTATTTTTACAGCTTGATTATATAAATGCTTTTTTATTGATGACGATGACGTTTTAAGTTATGTAACTTTTTAGGATGTATTAATGATACAAAGACCTCTTATATGGCAAAAGATTGTAAAGTTTGATTTCACATGTAATGACCTCTTTAAATTACTTTGCCACGCTGAAAAGCCAGAACACGCAAGAAACCTTCACCCACTTATCGGAAACTGCGTTGGGCCGATTGGGCGGGCCTTACACTGCCATTCTCAATTTTGTTTAGTTTTGGTATGTTTAATGTTTATCGAATCTTGTTTCACTGACCATTTGATAAAAACAAGAAAATGAAAGGCAATTGTGTTTCAGGCCCAGTGCATAGAAAGTGTTCCCTATATGATTCATTGGTTGAACTGTTTTTTCACAACTCTTGATGTTTTTTTTTCCTACTACAAACACTAAATCTAATGAACTGCTTTATATCCTTATTGTTCGCCAACCTCTTTGTTCTTCAGTGTCTTTCATTCTTTAGTGTTCTGGATCTCTCATGTTTTCACTGTCCTTCAATGAACTCTGTCTTTGCAGATTTCAGATCTTCCTGATGGTCTGATGCTCGTCTTCACTTGTAGGCTAGTCTAATAATAATCTAGTGAAATAACTTTTAAATAAATTAACTGCAAAGCGTTTTATTCTAATCCACAAATTCCATCTCTTTTTATTTCTAATTTCATAAACATACTTTATTCCTACCTTTTATCTTGCTTTGCATTAACATATTTTTTCTATATTCCTTTGTCTATAAGGAGTAGAAAAATGTACGCATCTGAAGACATCAGCATAATGGATGAGGTGAAAACAGGATCTATTGACATGAAATAAAGAGGCTTTTCAGCTGCTCTAATAATAGTGATGAGCCATAGACTATCAATACTCATTAAACAAGCCATTCAGGATCAGCAGCAGATCATCTCACTTTATTCACAGTATCTGCTGCTAGAAACAGATTGTTCGAGTCAGAATATATGATGAAAGCCTATAAAAGTCCTCTGATATTACTGTTATTTCTCAAATGATACAGAAAAATAACAGTAATATAAAGACAGACACTAATGACACCCATATTTATCAACCACTGTAATTTGTCCATATGAATCTAAATATAATTCGATTTCCTAATAACTACATTCATAACAATAAACTGATTAGTTCACTAGCATTTTACCGTTTTTGTATGTGAAGAGAAACACATATCATAAAACTTCTTTTAAATGCTTTACTCAGCAGACACACAAACGATGAAACAAACATAAACCCAACGAAAACCATGCAGAAATGTTACAGTAAAATATTTAAACTGTGTAAAGAGTATTTTACAATTACGCGAAATAGCGGGAACTGTTTACCTCAGAAGACGCAACACTGACTGACGGGAGCGCGCGCTGGTGATGACGTCATCGCCGCGAGTCGAAATCAATGGTAGACTCAAAATCAAATAAAAAATGCGCCAAATTCTCTTTAAAACATCTATAAAACAACATATCAAACAAAAGAAGGGTATTTCGTGGCTTTTAGATGTAACTTATTCTCAATGCAAGAAGAATCAGCAGACAATAAAAGTTCAGTATTTGGGTGAAGCAAAAAGTAAAAGTATAGAAACAAATGAGACAGATCTCTCTTTATTGACTAACAGGATAGCAAATCTCAAAAGAAAAAAAGGTGAAGGCCAGTTGCAAAACTACATGACAGTATACCTTACATCTGTTTATAAATACAATATAAAAGGAAGAATAACTAGATGTTTTAAAAACAACAACGAAGAACAAGTAAAAAAATAAACCAGCCTCTTCTCTTTAGATTCTTGAACAAGAACAGTTTGAACCTGTAAAAACCTTTTGCTTTCCCTCATATGTGTAAACAAACTACAAGTGGTACATATGCATTATAAGGAAAGTAACATAAAATGAAACTTGTAATAAAGCATTATAATATATATATATATATATATATATATATATATATATATATCACAAGGCAAAATGATATACAATAATAAAACCTTTAAACATTGTCCATCTTTGAGTTTATCTGAATCTGTGGAATATTTCTATTAATCATATAAATGAATATAGTATCAGAATATATATATTGGTTATATATAGTATAATCAATAAGAATATAGCCATTTACTTAGCCAAGTTATTCTACTATTATAGCCAACTGTGTGTGTGTGTGCTCACATGATGATGAGTAGCCATAAAGAGAAAACATGTTATGATCCTGTGCTCAGCCATATAATAATCTGTCATGTGATGAACTGAAGACTCTTTGTGCTACCATTATATGAGAACGCATGGGATGAAACAATATCTCTTGTTGTACTTAATATAGTTTGTGATATACAACAGTGGTATATATGAAATATATATGCATATATATAAATGCATTGACTCCACCTTGATTGGACTATATAGAAAAGTGTATTTAAGGCTGTCAGACACCATTCTGGAGTTTTCTCTGTAGATCTACCCAGGATTTATTTCTTTGTAATCTTCTGGCATCAAAATCCAGAGACACAGAATGATTTTTTACAAAGGCAACAACAAATCTCACAGTTGAAACTGCTGGTCTTGAAAATGAACTTTACTCTCGACATAGACTTTGACAACGACTCGTGACTTGACTTGGACTTTAACCCTGTGACTTAGAAAGTCTTTATGGCCTACATTTTAAAACCAAAGATCAGAGTTGTGTTCGCTGTAGGCTGGTCCCAGAAGCGTATGTTCACACCGATATGATTAGCACTGCGTTGGCGATTTGGCACTGAGCCAGAGACGGACCAGCTCAGTGTGCGCTTGTCATATAGGCCAGTGTTTCACTGATGTAAACACGAACCGTGTGCTACACGGAACACAACAACACACATGGACAGTAAAGCGTACAGCCCAAGCGAACTCGAAACCACACATTCACACAACAAGACAGAGCACATGAGATCAAGTAAATACTCATTCCATGCACTCATAACAGAAGACACACACGGAGCATGATTGTCCGAATCCCGAGACAGAACCGAAAACAAACTAGACCAAAGTGCCGGGATGTGAACACCACGCTCCGCACACAAAACTAGTTACATGGACAGAAGAGCTCACACAAGACAAGACAAGATGATAGCAGTGTCAGAGCACTGTCACCAACCCAAGAAGAAAGGGCGAGGCAATGTGGGGACGAATGACTCTGGGGAAGCTGCAGTGCTTATGACCACCTCTGGGGGACTGCAGTGACTTTGGCCGCCTCTAGGGGAGCTGCAGCATCTTCTACTCTCTCAGAGAAGGCTGCAGATAGGAGTGAGGCGGGGCCGTTCTTCCTTCTCCATCTCTGCAAATGGGTCATCGGAGGACTGGAGTTGTGGTTAGGGTGGTGTACAAGTGGGAGCTCTTCTTGATCCAGAAAATCAGGACCCCCATGATGGTAAATCTTGTACACAAACTACCAGAACGTCAAAGTCCCCAGCCTCCCCATCTCCCAGGGGCTAAGGGGCTCATCGAGGCAGCTGTTGAAAACCTCTTTGAGATCGAAGACAAGACAAGAGGATAGAAGTGTCAAGAGCTCTGTCACCAACCCAAGCATAAACAGACCGAAGTGACAGAACCCTGACAAAAAATGGCTGAAAGAAGTGAGAGGTTTCACAACCTTTACAACCAAGGGAAATTATATGATTTGAAGAATGAATTCTATGAATGTATCTCGGAAGGGAACTGAATGCTTTAAGAAAAGTTTTGATGGCATTTTCTTTTATTCTTCCCTCCATGTAACGTGTAGTGTTTATAAGCGCTGCTTTGTTTACAGAGGTTACGGGGAAAACGGCTCTATTTCTGCTATTCCATAAGCGCCACCTACTGACAGAGAGAGGACTTTACATTTTCATTCAGCCTGACTGTGGTTTTTGTTTGTGAAGCTTATATATATATATCCATATTGAAATCTTTATACACTTCCGACAGACGGCCATACGCATCAATTTACAGTGAAAGAGTAACCCCTGACCTGACACATGGCGTAATGAGAATACGGAAGCACAGAGGATAGAGCAAAACAAAACACCAGTCACGAATTAGAAGTCTAAAGCAAGATTTTTTTTTAAAGAGAAATGTTGGTGGAGCTTGAGTTTGTTGTCCAGTCCTATTTGTTTGAACCACAAGAGGCATCAAAGCTTACGCTACTCCCACATCGCATCAGGGGTCACTCTTTTGGCGCAAGTTGACTTGCATACGTCTTCTGCCTGGAAGCTAGTTATTTTAGTGTATAATGTTTTAAATATGGATATTTTTCTTACAAAAACTCATTGCTTTGCTTCAGAAGGCCTTTATTAACCCACTGGAGCCGTGTGGATTACTTTTATGATGGATGGCTTTTTTCGACTTCAAAATCAAGTCTGCCATTCACTACCATAAAGCTACCATAGAAGAGCCTGGATTTGTTTTAATATAACTCCAATTGTATTCATCTAAAAGAAGAATGTCATATACACCTAAAATGGCTTGAGGGTGAGTAAATCATGTGATAATTTTAATTTTGGGGTGAACTATCCCTTTAAATCTATCTAAAAAAAAAATTATCTAACATAACATTAACATTAAAAAAAACTACACAATGGTGCTACAGTTCTGACAGTCTCTCGTGGATATTTCGTTTATTTTACAAAAACGTTGTAATTGCAATGCAATTTCCTCTTTTAAAAAAATAGTGTTTCTTAAAATATTGACATTTAGGAAGTGACATCATCTGAACTCTTTCTAGATGAACCTTCGCCCCAGTCTGAGGTCCAGGGTGCTCTGGAGCAGGTTTTCATCAAGGACGTCTCTGTACATTGCTGCATTCATCTTTCCCTCGATCCTGACCAGTCTCCCAGTTCCTGCCACTGAAAAACATCCCCACAGCATGATGCTGCCACCACCATGCTTCACTGTAGGGATGGTATTGGCCAGGTGATGAGCGGTGCCTGATTTCCTCCAGACATGATGCTTGCCATTCAGGCCAAAGAGTTCAATCTTTGTTTCATCAGATGTTGTTTCTCATGGTCAGAGTCCTTCAGGTGCCTTTTGGCAAACTCCATGTGCCTTGTACTGAGGAGTGGTTTCCATCTGGCCACTTTACCATACAGGCCTGATTGGTGGCGTGATGCAGAGATGGTTGTTCTTCTGAAAGGTTATCCTCTCTCCACAGAGAAACGCTGGCACTCTGTCAGAGTGACCATCGGGTTCTTAGTCACCTCCCTTCTCCCCCGATCGCTCAGTTTGGCCGAGCGGCCAACTCTAGGAAGAGTCCTGTTGGTTCCAAACTTCTTCCATTTACGGATGATGGAGGCTACTGTGCTCATTGGGACCTTCAATGCTGCAGAAATTTTTCTGTAACCTTCCCCAGAGCTGTGCCTCTATACAATCCTGCCTCAGAGGTCTACAGACAATTCCTTGGACTTCATGACTTGGTTTGTGCTCTGACATGCACTGTTAACTGTGGGACCTTATATAGACAGGTGTGTACCTTTCCAAATCATGTCCAATCAACTGAATTTACCACAGGTGGACTCCAATCAAGTTGTAGAAACATCTCAAGGATGATCAGTGGAAACAGGATGCACCTGAGCTCAATTTTGAGTGTCTTGGCAAAGGCTATGAATACTTATGTACATGTGATTTTTTCGTTTTTAATTTTTTTTTAAATTTGCAAAGATTTCAAACAAACTTCTTTCACATTGTCATTATGGGGTATTGTTTGTAGAATTTTGAGGAAAATAATGAATTTAATCCATTTTGGAATAAGACTGTAACATAAAATGTGGAAAAAGTGAAGTGCTGTGAATACTTTCTGGATGCCCTGTACACTTTGTAAATAGTATTTTACAATTATGTGAAAAAGAGTAAACTGCTCACTTCAGAAAACTCAACACTGACTGAAGGGAGCGCGCACTAGTGATGACGTCACCACAGCGAGACGAGACCAACGCAAGATTATCAAAAATGCGCCAAATACTGTTAAAAACGGCAAAACATCTATAAAACATCATATCAAACGATGTGACTAAAATTATGAATTTATTCTTGATGCAAGAAGAATCAGCAGACAATAAAAGTAAGCAAAAAAGTAAAAGTAGAATCAAATGACACCGATCTCTCTCTTTATTGACTAACAGGAATGCAAAGCATCTCAAGAGAATAAAAGTGAAGGACAGTTGCAAACCTATATAACAGTATATCTTACATATGTGTTTTTTAAACACACCAGAAGAGTAAGAATGACTAGTTATTTTAAAAACAACAAGTTACAAATAAATCAGCTTCTTCTTCAGCTTCATTAACAATAACAGTTTGAACCTGTAAAAAACTTCTACTTTTCTTCACAAAAGTGAAAACAAATTACATGTGAAAATTGAACATAATATGACATTCAAAATAAACTTAATAATATAAATTTATATCATGAAGCAAAATAGTTTACAAGAATTTCATGATGGGAATTCTGGCTCTTTTTAGGGAACCGGATCATTTGGCTCAGCTCAGTAATAAGAGCCGGCTCTTTCAGCTCCCAAACAGCTCTTCATTTAGTACCCCTTCTAGCTTTATAATTCAGCCAAATTTAGTAATGTTTGGCCTGTGATTGCACATATTTCACTTAAATTATTCAATGTAATTATATTAAACCTTAAATTTTACATTATGTTTGGTAAAAGAAAAAACAGTGTAAAACCAATTAGGCCTACACGTGTGTATTGAACATTTTATTTATATTAAACTATCAAAAATAAAACCATTCAAAGCAACACACTTAAAACATATACAAAACAAATAAGGTTATTAAAGTAGACCGTGCTCGATATATTTTTACCTTACAAATTCTACATTCTTCCTTTAATTGTGTTATTAAAATGCATAAAAGTGCTACTTTGTTTGCATGTTACTCATCTTGTTTTCTGACCCGATATTTAGGATGATCTTTTCACCACACTGCTCAACCACACACACTCCATACAGTGACTGAATTTTGTGTTAATGTGTAGTCTACTGTGTGTGTGTGACGAATTGAGAGTGGCGCCAAAACATACATCAAAATAATGTTCAGTTAGTGTATGGACTAGCCTACTTGACGTGTGGCTGAGCATTGTAGCGAGAGAATAATAATTATATTATTCTGTCTTTTATTAATATACAAAAAAAATTAAAACAGCTCTCAGACGGGAACCGAGTCTCACCGTTCACTTAAAGGAACCGGCTCGTTCACAAACGACATCACTACAAGAATTAAACTTTGAGATATTGTCCATCTTTTGAGTTGATAGGAATCTCACAGTTGAAAATAATGGTGTTGAAGATGAACTTTATTCACTGTGACACATTTAGATGATGCTTCTTTGTCCTGTTTCTCACTGTGGCTGGTTAGAACAGATTTATATTGAACCTTATTGCTCAACTGTATTATTGTGTCACGTTTGGTAAGGACTTGAAAGTGCTGGATCTGAAAATTATCTACTTACAGGGAGTATGTTTTGTATGCCAACGTAGAGCAGATGTTTGAGTGAATTTCTTCCCGCATTTAGTGCAGTGATACGGTTTCTCTCCAGTGTGGATCCTCTCATGTGATTCCAGATATAATGCCCGATTGAAGCGCCTGTTGCAGTGTGAACACATGTAAGGTTTCTCTCCTGTGTGAGTCCTCTCATGTGCTCTCAGGGCTCCTGACTGATTGAATCTCTTGTCACAGTGTGAACACTTGTAAGGTTTCTCTCCAGTGTGGAGCCTCTCGTGCACTTTCAAATCTAGAGCTCTAATGAAAGTCTTCCCACACTTAAAGCACATATGATTTCTTACACCAGTATGTATTTTCTGATGAACTTTTAAACTGTCCAACAGTGAAAAACTCTTTCCACACAAAGAACATGAATGTGGTTTCTCCTGTGAATGAACTGTCCGGTGTCTCTTCAAGTCTGAAGCCCACAAAAATGTTCTGCCACATTGATCACATTCATGCAGTCTCTCTCCTGTGTGGATGATCATGTGTCTCTTAAGGTTTGATGATTGTCTAAAACTCTTCCCACACTGATCACATGTGAACGGTTTCTCTCCAGTGTGGATCCTCATGTGATCCTTGACATTCTTTTTGGATGTGAAACTCTTTCCACACTGATGGCAGGAGAAACATTTCTTTTCCTTTCTTTTCAGTAAAGAAATACTTTTAGTCTGTGAGCGAGTTTTATCTCCAGTTTTGACATGATGATGTTTCTCCTTTTCACCCTCCTCATTCTTCAGCATCACGTCTGAAATGACAGAAAAAAACTCCACAATAGTCTAATATAATATTAACATAAAAAATATATATAGTGCTACAGCTGACAGTCTATTACATGGATATTTAATTTCTTACAAAAACTTTGTAATAATTTAAGTTAATTAGCTGTATTTTTCACTCGGGTGGGGGGGCAGATTTTTTTTTAAGGTTTAAAGGGGGGCAGGACCAAAAAAGTTAATATTAATGTTTCACGTTTGATGAGGATGCGGCTTCACACTTGAAAGCGCTGGATCTGAAGATTAACTACTTACTGTGATTGTTTTTTGTATGACTGTGTAGAGAAGATGAACGACTGAAACTCATCCCACATGCAGTGCAGTGATACGGTTTCTCTCCAGGGTGGATCCTCTCGTGTGTTTTCAACACTGTTAAGACAATTTCCTTTCATTGCATTTCCTCATTTTTTAAAAATATAACATTTCTTAAAAAGGTGACACTCAGGAAGTGACATCTTTTGAACTCTTTCTAGAGTATGACAGGAAAATAATTTCAATCCATTGTAGTGTTTACTGCATTTATCAACCCTGTTACCAAAGTTATAAGAGAAATATTATGAAATACAAGTTTATCAGTAGGGCTGGGACAATAAATCGATGCATCACTCGGTTCTGAGATTTTCAGAATGCATCGCAATTCTCTCTCGAATCGATTCTAAGCTTAGTTTTTAACAGCAGATGGCGCTCTGGGCTAGTTTTTTTAACCGCACGCTTAAATGCTTACGAAAAAGAGTGCTTGTGCGTTCAGCTGAGTCTGAGAATGTACTCGCACCTCAGAATGCTCTTATGAGGCGAGATTACCTTTATTCAACCTTTTCGAACTTTATTAATTATTTTATAGAAGGTTCAAGTGGCGTGTGTAAGGAACTGGAAGCAAGCAGAGCCAATACGGCTGTTTCTAAAGCATGCAGTGTCATCTGCTGTTAAAAACTAACCCCAGAATCGATTCGAGAGAGAATCGTGATGCATTCGGAAATATCAGAACCATTTCTCGATTCACGAAGCATCGATTTATTGTCACTGCCCTATTTATCAGAAAGTATAAAACAGCTTCTTTTTTTATTTAAAATAAATCTACCATTTTAAAAAAATTTGTATGTTTAATGTTTATTGCTTAAAAAAAGAAGCTAAATCAGTGTCAGGCTTGTGAAGTGTATTTAACAATTCACAAAATTAACGGAATGCATAGCTGATATAAAAAAAAATTGGATGACTAGTAATTTCCTACTACTTAATTCTTAATTATACTTAAATACTTAATTCTGAAAAAACAGAGATTCTAATTATTGGACCAAAAACCCTCCACACCTAGTAACCTAGAATACTGTCTAACACTTGATGGCTGCTCTGTCAAGTCCTTGTCGTCAGTTAGGAACCTGGGTGTGCTCTTTGATACCAATCTTTCATTTGTAAGACACGTTTCTAGCATCTGTAAAACTGCATTCTACCATCTTAAAAATATATCTAAATTACGGCATATGCTCTCAATGCAAAATGCTGAACAGTTAGTTCATGCGTTCATGACCTCAAGGCTAGATTATTGTAATGCTCTACTGGGTGGTTGCCCTGCTCGCTTAATAAATAAACTGCAGCTGGTCCAAAACGCAGCAGCTCAAGTTCTTACTAGAACCAGGAAGTATGACCATATTAGCCCGGTTCTGTCAACACTGCACTGGCTCCCTATTAAACATTGTATACTTTTTAAAATCTTGCTGATTACTCACAAAGCACTAAATGGTTTAGCTCCCCAGTACTTGAGCGAGCTCTTAACGCATTATACTCCATCACGTCTATTGCGGTCTCAAAATTCTGGCCGGTTGATAATACCTAGAATATCAAAATCAACTGCAGGCGGTCGATCCTTTTCCTATTTAGCACCTAAACTCTGGAACAGTCTTCCTAGCATTGTTCGGGAAGCAGACACACTCTGTCAGTTTAAATCTAGACTAAAAACACATCTCTTTACTATGGCATACACATAAAACATTTTTAATTTCTATTATTCAAATCAGTTAAATGATTGTTTCAGGCTGCATTACCTAGGTCAGCCGGAACCGGGAACACTTCCAATAACACCTGATGTACTCGTTACATCATAAGAAGAATGGCATCTACGCTAATGTTAGTCTCTCTGTTTATCCCGAGGTTTACTGCAGTCGGCCGGGTCCGGGCCGTATCCGGACCAGATGGTGGACCTTAGCCTGGACATGACGAACGCATCCCTGAAGTGTCTGTAAAGACCGTCTCAATTAAACTCCCCCCTGTAAATGCCGCATTGACACGACATCCTCATTAAACCCGTCCCCGGCGTGACAACGCCAATCTTTCGAATAATCCTACGAATATCTATTGATCTAATATGACTTCTGACCTGTAATGTTGCCAGAATCATAATCATACACTATTTGTTCGTCGGCCAGAGGAGAACTGGCACCCCGACTGAGCCTGGTTTCTCCCAAGGTTTTTTTCTCCATTCTGGCCCTGAAGGAGTTTTGGTTCCTTGCCACCGTCGCCTTTGGCTTTTGGCTTGCTCAGTTGGGGACACTTAAATTTTCTGCCCGCATTGACACTATATGATAATTGAAATGAGCTGGATGACATCACCGTTTTCACCAGAGCGGCTGTACAGCCGAATCAAATTCCGTTGCATTATTTTCCTGTTACCACTGTGAAGCTGCTTTGAAACAATTGCCATTGTAAAAAGCGCTATATAAATAAAGGTGATTTGATTTTATTTTATTTACAACGGAAATGAATCAAAAACTTACTTTAGCTGGACAATAACTTTTTTTCCAGAGCTGATGTACAGCCAAAACAATCTCTCTTCCATTAATTTCCTATTATCACTGTAAAGCTGAAGGTGATAAATGAAGGTGACTTGATTTAGGCATGCCCCAAATTCTGCTTACAGGTTTTTTCAGGTCTGACACTTCTGTTGCGCAATGAATCCTCCGCCCCGGTCCTGTCAGTCTTCTCGTCACGTGATCAATGATCAGTGCTGTGCACTATGGTCGACTCGAACAGCTCGTGTTGGATGAGCTGATGGAATTGAAGCGACTGTTATCCACTGGAATTAAATTGTTTTTATTTCTATAAAAAGCAAAATGACAGTGGAGGCGTAATGTAAACGTGGCGGTGGCATATTCTATCCTAACTTCACCCTCACACTCCGTCATGACAATATGACACGAGACAGCTTTTCACCTCGACGAGAAATCTCATCACATTTTAATCTCGCCAGATCTCGTGGCACGAGATCTCGTCACACCCCTACACCAACCTCTTTGTTCTTCAGTGTGTTTCATTCTGCAGTGTTCTGGATCTCTCATGTTCTCACTGTCCTTCAATAAACTCTGTCTTTGCAGATTTCAGCTCTTCCTGATGGTCTGATGCTCGTCTTCACTTGTAGGCTGATGGGAATATTCCAGCATTCATTGGTGAATTGCAGTGGGAGGAGCTTCAGTGAAGGAGGAGGAGCAGATCTGACAAAATCAAGAACAAATCACTTACAGTAGCCAGGTTTCCATCCAAGGATTTTTTTGCGAAAAAAGGTTTAGCGCATCAAAATGTTTACCGATATAGCTGATGGAAATGCCAGTTATCAATAATTTTTTGCAAATGTCGACACAGAATTGATGCGCTAAAGTTAAACGGAAAAAGATTATGTCGATACTTCAAATGTCGCGAAAACTAGTTTGGAAACACGTTTTGTCGAGAAAAAGGGCTTTAACGCAAATAAATGTGGTGTCACATGACAGAATTAGCTTATTATATACAGCGTCCGCGCGTGGCATTGCTCCCGTTTATTGCTCCTGTAGCCTAGTTCAAAGGCGCACTAAATCTATTATATTCATATTATTAAATTGTATATTAAATAATTGTATTATTATTGGTAAGAATAAGACATGTTACCTCTCAAACATCATTCATCTTTATTTTTGTAATTTTGTGTTTTTTAAAATCTAATAAAACTTCAGAATCAGAAAAACTTCAGAAAAATAATAGCTAACTGCACCAATTTCTGAATATTGCTTGAGCAAGTATTGATCAAAACGGTGTTTATAACGAAGTAAAAAAAAAAAAAAAAACATGACATGACAAAAATGTTTGATGTATAGGGCCTACTATTTAATAATATAGCCTATAATAAAAAATTTTTTCAAAATGGATGAGGAAAATAGCGTCTTGAAAATCTCGGCAGCTCGACAAAAATAAAAATGTGGCGTCTGTCAAACGAAGGAAGGCTGTTGGAGTTTCCAATACTGACACAAAGAAAGATGTTATTAAACACAAATTAAACATGTTACTTCTGCATCTAAATAAATAAAATTAATGCTATAAAATCAATATTTCATGGGCAGGATCTGGCTACTTGACAAATGAAAATCACAAACATGAAACTTGTTAATAAAATAATTTTATAAATACAATTTATTAATATGTAAAATAATTTTATCCCAAACAAAAAAAAAAAAAAAGGTTGGTTGAATCCAAAAAGCTCTAAACGAATTTTAGAATTGTTAAGACGGCATCAGTTAAGCTAAACTATTTAAAACAGTTAAATATAGGTTACACAAATAAAACGTTAAGGTTACAGCTGCATCTGTCTCTGAGGAAAAAAAAAAAAAAAATAGCGATTTGATATTTTTGATCGATTTGATGTTATTGAATTCTGAAACCAGAATGAAAAACTTCTTTTGGTTTGAAAGATCTGACATGCGCTCCTGGCCATGTCAAACCGCGACTGGCTGCATGTTCAAGGCTTACGTTAAAGATTGTTGCTATATGACCGAACATTTTACTGCACCAATCTTTTTTATGGATAGTAAAATGTTGCATACAGGACAAATGAGCTGCTCTGTGTCAACACCCATGAGCTTCGTCATAAAGTCCCACTTCTCCGTGATCTTCCGGTTAATATTTCCTAATTTAGTAATAGGCCTATTATTCTGAAAATAGTAAGTAAATTTCAATCTTCTCATTACTCTCTGCATTTTACAAATATTTGGGACACGAAAGATATGATATAAGTTGCGATATACGTGAAATTATGTATGGAAACGACTTTAGGGCAGATTTTTTTAACGATACAACAAAACTTATGCGGCAATGCGGGTTTTTTTAGGGATGACGTCATTACGCACACGATTTTATTGGTAAAAGGCCAATTGGACGGAAACAGCCTGGACACAGCAAATTGCATGTTAATCTTTTTTTAACGCATATTCACTTTGTCGATAACAAAACAGTGGAAAAAGTGGATGGAAACTTGGCTAGTGTTTGTTTTTATACTAATTCACACACTATATTTATGTTCATTTATCTATCTAGAAAAGTAACCTTTAAGTACATTAATTGCAAAGTGTTTATAACTAATTCACAAATTCTCTTTATTTCTAAGAATTTTATACACATTTTATTTCTAAATTTTAACTTACCTCTCATAACATATAGGCAAAGAATATATTATTATAGAAATTTTTATACAAATATGAACAATGTAAGAATTTTTTTTTTAAATAAACAAAAAAAATAAATGTACATATTTCGAAGAAACAAATAACCCAACTGAGTTTACTTTAACTTGTCTTCGTTTATTGTGCTTTAGTTTTGTGTTTAATATGAAACATGGTTTATCACAGATTAATGAAATAAATGCTGTTCTGAAACTTACCTATATCTTGTAGATGTCTCAATAGCTGATCGTGTTGTTTTCTTAAGTCTGTTGACACCAATAAAATGAGCTTAATGTGTCAATTTACGGATCTGAAGACATCCGCATAATGAATGAGGTGAAAACAGGATCTATTGACATGAAATAAAGAGGTTTTTCAGCTGCTCTGATAATAGTGATGAGCCGTAGACTATCAATACTCATTAAACAAGCCATTCAGGATCAGCAGCAGATCATCTCACTTTATTCACAGTATTTGCTGCTAGAAACAGATTGTTGGAGTCTGAATATATGCTGAAAGCTTATAAAAGTGCTCTGACATTACTATTATTTAACAAATATTTTTGAAATACGCAAAATATCTTCGTTCAAAACAATTACTTCGCTAGCATTTTACCGTTTTGTATTTTAAGACCAGAAATGTCCACGTAAAATGATATTTACACTTTTTAAATAGTATTTTACAATTACCTGTAATGGCGTGAACTGCTCACCTCAGATGACGACACTGACTGAAGGGAGCGCAGCGCGCGCTGGTGATGATGTCATCACCGCGAGACGAGATCAACGGAAGATTATCAAAAACGCGCCAAATACGATTTAAAACGGCAAAACATCTATAAAACAAAACATACCAAACAAAATAACGGTATTTCATGGCTTTTAGCTGTAACTAAAATTATGAATTTATTATTGATGGAAGAAGAATCAGCAGACAATAAAAGTAAGCAAAAACAAAAAGTGATCTCTCTCTTTATTGACTAACAGGATAGCAAAGCATCTCAAGAGAATAAAAGTGAAGGACAGTTGCAAACCTATATAACAGTATATCTTACATCTGTGTTTTTTAAACACACCAGAAGTGTAAGAATGACTAGTTATTTTAAAAACAACAATGAAGAACAAGTTACAAATAAATCAGCTTCTTCTTCAGCTTCATTAACAATAACAGTTTGAACCTGTAAAAACACTGTAAAAAAGTGTAAACAAATTACATATGAAAATTGAACGCAATATGAAACTCAAAATAAAGCATAATGATATAAATTTATTGTGTCTTTATTGTGTATTTATTGTCTGCATATACTGTAAAGTTTCAGTGACAAACGATTAGGGGAGTGAATCCGCTAAATTGTTCGGTGATGAAATTGCTATGATTGACAGTGATAACCGTAGCAACTGATGTGACGAAATATGTATGCCTTTGTCAAAATAGACCTGTATGATTAATCTTTAAAAGATCGCTTTATATATCCTATAATACTCATTGATTTATATCCCATAATACTCACTGATGATTTACAGTGGGGAGAACAAGTATTTGATACACTGCCGATTTTGCAGGTTTGCCCACTTACAAAGCATGTAGAAGTCTGTTATTTTTATCATAGGTACTCTTCAACTGTGAGTGACGGAATCTAAAACAAAAATCCAGAAAATCACATTGTATGATTTTTAAGTAATTAATTTGCATTTTATTGCATGACATAAGTATTTGATACATCAGAAAAGCAGAACTTAATATTTGGTACAGAAACCTTTGTTTGCAATTACAGAGATCATACGTTTCCTGTAGTTCTTGACCAGGTTTGCACACACTGCAGCAAGGATTTTGGCCCACTCCTCCATACAGACCTTCTCAAGATCCTTAAGGTTTCGGGGTTGTCGCTGGGCAATACGAACTTTCAGCTCCCTCCAAAGATTTTCTATTGGGTTCAGGTCTGGAGACTGGCTAGGCCACTCCAGGACCTTGAGATGCTTCTTACGGAGCCACTCCTTAGTTGCCCTGGCTGTGTGTTTCAGGTCGTTGTCATGCTGGAAGACCCAGCCACGACCCATCTTCAATGCTCTTACTGAGGGAAGGAGGTTGTTGGCCAAGATCTCGCGATACATGGCCCCATCCATCCTCCCCTCAATACGGTGCAGTCCTCCTGTCCCCTTTGCAGAAAAGCATCCCCAAAGAATGATGATTCCACCTCCATGCTTCATGGTTGGGATGGTGTTCTTGGGGTTGTACTCATCCTTCTTCTTCCTCCAAACACGGTGAGTGGAGTTTAGACCAAAAAGCTCTATTTTTGTCTCATCAGACCACATGACCTTCTCCCATTCCTCCTCTGGATCATCCAGATGGTCATTGGCAAGCTTCAGACAGGCCTGGACATGCGCTGGCTTGAGCAGGGGGACCTTGCGTGTGCTGCAGGATTTTAATCCATGACGGCGTAGTGTGTTACTAATGGTTTTCTTTAAGACTGTGGTCCCAGCTCTCTTCAGGTCATTAACCAGGTCCTGCCGTGTAGTTCTGGGCTGATCCCTCACCTTCCTCATGATCATTGATGCCCCACGAGGTGAGATCTTGCATGGTGCCACAGACCGAGGGAGATTGACCGTCATCTTGAACTTCTTCCATTTTCTAATAATTGCGCCAACAGTTGTTGCCTTCTCACCAAGCTGCTTGCCTATTGTCCTGTAGCCCATCCCAGCCTTGTGCAGGTCTACAATTTTATCCCTGATGTCCTTACATAGCTCTCTGGTCTTGGCCATTGTGGAGAGGTTGGAGTCTGTTTGATTGAGTGTGTGGACAGGTGTCTTTTATACAGGTAACAAGTTCAAACAGGTGCAGTTAATACAGGTAATGAGTGGAGAACAGGAGGGCTTCTTAAAGAAAAACTAACAGGTCTGTGAGAGCCGGAATTCTTACTGGTTGGTAGGTGATCAAATACTTATGTCATGCAATAAAATGCAAATTAATTATTTAAAAATCATACAATGTGATTTTCTGGATTTTTGTTTTAGATTCCGTCTCTCACAGTTGAAGAGTACCTATGATAAAAATTACAGACCTCTACATGCTTTGTAAGTAGGAAAATCTACAAAATCGGCAGTGTATCAAATACTTATTCTCCCCACTATATATCCCATATTGCTTGTTTTCCTAATAATGCTCATGTCCAGTGAGTGCATTATCAATCATCGTGATGATTTGGCTGCCAATTTCTGTCATTTATTAATTTTCATTTGTCAGGGTTGTCTTTCTCCTTTGACTCTTTGTGTTTGTGCTTGTCTGACAGGAATCTGAGATGACGGAGGTGATTTACACGTGTTTCACCACAGAACAATAATCAAACTCTCTGTGATTCCTCACAAATGATGTTCTGACCACAACAACTGCATCTGTCTTTACACTCTATTACTGTTTCAAACATAATTTGATATTAATATTTTCTCTAAGTGATCTTTGATGATCTGAATGATAAATACTGTAGATTATCAAAGACTGTTTTAAATATTTAGTATAAGATGTTTTTGTCTCCATATGTATCTGCTCGTGCTTATCAATAAAGTTTTCTCACTCTGAGGTTCAAGAGTCTCTCCATGTTTTATTACATTTATTATTTTCAGCAGAGCGCAACATATATAGCTTTACATTATTTAAAACATCATTTGTAAATGAACATTATTGAGCTCATTATTTATTTATTTATTTTTTACTTTTTAAAAATTTACTACACTGTAAAAAAGAAAATCCAAATTTTATGGAAAATAACTGATTTTTTTTACGGTTATTTTCATTTATTTTAAATTGTCTCAAAACTGTAAAATTACAAACAATATCTGTAAATTAACAGATATTGTTATTTTAAGCTGTTATTTTAAGTATTATGACATTAATGGCAAATTACAGTAATTCACATTTTTTATACAGAAAAAATACTGTTTTCTTTAATTACATACAAATTTATGTAAAATTACAATATTAATCTGTAATTAAACACTAACAAAACAGTTAAATGATAAAACAGTCGAGTGACTGGCAGCCAAAAAAACCCTGTAAAATTAAAGTATCCTAATTTAAATAAAGTGCAAAAAACTTGAACAGAAAATGTTTACAAAAAACTGTTATTTTACAGGTATTTCCTGAATTAATTCAAATGACTGGCAGCAACAGTACATTAAACACTATAACATATCTCTTAAGATCTCAGCATCTTCACTTAGTACAATCCAGTTTGACTTTATTTCTTTGTTGAGAATTAATGGTTTAGATGTTGATGTCATATTGAAAAAAATAAAAGTTTGATGTCACCATTATGGTGATCAGTGTGTGCTTTAGTTGGGCTCTTGACCCTTGACTTTTTAACATTAACATGAATCTCAATGATGGTGAAAGTTAATAATGTTTTTTTTTTGTGACTTTAGTACAGGTGTTCTCAACTTTGGACCTCTAGATCCACATGCAGACCGATCGGAGTATGACATCAAAGTACTGTGAAAGTGATTTAAAAACATAAGGAGTCGTTTGCTCTCCAATTGCTCTTGTGGTACTTTGATGTTGTGATGGGCAGACCGAGGCTTTGTGAAACACTGAAACAGTTGAAGCTTCAAAGCAATCTGACACCCATCTGCACGGCGACCCCTGCTTGTCAGAACAGTGTAAATGCAACAAAAACCCAGGCCAAACATGCATAAACACACCTTTTACAAATCTATTGCAAATGTTTCATTGAAAGTAAAATCTTTCAAATGCATTTAACTAATCATCAAATAAAATTAAATATTAAGTGTCTATATGTTCTTTGTTTGATCTATGGATGTCTCAGATAAACAGGCCAATAAGAGACTATTAACTACTATTATTCCTTTTAATTATACTAATGTCTAATTAAAACGTCTACAAATGTATAAAACTGATCCGAGATCAGGTAAAACCCACAGACACTTGTTCAATGGTTCTCAGTGACTGCTCATGATTCATGGGGTCACAGAGATCATTGCCCCCTAGCGGTGAATCATTGACATTTCAAAGCGTTTGGAAACGTTTCGAAACAGCGATGACATAACGAAGCCTCGTTTACTGAAATCACGTGACTTTGGCAGTTTGATACACGCTCCGAAACCAATTGACTCGAAACAGAAGATTCGTAAAGCTTCGAAGCTTCATGAAGCAGTGTTTTGAAATTGCCATCACTACCTTGATGCTCATATGCCGATTGGTCTGCGCAGCGCCGGTGCATCTCGAACAAGCCTAAGAACTACAACTGACTTCAGCCACAGCCTTAGATGAAATCAACTGAAGATAAAAGAAGACATTAAATCTCTCAAGATCTCAGCAGAGGATTTAACAACTCCACAAACAGCATTACCAGCTTCACTTATTACTAACCAGACTTGTTTTATTGGTCAAACAATTTATGCCACCATTATGGTGGTCAGTGTTTGCTTTAGTTGGGTTTGTGACCCTTTTCTCTTTCTAAAGGAAGTTTATTTTAAGCAATTGTGGTAGTGTTTCATAATAAACACTTGAATATTGCAGAAGCAAGAGTTTTGAAATGCAATCAACATTTTCTGTTTTTAAGACTTTAAAATGAACATCATAAATGGATCTTTACTAATGGTGAGTTCTCACTCATATATATGGTTTATTGGCTATAGCAAAGCTGTAAAAAAAAAAACTAATTTTCTATTAAAGAATTGTCAATGCTGAAAATTAACAATACACACTTAGACATCAGTACTTATCATACAATCCTCAACAGTGATGACAATAATTATTCATACTGCATATTATTCAGTCAGCATATGAATCTCAAGCAATGGTGACAAACAAAAAGTTTCATGCTGCAGTGCATGCTGGGATTTTTGTACTATGGTGATCATAGACACACAGACATGACTCTTGATGTCTGTGTGTGTCCGAATAAAATAGTAGTTTTAAATCTTTTATGCACTACACAGTTTTAAAATTACACACGATAAAAGATTGCTGTAAGACTGTTTCCCCTCATGCTGTAGTTTTACAAGCTTGGCAACACAAAACCTTGATGTACTTATGACAAATCATTGATTAGTGACTTTAGACACAATCAGGCCAGGTCACTATGATTATGTAGTCATTTAAAAAATAACTATAATTTTGTCTGATTTCACTTGCTTTACAACACTATATACACTGTTGTAGAGAAAATCTAACATATGAAGTGAAGGGTCAAGAGCCCAACTAAAGCAAACACTGATCACCATAATGGTGACATCAAACTTTATTACTTTCAATAAAACATTAACATCTAAACCTCTGTTAGTTCTCAGTAAGAGCTTTAGTATGAAAGAAATAAAGTCTGGATTGTAATAAGTGAAGATGGTGAGGTCTTGAGAGATCTGTTAGTGTTTAATGTTCTGTTGGGATTTAAAGGGTTTCTGTATGGTCTGTTTTGTGGGTCACATTGTGCTGAAGAGTAGAGCCTGTGCTTCAGTCCAGGATGGGCCAGTGCACATTGGTGTTGCTGTATTTAAAGGCAGTGACTGTGTAGTTGCTGATGCCGTGACAGATAGTTACATTAAGTCATGCATGTGTGATATTTCTGGTTAACTGCAATTAGAGATTTCCATTTTACAGTGAATGTGTTTGTTAGTAATAATAATATTTGTAAAATAAGAGTGTTTTTCTGTAAAAGTTTTTTGTACTTTATTTAAATTAGAGTATTTTACATTCACTTTATGGATTTTGTTTGGCAGCACTGGTGACAGTCATTTGACCTTTTTTTTTGAAGAATTTTTTACAGTGAAGGTATTTGATCGTAATAATTCAGGAAATACCTTTAAAATAACAGTGTTTTTCTGTAAAAAAATGTATGTTAAAGTTTTATGCACTTTATTTAATTTAGGATATTTTACTTTAATTTTAGGGTTTTTGTTTGGCAGCCATAGCTGACAGTCATTAACTATTTTTTACGTATTTTTACAGTGTATAAAATTGTAATTTGTTTACTCAGGTGTATTGCCTATTTTTTTCAATAGAATAATACCATTGTGTTTTTGAAATTACAAAAAAAAAAAAAAAAAAATTTGGTGAATTCATTGAGTTCTTTGTCCCACCAGTCATCACAGATCGCTAAACTTCTACAGTGGTGAACGGGAGATACAGCAGGGATCATTTTTGTGTTTTCAATCGATCCAACAGCAAAAGACAAATCCATGATAGCGTTTCCACGACTTTCCAAACAGGGAAAATCTATAGCGATTGATTACATCAGTCAGAAGAGAGAAAGAAGTCAAATTCACCGTCACTCCCTCAGCAGCTGTATTAGAAACACACACGCTGCAGTGTTTACTAGTTTTTGTAATTTAGTGCGAAGTGAATATCACACAAATAGTGTTACAAGTGTACATAATTGTTTTGATACATGTAGGATGTTAATAACTGTGTCTGTGAATGTTTCTCTCGAGGGTTCATCCAGCAGGAGGTGCTCGGCACTTCACAGGCTTTTTTTGGTCTTATTGGAGACGATGTGCGAATATGAAAGTTGTTATATAAACTCATCATGATTTCAGAAAACACTGATCCAGGCTTCTACACTTAAGAAGAAAAGATCAAAAGACTCATCAATTTTCCCAAGACTAAGTCTCGCAGGTAACCAAATGCAAATTTCTCTAAATGATCAATTGCATTTACACAATACTGCATGTGCCATTGACTTCACAAGCAAAAATAGTAAATGTAATTGAGTCTAAATGTTTTTTTCCTTTTATTTTATCTGTTCAAACATCTGTGTGTCTGGTTTGATCTGTCGGGTGGATAAACCACGTCTGCTGGATGTTTGTCGTCTCTGTGCGTGTCAGCAGTTTGTGGGTGAAGCGTTTCTTAATTTTCTCTCCTGCTATTAAGAAGCTCACAATCTTCCTTTCCACACAAAACATCTTACACTGAAATAAAGTGAATCCATCAACAGTCAATAAGAGTCACAGGTCAGAGGTCAGATATGATTGACAGCTCACAGCACTAAATAACACACCAGTAGATCCAGATCTCTAATCCAATATTTCACTCTTCTGCTATTTTTCATTCAGGGCCAGAATTCATTTGAAAACGTAAGATCAGCAAAAGCTTGTTGATTTCTGTGATGTTAAAGGAGACGGATGTGTGAGTGGAAACTAACTGAGGTTGGGGGGGGATTCACACACAACCAGATAAATATCACAGATCAGTGTTTCAGATCAATCTGAGGGTTTCAGACATTTTAAGAGTCACTATCGTGGGCTTTTCAGTGAACCGATGAAGAAAATGCTTCTCAAATTACTTTTGCTCAGTTTGTGGCGTCTGGTTGGTGAGTTTTAAATGTGTTTTTATGGCTTCAGTTGTTTCTGTTCTGTATCATGTGATAAATTACTGGTTAAATGAGTTGAGCACGACTCAGGAAATAACTCAAAGAACAGTCTTTAATCCAATAATCCACACAATACACAGGAGAATCATGGGGAGAAACACAACCACGTAACGTAGACGATACCGGACGATGACCTGAACAGAACTCAGGGTTTAAATAACAGGGAGATCATTGGAAGAGCAGAAACAGGTCTGGGATTAATGAACTAATGATAGATAGGGTTCGTACAGGTGCTGGAAATCCTTGAAAATGCTTGATTTTTAATGTGATGTTTTCAAGGTTTGGAAAGTGCTTGGATTTTGGATAAAGTGCTTAAAACTGCTTGATCATAATAATTCGTTATGTGACAATAGTTTGCTTTTTAAATAAAATAAGTCGCAAAAGGCCTAATTGCTTTTGACTTTCGCATAAAAACTCATTCTGCTCGAGCCTCTCTTGCCGCTCTGATTCTGCACGAGTGACGCTACAGATGAACAGACAACATGCCGGGAGTCAGCGCTTTCGAGCCATGTAAAAGGTAAGCCGTAAGGGAATTTTCATTACACTTTAAGTTTGTTTAAACTAGCTTGCAAATAATAGTCAGCTTTTTGGAGGGATGTAAAATGTGTTTATTTTGCCGACAGTCAATGAAGAGAGTAAATGTCATTGAATGTTGATGAACTGAACCTGGCACCAATAAAGAAAAAAATTATTCAGCCGCTCATGAACAGATAAAGCTCATGCATAAACACTAGGAATCACACATGAACTTTGCAGTTGCTGTTCTGTCTTCGTGAGCTCCACCGCACACAATAGCTTTATTGGTTTTGTTCTGCGCTCGTACACAGAGAGTTTGTGTCTGTTTCTTCCTGCCGCTGTCTGTTACTGCAGTCCATGATTTGTTCATTTCCATATTAAAATCTAAACCTTTAACTGTTATAGGTTATAGTAATAGATGTAAAAACCTAAGCACAGTGAACGCAGTGAAGTATGATTTGATGATGATATTATTATATCCATTTAAAAGTGCATCTTAAGTAGTAAGAGACTCGTGAAGGACACCAGCTGGACAGACACAGAATTACACCTAAACTTCACAGTTAGGATCTTTGATGTAGCTTGGCTGCAAAGAAAGAATAGTTTTTTATTTTAATAAATTATGTTTATTTTATTATTTAATTAGTAATTAATACATAAAGCATATTTAAAAATAAAAATATACAGAAAATTAGGAACAATATATCATTTAAAAAAATAAAACTATTCATATGTAGTTGGTACAGGCAAGGGTTAAAAAAGAAAGAGAGAAATATAGGGGAATCAAGAGGTAACATTGTCCTCTTCAAAAACCTCCTCTTATTCATCGGTCACAACAGTCTGAACCCCAGATGTTGTTCTTTACATAGAGGGTATGCACGTGAGGTCACCATCGGCTGGAGTGACTGCGGTTACGCCCCACTGAGTGGCAAAAAGACTGAGAGGCAACATTGGTTTACAGCACGAATGCCGCGAAAAACACACAAAACCAGGCCCGGCGCCAGAGGGGGGGTCGGGGGAGGCTTGGCCACGGATCCCATGGACATCCCTGTGCCCCCCTCCGGACCGAGGGAATGGACTTGATAATAGCGTGTAATTTTCTCACTCTAACCACTGCCGCTGCCGCTTCTGCTACTGATTGCTTTTTATCACCGGATCTTTGGTAAGTTGTAAGCAACACTATATCGAGTCCAACCTTTAGTTTAGACTGATAATCGTTTGCTTTACTCGCGTTTTCCTCTATTAACTCCAGTCACGCAGCTCTTCTGCCACTCAGTCCCGGCTATTTTTTAAATAAATAAAAAAAACTAATTAAGAACATAATTAACATTACTTTATAATCTGAAAAGTAAAATATCTATAGAAATCTAATAAAGTAATGAAATGTAAAATACCACTGCATAGTTTTCACTGTATATATTGATAGATTCATGCTTATTAAAGCTAAAGTTATTCATTCAAGAGCTGTGAATATTTTCTCTTTGCCTTTTGTTTGATTCACATTAATGGCTCAATAGTCAGCAGGTTTATTAGACGCTGCCCCTTTAAGACCGAATGCAGCTCTAATAATAGCATATTCTCCCATTTCTCCAAACTATTTACGGCCATTTAAGATATAAACTGTGTTTAAGTGACTACTCTCCAATCCGATCATTTTGACATAGGCTATTTGTTGTGTATTTGATGGTTTAGACGCGCACACGAAGCCCAAAGTATAATGTTGGTCTGTTTCGCAGCGCGCGCACACACAGATAAACAGTCAGTTCTTGCGCGGATTATTGTGCATTTAATAGCTCTTTTTATTATCAAACACGTCCTGCATTTTACAACAATCACTGATTCTGACGTTAAGTTTAGGTTTATGGAGAAATGACAGCTGTGAAGGGAAGGAAGTTGCGCTCGGCGGAACACGGCTAGTTTATAATAGTTTTACCTCGTATCTTCTTTTTATAATCCTTGGTAGCCAAAATCGAAAATAAAATTAGATTAGATTAATATTCCAGCCCTAAAGTGTAACCAGACTAAACTTTTGTTTAGTTCTCTTGGCCATCATCACTCATTAAGCTGGGACTGTCGTGTTGTGCGCAGCTCCGGCGGGAAATTGACGTCGATGCATACCCTCTATTATTGACTGCATTGCATTTTTAAGTAGATAATTAGGACTACACAACAACACATACAGTGACCTAGCTGATTGACAAATATAATTTTCAGTAATCTTACTGATAATTGGAAATCAAATTGATAAAAAAAAACTTTGTTGATAACATTTTCCTACTATTTTTGAAAGAAGCATGAAGATCTGATGAGAAGACTTTTGCTTTGGGGGATTTTTTCAGCACAAGTGATGTATGGAAGTAAAATAATGCCAAATATTTTTGAAACAAAAAAGCTTGTTGAATTGCACTACTTGAAAAAAATATGCATTGCATTAACCATGCTTGCATTTTAATGCATTTTATTTTTAGGGCTTGCATTTTTATGGGCTGAAATTCAACATGGGTGTATATTTAAGATGTTAATATTTCAATTCAAAACATTTCACACACACTTTCATTATTAAAAATTCAATAATCCATATTCACCTCTCAGATTTCACTTCCAAAATATTCATTCTGTTTAAAAAATACAACCTACAATATTCGACAGGCAATTTTCGGTCCATTTTATTTCACTTTACAAATTCGCTTGCGCAAATTCAGTGGTTCAAATTCGACAGAAAATTCAACAGTTCACATCCGGGAACTGCAGGAACAGCAGTAGATTACCGAGCATAATCTCCATCTGCTGTTAGTCGACCTCACCAGCAGGTGGTGCAAGCGGCTATTGATGAAGACCAGAGCCCCGGGTAGAGAGAGTCATTCATTCATTAAATGGATTTACAGAAATGGAGCAAGCTATATGTATTTGTGATGATTATCAGGGCCAGTATATATATGGAAAAGCTGATAAAGACTCAAAAGCATTGTTTACATTTAAGTCTTCACAGGTACTTTTGTACATAAAAAAGAATTTTGCTTCAAACTAATGTAAGAATCATTGTGCCTACTCATTCACATAAAACAATATATTGATTTCAATTTTGTAAGACACTTTCTCTTTACAATGCCCATATGCGAAGAGGCGTGAACGATTTTTTATTTGTATTCACTTGCTTTCATATTTTGTTTTGTTTTTTTTGTTCATTTTGTTTGCTTTTTGTCCTTTTTTATTTTTATATGATATTGCAGAGGTTTATTTTTCATTTTATATCAAGTGTACAGTTTCATTGTTTGCATCTTGAAATAAATATTTATATGTTCTGTATCACTCTGTGTTGTTTGTTTCCTTTTCTGTTTAGAAGATAACTGAGCCTTTAAATCTCCTTTGTAAAAGCTTTATGAGGCATAAATAGTCCTCAGCTCACAAAAATTGTTAACTGACAACTACTCACAACTACCTGAATTAATCATGAATTACAGTAGGAATACATGTTGCTAAAGCATTTATTAACACACTGAGTAACTATTACTATATGTCTAAATAATATGTAGAAATGTACATTTAAATCATAAATTTATTAACCATTTACTTACACTTTCTAAATGATCTTATGAACAACTGACAACTCCTAAATAACTGGTTTGTAAATGTAATACTTGATTTAGAAATGATAAATTGATAATAAAGTATGAAAATAAAATTATTAAACACATTATAGATCTGCTTATAAATCAAGAACAAAGCATTTACAGCTGTATTTATAAACTGCTTACTAATGTCTATTAATGCTTTATAAATGATGAATTGGCCATTTACTAATGCTTAACTAATGATTCATAGCGTGCAGTTATTATGAAGTGTTATCACGAAATCTCCTACAGACACAGAAAAGCACCACAGCGGATGCATACAGGTATATCCATATATAATAAAAAATAGTCAACAGTCAGCAGAGTTGGAAGCGTCTGCATTTCACTGAATAGGGTTTCCTCAACAGAGTAATGCTCCAAGTTCTTACTGTGTGTTGTCTTTTGTTTGGTCTGGTTTCAGTTGGGACAGATCGCTGCTAATTCTCCAAAGCTCATTGACCTCTTCCTCTGAATTTTTTTAACTCAATCAGCTGCGCAATTTATAAACTTAATGGCTGCGAGTAAATCAGTGTTTTCAGCTTGAAGTATTTTGTTTGCTGGGTCAAGAAATTTCAGTAGCTTATGTACCATAACTGCAATGAAGCTGAAGTTTGATCTGTCACTGATCGCACCAGTCCTGTAGCCTTAACACGAATGTCTGTGCCATGAGCTCGATCATTACTTACGTCCACCAACAATGAGTGTATATCTCCCAGGGACTTCAGAATCACACAAACTGTGTCTAGATGGCCTGTCCATCGCTGATCCAAGAGACGATTTAGCTTCTCGCCCTTGTAATGAACCGCTATCGTGGGCTTTCTGATGAACTTGTAAAGTAGATCACAAACTCTGAAAAAGTCTTGAATTTCACTTTCAGATGATAACGCACAAACATCCACTAGATGTAGTTTGTGATTAAAATAGTGTGTGTATGTTTCGGCCCAGTCTGTCCTCTAGGAGATTTTGTACGTCTGAGTTTGTAAGAGTTTGTCACACACCTGGCTGAATTCTGTCAGTGTCGAGGCCGGCCTTTGTGAGCTCTGTGATTATCGTTTCGAGAAATGAAGAAAAGAGAAAAGAAATAGCGGTGACGAAAGCTGACTGTGTTGTTCGCTAAACTGAACAGCCAATCATTTTCTCTTCTCGATTCAACTCACGATCTTGTCGCTAGATTTAGAGACTTTCCCACCCCTTTAGTGACTTTTTTCGTAAAGTCACCTTGTTATGTGGGAGTGTTTTAATCTGTGTTTCGTTGCTGTCACAACACAGAAGGGAACAGACAGGCAGGTAAGTGATAATGATGTTTATTTAATGCAGAGTGTAGGTGAACAGCAGGAACCAGGCAATGGGAAGTGGATGGTGACTTGCTGGATGTAGATGGTGACTTAGCTGGTGAAGATTCAGATTGATATTCCTTGCAGGTGACAATGGAGACGAAGAAGGGAGATCGGGAACCAGGCAGATGGACGGAAGACAGGAGACGAGACGAGATGATCACAGGGAGGTAGAGATGTAAGGAGTCTGAGGTGAAACAGTGTATACTGTGTAGAGACCAGACAAAGAGTGAATGGTGCACGGTGAATATAAAGGGTGAGCCTCTGATGAGGTGCAGGTGCAGCGAGTCAGTACTCTGGTGATTGTGAACGAGTGTGACGGTGTGGTTGACTCTGTGACAGTACCCCCTCCTCCACGGCCGGCTCTTGACGGCTGACGGACCCAGCGACAGAGCCGGCCACGACCTCGGGGGGCTGGACAGTCAGGGTGCTCTTCGTGGAACTGGGTGAGTAATAACGGATGCAGGACGCCATCTCGGGATACCCACGAGCATTCTTCGGGACCGTACCCCTCCCAGTCACATCGCGATGGGACCGGCCACAACCTCGGGGGACTGGACGGTCGGGGTGCTCTTCGTGGAACTGGGTGAGTAATAACGGATGCAGGACCGCAACTCGGGATACCCACGAGCATTCTTCGGGACCGTGTGAAACTCAAGGTTGCCGCCCCCACCGCCGTGAGTCTAGGATGGTGTGGACTCGGTACACTAGGTCCTCATCAGCAATGTCTGGAGGAGGAGGAACTTCGTCCGTGGTGGGTTCTGTGGGAGAAGGAGACAGAGGTTCAGTGAAGGGTTTCAAGAGTGAGACATGAAATGAAGGTGAGATCCGATAGTGCGCTGGAAGGTTGAGCTGGTAGGTGACTTCGTTGACCTGCCTCTGCACCGTGAAGGGACCTATGTAGCAGGGACTCAGCTTACAGCAGGGCAGGCGAAGATGGATGTCACGGGTGGAGAGCCACACCTTTTGTCCTCGCTGGTATTGCGTGGCTTCAGCTCTTCGGACATCAGCCTGCCGTTGGTGTCGTCGCACTGCCCGCTGGAGATGCACATGTGCTGAGTCCCATACCCTCTCTCTCTCCTCGAACCAGTGATTGACGGCTGGAACCTCCGGCGGTTCTCCGGACCAGGGGAAAAGAGGAGGTTGGTAGCCGAGGATGCATTGGAACGGAGTAAGCCCAGTGGTGGTCTGCCGTAGGGAGTTCTGGGCATACTCTACCCAGGGAAGGTAACGGCTCCAGCCGTCCTGGTGCTGGTGACAGTATGACCGTAGGTATCTCCCGATCTCCTGGATCTTGCGCTCAGACTGGCCGTTGGTTTGGGGATGGTATCCGGATGATTAATTCACTGAGACGCCCAGGAGTTGGAAGAAAGCCTTCCATACTCGGGAGATGTCTTCTGACAAGCCATAATGACGGAATACTTGGTGGAATAATAGTTCTGCAGCTTCGAATACGGTGGGCAGGCTTAATTTACAATTTAATTTACAGGCTTTTGTCGACCGAGAACCGGTCGACAATGACAAATATGCAGGTATTATGGTTAGATGGAGGAGGGTCAGTCATGAAATCCACTCCCAGATGGGACCAGGGTCGTCGGGGTATCGGCAGGGGTACCAGTTTACCTTCCGGCAGCTTCCGTGGAGTGTTGGAGATAGCACAGACTGAGCACCCCTTGGCGAATCGGGAGATATCCTGGGTCATGTTGGGCCACCAGTGGCGATTTTGTAGGAGCGAGAGGGTTTGCTGGCTGCCTGGGTGTCCAGAGCCCGGAGAGGTGTGTGCTGAGTCCATGAGGGACAGGCGGCAGGCAGATGGTACGTATAACCGTCCCTCAGGACCTCCTGGTGGAGCAGGTTCGGTGAGGGTTGCCTGGAGGATTTGATCATCGAGGGACCATTGAATAGGGCTAACCACCATGGCTGGAGGGAGAACAGGTTCAGGAGGACTGGAGTCAGGTTCAGGATGGTATAGACGGGATAGGGCATCCGCTTTGCAGTTCTTGGTACCGGGTCGGTAGGTAACAGTGAAATCAAACTGGGTGAAGAAGTGTGCCCAACGGGCTAGTCGAGGATTGAGCCACTTGGCTTCTCGGAGACACAGGGTAGATCTTACCCTTAGGTGGAGAGGCCCCAGGCAGCAGGTCGTTGGCGCAGTCCCATGGCCGATGAGGTGGAAGACGGGTCGCCAACTGCTTACTAAACACATCCTGGAACGCCCGGTACTCTGGAGGAATTTCAGTTTTACCCTCAGTTTCGGGGCTTTCGACGGAGGTGGAGTTCAACTGAAGACTGGAGGAAGAGATGGTGTGATGTTGGCAGTCCCTGTGTATCGCTGGTTTGGTAACAGATAACAGACAGTCCTTGAAGCAGGAATCACTCCATTGTAGAATTTCTCCAGAGTTCCAGTTGATGGTGGGTTCGTGTTGAGTCATCCAGGGGTGTCCCAGGATGATGTCCGCGGTGGAACCTTCCAGCACCATGAACAAGATCTTCTCCTCATGCAGGCAGCCGACGCGGAGCCTGACGGTGGGGGAGAAGTGATGTACACGACCATGACCCAGCGGTTTGCCGAGAATGGTGTGGATGGTTAATTCCTGTGGGCAACGCATCTCCTCTGGAGATTGAGTCTTTGGAGAAGTTGGTAAGAGATGAAGTTCCCTGCCGAGCCGGAGTCGATGAGCACTTGCGTTGGATTGAGAAGTTTAGGGGTTATAATTTGGACAGGAGTTCAAGTGAGAGGTGCAATCTTTGGAAGAAACTGAATGGTACTCACCGCTGGGCGTGGTGGTCGTATCAGACAGTTCGTGATGATGTGACCTTCTCCCCCACAATAGAGAAATAAGCGGTTAAGCAATCTTTTTTGTCGCTCCGCGTGGGACAGATGATAAGAATGTACCTGCATGGGTTCAGGTGCTGGAAGGGCGACAGATGGATCGGTAGGCAGAGGAATGCGAAGCGGGCGGATCCAGAGAACAGGCGGACAGACAGTGGGAGATGCGTACAGCTTTTTGGATGAAACTCTCCAGACAGATGGTGTCGTCATAGATGACCATCTGGTGACGAACTTCGGGATTCAACCCTTGGTGAAAGGCGGTAAGTAGAGCCGTCTCGTTCCAGCCACTTGAGGCCGCTAGGGTACGGTACTGTAGGGAATAGATGCTGATAGATGTATTACCTTGACGCAGGTTGAACAGTTGATCATGGACGGATAATACTGAGGCGGTTTGGCCGAAGAGTTCCTTGAAGTGGTTGGTAAAGGTGGTTAAGGAGCTTGTGACCGGGCCGCCAGATTGCCAGATGGATTGAGCCCATTGGAGAACTCGTCCTGACAGCAGAGAAATCATAAGGGTGACACGCGCCCGTTCGGTGGAGAAAAGCTGTGGTTGCATCTCAAAATAGAGTGAGCATTGGAGCAGAAACCCGCTGCAATCCTCCACCTCACCGGTGTATGTCGCAGTGGTGAGGTGGTGACAAACTGTGTGCACGGGTTCCGTAATGGGACCCAGAGGACGTTCCGCGCTGGGTTCAGCCGGACTCTGCATTGTTGGTCTGGTCTTCTGTCACAACACAGAAGGGAACAGACAGGCAGGTAAGTGATAATGATGTTTATTTAAAGCAGAGTGTAGGTGAACAGCGGGAACCAGGCAATGGGAAGTGGATGGTGACTTGCTGGATGTAGATGGTGACTTAGCTGGTGAAGATTCAGGTTGATATTCCTTGCAGGTGATGATGGAGACGAAGAAGGGAGATCGGGAACCAGACAGACGGACGGAAGACAGGAGACGAGATGAGATGATCACAGGTAGGTAGAGATGTCAGGAGTCTGAGGTGAAACAGTGTATACTGTGACGAGACCAGACAAGGAGTGAATGGTGGACGGTGAACATAAAGGGCGGGTCCTGGTGATTCGTGATGATTGGGGCTGTGACGGTGTGGTTGACTCTGTGACAGTTGCAGTTACCTGGTAGCCCACCTGCAATTAACCGGTTAATTGGTGTCACCTGAAGGGAGCCATTTTAAAATCAGGACACATGAAGTCCAACTGATGCCAACGGTTCAGAACACACTGCAAAACAGGCCAACTGGCGCTCAGTGACGGCCCGATGTCGGCTTGGTGTGTCCCGGGCCTTTTAGCATAAAAGAGTAGAAACTGTCCACCCTGTTTTAATTCAATGTGTAACATAACAGGGTGGATGTTTTAAGCTAATATAGCCCATTACTAGCTAGGAAAGAACATAATGCTAGCAGAAGATTAACATTTAGGAAGAATTTTAATAAATATATCAAATTCATTTAATAAAATAAAAATTTTCATGTCCAGTATAACAGGGTGGACATGTTATGTTTGACACTATTAGATAATCCTTATAAAATGAGGAAAAGAGAGAAAAGATTTCTTTGTTCTTGAAGAAGTTTTTCTCCAAACAAAAGATGTTACTTCCAGCAAATCATGTGATTTAGGACATGTGCTAAAGATTTTAAAGGGCAAGTAGCACTAATGTAACAGGGTGGACTGGAGTTTGAGAGACATAAACTAATGTCATGGTTTTACACATTACAAAATATTTATCACAATAAATTGTGTTCTATGTCAAAGATAAAAGTAAATGTATATGCTAACACTCAAAATTGCTAATTTAGTAATATATATAAGCTTTATTTGAAGTGAAGTTGAGAAAACATGACTGTGCTTCAAAAAGTATTATTATTATTTTTACATTGTTCTTTAGTAACAATCATTATGAATTTTGGATAATGTAGTAAATCTATGCATGAAAAACCATGTAGCTTGAAATTTGAGTAACATTTTATGTAAAATATGCGGTATTGTTATTGTATACTGTAGGAATGACCCAGTAGGCGTAACTGGTTTGTAGTTCTGAGTCTGATACGCTCGGATAAGCTGTGATCTGATTGGTCGTCTCGGGTCTGGTGGGCGGGGCTGTTGTTGTTCTGGTTTATGACATCAGATCCAGAAGAGCTGCACAGGATTTTTGATGATTTTTAATGTCTTTCTATATTCCTCTTCATCAGTGCTGTATGGAGTCAGCTTGAACTGAGAACAAGAGACTGAAGGTTGAAACTCAAACTAAAACCATAGAAAAAACATTTTAGTTAAATAATATAAATGTTCACTGAAATAAAATTAAATATAAATTTTTTTTTATTTCAGCTAGTTGACAAGGAAACATTTCTCAATGTAGTTTAACTTGATGTATTAAAATAACTAAAGCTGAAATAAAATGAATAAAAACTACACAGGGCCTAAAAAAACACAAAACTACTAACAATCACAAAAACACACAACAGAATTACTAAAACTTCAACTACAATAAAAATAAAAACTGGTTCAAAACATTGATAAAAATATAATAGTATCTCAATGATAGTGAAATATGATACACTGGTTTGAGTCTCACAGGATCTCAAGATTTAAATGTTAGTTTAAGACTCACTAAAGTAACATTTTTAACTTCTCAACTTCACTGGACACTTTTGAGAATAACACCATCGAATAGGATTATTTCTGAAGCAGTTTTGAGTTTGTCTTTTCATATTAATAATAACAATAAATGTGTTTTTATGGTTAAAATTATTCACAGAGATTTAACATTCACAGTTATTCTCATATAGAAATAATTAATCTGTGATTTTACTGTCAGATCAACTTTGAATTCAGGTCTATATTCAGTTATTATGGATAGATTCAATAAAATAAAGTAAATATGAAGCTCAAATACTCAACAGCATTAGTTTTAGTGTGACATTAAACATTAAAGTGTCTTTTTTATTTAGTTATTGTTCCATATATAAATCTATTTCTCTTTTCATTCATCATCTTTTGTCTTTGTTCTGCAGAATATTATTCACTTCATATTTAAATGAATAAAGGTATTTTAGTGAAGCTTCATCAAACCAACATCAAGTGATTTTAAAGCTTTAATCTGTGAAAAACTCTTCAGGTTCTTCAGGAGGGATTCATGATATATCCCGTTATGTACAGCAAATGTTGAAATGAAGGATGATGATGTGATTCGGTGGATGTTTGGATATAAACACACTTTAATCACTAAAATCAATGTAACGGCCAACAGATTCACTGTATATGATGATGTTCTTGATGGGAGATTCATAGACAGACTGAAGCTGGACAGTCAAACTGGATCTCTGACCATCACAAACATCACAATCAAACATGCTGGACGTTATAAACAGATCAAGTATTACAACAATTACAGGCGTTCTTATATGCGTCTCTCTGTCTATGGTGAGTTAAATATCAGTTTCACATGAAGAAGTATCTTATCATGAATAATGAGTTAAAATGGCTAATTCCCTTACTTTTTCACATTAACAGTAGGTTTATATTTAACTTTCTATTAAATTGTTTTAAATGTTCTACTTTTGATCATCTTGGTTCCTCTCAATGTTTCTTCCTCGTCTGCTTGAATATTTTCATTCATCCTCATTGTTAGTCTACTTCAGTTCAGCTGTGTCTTGTTCATTATCTCGTTTCTGTTTGCTATTTTGTGCTCCCCTTTCTCTCAGTCCTTGTCCGATCTCCGTTGTGTTACGTTGTGTGTACCTACCTGCCTGTTCCTGTGATTAAACTCCCTTTTGAACTTCATTCTTCTTCCGTCATCTTCCTACCTGCACACAGCCCTGACAGAAGATCGGACCGCCCAAAATGGATGATAGGGCCAGAATTATCGTCCTGGCTCAGGAGAGCCAAGACCTTCTTTCTTTTATCCCCCGTTTTGTTTCCATTGCCATCACCAGTGCGCTCGAGGACGAGACACTGAAAACTCTGTTCAGGATTGGGGCTACTATTCATCACCCCGTGGACCAGAGTGTCCAGAGAGGGCTCCAGCCCACGACGAGTGTCCAGTGAGGGCTCCAGCCCGCGACGAGAGTCCAGTGAGGGCTCTAGCCCGCGACGAGAGCCCAGAGAGGTCTTCTTCTTCCGTCCAGAGTCCAGTGAAGACACCAGCACCGCCAGAGCGTCCTGAACAACCACCCAGCCTCCCTCTCCCACCTCCTCCCATCTACACCTTATCCTCGCCTCCGCCACTTCCTGTCAAACCATCCGCTCACCCTCAGTCCACCATCGGAGAGGTGTGTTCGCCGTGGGTCCGCCAGTTGTCAAATACATCATGGCGGGTGGATCCACGGTTTCCGCCTCTGGCCTCCACGACCAGGACTCCACCTCAGCCCGTCGAGCCATTGGCGCTGCCCTGGCTCTTATCTCCCTCAGCTCCACCGTGGACCATCAGTCCACCAGCTACGCCGGTCTTCCTCGCCCCTCCGATGTCGCCTTGGTCGTTCGTCGACCCGCTTCGCCTCCTCCCTTCGTCCCTCTGGCTCTGTTGGGCTCCTCACTCCCTCCAACTCCATCTTGGGCCTCGGTCGCTCCAGCTACACCGTGGCCTTCTGGATCCCCGTCAGCTCCTCGGTCGCCAGAGCCGTGGGCATCGCCCAGCCCCGCCGGATCTTCGGTGTCGCCGTGGCTCGTTGGCTCTACGGCAACACCCTGGCCTCCACTGGCACCTGCTCTGCCTCCGTCAGTCAGCCCCCTGAAGTCATCGGTCCTGTCTCCTCTGTGGTTCCTCCATCCGTCAGCTCCACCCTGGTTCCTCCTGTGTCTTCGATCCGCCCTTCACCTGCACTTTGTTCTCCTCCAAAGCCTCCTCCGGTCCCCCTCCAGCAGCCCTCTCCATCCTGTTATGGCGCGAGGTCGCGCCTTGTTGGAGGGGGCATAATGTCACAGTTACAGTGGGGAGAACAAGTATTTGATACACTGCCGATTTTGCAGGTTTTCCTACTTACAAAGCATGTAGAGGTCTGTAATTTTTATCGATATTTTATCATATCGATTTTTAAATATGTCATGCAATAAAATGCAAATTAATTAAGTATTTGATCACCTACCAACCAGTAAGAATTCCGGCTCTCACAGACCTGTTAGTTTTTCTTTAAGAAGCCCTCCTGTTCTCCACTCATTACCTGTATTAACTGCACCTGTTTGAACTTGTTACCTGTATAAAAGACACCTGTCCACACACTCAATCAAACAGACTCCAACCTCTACACAATGGCCAAGACCAGAGAGCTGTGTAAGGACATCAGCGATAAAATTGTAGACCTGCACAAGGCTGGGATGGGCTACAGGACAATATGCAAGCAGCTTGGTGAGAAGGCAACAACTGTTGGCGCAATTATTAGAAAATGGAAGAAGTTCAAGATGACGGTCAATCTCCCTCGGTCTGGGGCACCATGCAAGATCTCACCTCGTGGGGCATCATGAGGAAGGTGAGGGATCAGCCCAGAACTACACGGCAGGACCTGGTCAATGACCTGAAGAGAGCTGGGACCACAGTCTCAAAGAAAACCATTAGTAACACACTACGCCGTCATGGATTAAAATCCTGCAGTGCACGCAAGGTCCCCCTGCTCAAGCCAGCGCATGTCCAGGCCCGTCTGAAGTTTGCCAATGACCATCTGGATGATCCAGAGGAGGAATGGGAGAAGGTCATGTGGTCTGATGAGACAAAAATAGAGCTTTTTGGTCTAAACTGCACTCGCCGTGTTTGGAGGAAGAAGAAGGATGAGTACAACCCCAAGAACACCATCCCAACCGTGAAGCATGGAGGTGGAAACATTCTTTGGGGATGCTTTTCTGCAAAGGGGACAGGACGACTGCACCGTATTGAGGGGAGGATGGATGGGGCCATGTATCACGAGATCTTGGCCAATAACCTCCTTCCCTCAGTAAGAGCATTGAAGATGGGTCGTGGCTGGGTCTTCCAGCATGACAACGACCCGAAACACACAGCCAGGGCAACTAAGGAGTGGCTCCGTAAGAAGCATCTCAAGGTCCTGGAGTGGCCTAGCCAGTCTCCAGACCTGAACCCAATAGAAAATCTTTGGAGGGAGCTGAAAGTCCGTATTGCCCAGCGACAGCCCCGAAACCTGAAGGATCTGGAGAAGGTCTGTATGGAGGAGTGGGCCAAAATCCCTGCTGCAGTGTGTGCAAACCTGGTCAAGAACTACAGGAAACGTATGATCTCTGTACAAGTAATTGCAAACAAAGGTTTCTGTACCAAATATTAAGTTCTGCTTTTCTGATGTATCAAATACTTATGTCATGCAATAAAATGCTAATTAATTACTTAAAAATGTGATTTTCTGGATTTTTGTTTTAGATTCCGTCACTCACAGTTGAAGTGTACCTATGATAAAAATTACAGACTTCTACATGCTTTGTAAGTGGGCAAACCTGCAAAATCGGCAGTGTATCAAATACTTGTTCTCCCCATTGTATTTTCTGTTTTGTCTTTGGACTTTGAATGTGTTTTCATTTGTCACATGGTTCTTTGTTCTGTTTCCTGCCACTCATCAGTTCCCATGGTTACCATCGTTAGTCTAGTTCAGTTCAGCTGTGTCTTGTTCCTTATTTCGTTTCCGTTTGCTATTTAGTTCTCCCCTTTCTCTCAGTCCTTGTCCGATCTCTGTTGTGTGTACCTACCTGCCTGTTCCTGTGATTAAACTCCCTTTTGAACTTCATTCTTCCGTTGTCTTCCTACCTCCACACAGCCCTGACACTCTTTCAGTGTCAGATTTTTAAAAAAAATTATATGTGTGTGTATATATCTCTCTGATACAACAATGATATAAAATAATAAAGAGTCACACAGATCTCACTTTAATACTGCTGACAGATCTAAAGGTTTTCAATAACAACCTGTTTTATTTTAAGAAAGCAACCATACATTGGTGTTTTATTTTCTTTGTTTTATATTAATTTCATTAGTCACTCATGTATTCAAATTATGATTTGATCATTTAATAATGTTATTGTTATTGTTCATTTTTGTCATTTTTATGTGTTATATGACTTATCTCCCTCATTTGCTTGCTCTTGTTGTTTAATCTTATGATTGTGTGTTTGAAGGGATGTTTGTCTTCACGAGTAGGAGATCACAGAATGTCTCAAGGTTTTTATCGTCACAGAACGATGTTGTGAAGCAGTAATTCTCCATTGTTTTTCTTTTGGTATAAGAACACTGAAATGTACTGGTCAGATGAAGCCAGAGCATTGAGTGGTGTAACATCTGGACGGACTCTGAGCATTGAAACATATGCAACTAAGATTATTCAACAAACTCTGCTCTTTTATTATCATCACTTCGTCTCCTGCTTTCTCAGTCAAACTCTCAGGCTGATAGACTTATATCTTCTGGCAAGGATTCGGCGCCCGGGGCTGAATCTGATATTTCTGATTAAAGATCCATCAGAACTAACATTCTGGCTCGATCCAACATGCTGTCCATTTGCCAAATGTATTTTCTTGCCTTTATCAATAAAGTTTTCTCGCTCTGAGGTTCAAGAGTCTCTCCGTGTTTTATTATTTATGATGTTGAGTGCCTCCTGGAGGAATAATTCATATATATTTAAACAATTTCAGCAGTGTGCCACATATAAAGCTTTACATTATTAAAATATTATTTAAAACATTATTTGTAAATGTTTACATTATTATTAGCTCATTAATTTTCTTGTTGTTTTTCTATCCACAATAATAAACAAACAACATCTTTAACCTTAGAAAATACTGATTTGGGACACATTATAATATACTTTGAGATCACAGTGAAATACATAAACACAACATATCGGTGCTCCATTTCCTCCATCAGGCAATGATAAAGTCTTTAAATCTCTAGTGTGATTTGTCTCTGTGGTCTCATCTGCGGAGCAACAGCTCCTCCTAGTGGCTCACCCTGAATTGGCATGTTATCAGGAGTTATTTGCTCAGTATCTTCTGTCTCTGACTCCACTAGTTCTGTCTGATTGGTTTTGCTGTTCAGCTGGAGTGTCGTTTGCTTTCTCACTAAAGAATTTCTTCACAAACCTGGTATTCCTTTTATATTGTGTTCCTCTGCTAGACTGCATGTAGTCTCTGATCGTGCGTCTCTTGGTTTGGAGCAAGTATAATAATATCAGAGATATTCTCCACTCAGTACCTGCGAGTGCTGATGTGATTTCACTCTCTTGTATAGATATATCCCGTTATGTACAGCAAATGTTGTGTTTCCTCTGGACTGTGCTGTATCCAGATGATCGTAACCCCATTCCAGATCAAGCTTTCTGAACACAGAGCCGTTCATACCTTGAAGGAGCTCGTCTAGAGTTGAATTGGGCACCAGCCTCGAATTATTGCTTTATTTGTCCGTCTCATATCCAAGCATTTGCTCAAAACAGGTTCTCGTAACTGATTATCTGTGTCAGCTCTGAACTCACAGTCTTTAGCAGCTCGTCTAAGCCGTGTGAGAATCTGTTGCACAGTCTCAGTGTTTTTGTGAGAGCGTCTGTTCACTCTGACCAAAGTGAGCATTTAGAGCGTCACAGCGGTGTCGTGATCCATAGCGGTTGAATATTAATCATTTGAAGACAGTGTTGCCAACTTAGCAATTTTGTTGCTAGATTTAGCAACTTTTCAGTCTACCCTAGAAACTTTTTTTTTCAAAAAGCACCTAGCAACACATTTTGCTATTTTTTTTATTTATTTGGCAACTTTTAGCAACTTTTGGAAAGTGACTCTAATCCAAACAACACACATACAAGGTAGCTCAATAGACTGAGCGGTTCATTCATAATTCCTTAAGATCGCTGTGGAAATGTGAAAACAGGAAGACAAAAGACAACGAGCGCAGAGGCGGGGCTAAACAAGGTCTATATAGCCAGGCACAGAGGCTGCGGCAGCGGCAGTAGCACGCATTTACAATTGTACAATTGTTTGGTTAGCAAGTCACAATTAAAAAAACAAAAAAAACAAGACAAATTTATAATTTCCTACACAAGTACCATTAACACTTCAAAAAGGGCTAATGCATGCTAGTGCACTCAATGCAGACAACATTTAAGTATACACTCACCTAAAGGATTATTAGGAACACCTGTTCAATTTCTCATTAATGCAATTATCTAATCAACCAATCACATGGCAGTTGCTTCAATGCATTTAGGGGTGTGGTCCTGGTCAAGACAATCTCCTGAACTCCAAACTGAATGTCAGAATGGGAAAGAAAGGTGATTTAAGCAATTTTGAGCGTGGCATGGTTGTTGGTGCCAGACGGGCCGGTCTGAGTATTTCACAATCTGCTCAGTTACTGGGATTTTCACGCACAACCATTTCTAGAGTTTACAAAGAATGGTGTGAAAAGGGAAAAACATCCAGTATGCGGCAGTCCTGTGGGCGAAAATGCCTTGTTGATGCTAGAGGTCAGAGGAGAATGGGCCGACTGATTCAAGCTGACAGAAGAGCAACTTTGACTGAAATAACCACTCGTTACAACCGAGGTATGCAGCAAAGCATTTGTGAAGCCACAACACGCACAACCTTGAGGCGGATGGGCTACAACAGCAGAAGACCCCACCGGGTACCACTCATCTCCACTACAAATAGGAAAAAGAGGCTACAATTTGCACGAGCTCACCAAAATTGGAGAGTTGAAGACTGGAAAAATGTTGCCTGGTCTGATGAGTCTCGATTTCTGTTGAGACATTCAGATGGTGGAGTCAGAATTTGGCGTAAACAGAATGAGAACATGGATCCATCATGCCTTGTTACCACTGTGCAGGCTGGTGGTGGTGGTGTAATGGTGTGGGGGATGTTTTCTTGGCACACTTTAGGCCCCTTAGTTCCAATTGGGCATCGTTTAAATGCCACGGCCTACCTGAGCATTGTTTCTGACCATGTCCATCCCTTTATGACCACCATGTACCCATCCTCTGATGGCTACTTCCAGCAGGATAATGCACCATGTCACAAAGCTCGAATCATTTCAAATTGGTTTCTTGAACATGACAATGAGTTCACTGTACTAAAATGGCCCCCACAGTCACCAGATCTCAACCCAATAGAGCATCTTTGGGATGTGGTGGAACGGGAGCTTCGTGCCCTGGATGTGCATCCCACAAATCTCCATCAACTGCAAGATGCTATCCTATCAATATGGGCCAACATTTCTAAAGAATGCTTTCAGCACCTTGTTGAATCAATGCCACGTAGAATTAAAGCAGTTCTGAAGGCGAAAGGGGGTCAAACACAGTATTAGTATGGTGTTCCTAATAATCCTTTAGGTGAGTGTATATTTCTTTTACAAACAAATCTAAATTAGCATTTCAAGTAATATCTACGTTATACATAATGGTGTAATGACGTCACAACGTCATTTAGCAACTTTTAGCAACAAATCGATCTGCCTTTAGCAACTTCCCCTGAAAATTAGTTGGCAACAGTGTTTGAAGATATCAGAGGACACTTTCATACACACAGTTATAGCAGGTGATCTGTTGCTGCTCCATAAAACCATTAGAGAAACTCTGAAATCAGTCTGAGAGGAGAAACTATTGAGACATTTGATGAGAAATGAAGAACAAACGTCCTGAAGACAGGAACAGGAGAGAGCAGAGCCAAACACTCGCAGGATCTCATGACAAGATCAAACTGTATTTTTAGCAGGTTGTGGGTCAGTTCATTTCTGTTGAAAATGACACCACTGGAAGTTAAGAAACTGACCATGACCAGAGGATGTGAATGAAGCAGCTAAAAAAGAGCTAGACGGTCACACCCATTAACACTGAATGAATAGGCAGTTATTTTAGTTTGACTTCACTTTACTACAGAGCAGCTTCACATCAGCGCGTCTGTCATTTTATTACTGAACCAGTTTTGAGATTACTCTCTTCATATTTGTGGACTGAAACCGTTGAAGATGTTTCTCCCTGTTTTGATCTGCTTGTGTTTGTGGCGTCTGGTTGGTGAGTTGAAATGTGTTTTTATGGTATTTTTTCTGTTCTGGTACATGTGATAAATGACTGGTTAATTTAGTCAGAGAGGATCAACATTAAACATAATTTACTCCAGAGAGGATCGAAACCGGGTTTCCTATTCCTATGGTTTCCTCAACATTACTCAGTTCAGGAAGCCGTATTCAGTTTTTTAATTTTTATATATACACTACCAGTCAAAAGTTTGGAAACTGTACTATTTTGATTGTTTTTGAAAGAAGTCTCTTCTGCTCACCAAGCCTACATTTATTTGATCCATAATACAGCAAAAACAGTAATATTGTGAAATATTTTTACAATTTAAAATAACTTTTTTCTATTTGAATATATTTTAAAATGCAATTTATTTCTGTGATTTAAAGCTGAATTTTGAGCATCATTACTCCAGTCTTTAGAGTCACATGATCCTTCAGAAATCATTCTGATATGATGATTTGCTGCTCAAGAGACATTTATTATTATTATCAATGTTGAAAACAGTTGTGTACAATTTTTTTTCAGGATTATTTAATGAATAGAAAGTTCAAAAGTACAGCATTTATCTGAAATAGAAAGTTTTTGCAACATTATAAATGTCTATACTGTCACTTGATCAATTTAATGCATCCTTGCTGAATAAATGTATTAATTTCTTTAAGTTCTTTCCCAAAAAAAAAATTCTTACCGACCCAAACCTTTTGAACGGTAGTACAATGTTACAAAAGCTTTATATTGCAAAAACAGGCCGGACGACGCTCAGTGACGGCCCGATGTCGGCTTGGTGTGTCCCGAGCCTTTTAGCATAAAAGAGTAGAAACTGTCCACCCTGTTACAATGCAATGTGTAACATAACAGGGTGGATGTTTAAGCTAATATAGCCCATTACTAGCTAGGAAAGAACAACATGCTAGCAGAAGATTAACATTTAGGAAGAATTTTAATAAATATATCAAATTCATTTAATAAAATAAACATTTTGATGTCCAGTATAACAGGGTGGACATGTTATGTTTTACACTATTAGATAATCCTTATAAAATGAGGAAAAGAGAGAAAAGATTACGACTGAGTCTTTGTTCTTTTTTTCCACTTGTAAACAACAGTACAACAACAGGCACCGAATACAGAGGCTCCATAGATAAGGAGAAAAAAACAAAACAAAACAAAAACCAACAACAACACAAAGACATTCACAAGGCGCCAAATACAGATTCATAGTATGTGACAATAGCAGTACCTTTTATATTTTTCACAACTTTAAGAGACTTCAGTAACAGAGTGAGTGAGTTACAGAAAACCTTGTATAAAGGAGGAGATTTAGATCATCGACATTTATGAATAAAGAATTTGCCGTTAAGGATAATGAAATTTACAAAATGGTCAATATTTTTATCTTCGTGTTCATAATAACAAATAATTCCTTTCATATTCAATGTTATCATTAATCCAATTTTGGCAGAGAAATTGTAAAAACAGTCTTTCCAAAAGGTCTGTACACTTTGACAATCAAAAAACAAATGGCATAGAGACTCTTCAGTACTATTACAAAAAGAGCATTCTTTCCCAATATCCACAAACTTAGAGAGTAAGATATTAATTGGATATATTTTATGTAAGATCTTTAAGTGAATTTCTCTTACCTTATTTGAAATACAAAATATGTAGGGTAACAGCCATGCCTTTCTCCAATTAACTTCCTCCAGAAAGGGTTTTTTTTCATGAAAGACCTGTGTAATATCCTTGTTACTATTTATAAGGAAATTAGTCTTTATTATCTACTTTACAATAGGACAGATGGCTGCTCATCAAATTAACAAGTCCAGAAGGGATAGCTTTGATTACTGTAAAAAAATCTTTATATTTTACAGGAAAAATTGAACTTAGCCATAAAAGAATCGTAAGAATAAATGTTGTGTGTTGAATCAAACGGATCACTCAAGTAATTTAAACCATAATCCAACCATTTCTCCAAAAAGATACTCTTGCATCTAATTGTAATCAATTAGTTATTCCAAACTTTCATTCTATGAGGAGAAAAATTATGTACAAAGCACAGTTTCCAAGCCAAGAGTGCTTGTGTAGGATTGAAAATAATCAAAGATATTTGATATTTGAAATTGAACAAAGACATTTACTTCACTGTTTTCAACCCTCATCTTTCTTATCAGAAGGGCCATCTGGAATTCCTAAAGACAAAGAGATGCTGAAGGCCTGTAGGCCAAATGTGTGTCACACCTTTAGTACAGTGGGGGAAGTTTGGTCTGATTGGTCAGTTTGAATGTCTCACATTAGGGTTTCGGTCACATGGTCAAAAAAAAACAAACAAATCGAATCAGGTTCAGAGTCTTTGTTCTTGGAGAAGTTTTCCTCCAAGCAAGTTATGTCACTTCCAGCAAGTCATGTGATTTAGGACATGTGCTTAAGATTTTAAAGGGCAAGTAGCACTAATGTAACAGGGTGGACTGGAGTTTGAGAGACATAAACTAATGTCATGGTTTTACACATTACAAAATATTTACCACAATAAATTGTGTTTTATGTCAAAGATAAAAGTAAATGTATATGCTAATACTCAAAATTGCTAATTTAGTAACATATATAAGCTTTATTTGAAGTGAAGTTGAGAAAACATGACTGTGCTTCAAAAAGTATTATTATTATTTTTACATTATTCTTTAGTAACAATCATTATGAATTTTGGTTAATGTAGTAAATCTATGCATGAAAAACCATGTAGCCTGAAATTTGAGTAACATTTTATGTAAAATATGCGGTATTGTTATTGTATACTGTAGGAATGACCCAGTAGGTGTAACTGGTTTGTAGTTCTGAGTCTGATACGCTCGGATAAGCTGTGATCTGATTGGTCGTCTCGGCTCTGGTGGGCGGGGCTGCTGTTGTTGTTCTGGTTTATGACATCAGATTCAGAAGAGCTGGACAGGATTTTTGATGATTTTTAATGTCTTTCTATATTCCACTTCATCAGTGCTGTATGGAGTCAGCTTGAACTGAGAACAAGAGACTGAAGGTTGAAACTCAAACTAAAACCATAGAAAAAACATTTTAGTTTTAGTTAAACAATATAAATGTTCACTGAAATAAAATTAAATATAAAAAATGTTTTATTTCAGCTAGTTGACAAGGAAACATTTCTCAGTGTAGTTTAACTTGATGTACTAAAATAACTAAAGCTGAAATAAAATGAATAAAAACTACACAGGGCCTAAAAAAACACAAAACTACTAACAATCACAAAAACACACAACAGAATTACTAAAACTTCAACTACAATGAAAATGGAAAATATAAAAATAAAAACAGGTTTAAAACATTGATAGAAATATAATAGTATATTAAATAGTATATTAAATATAATAGTACTTCGCCAGTCGGAGATCACTAAAATTAACATTAAAGAGGTGTGTAAACTCGCAAGTACGATGGCAGATGACGTTTTTTGCCCTGGTCCCCTCCCCGTTAAAAGGAGTGATGAGATACTTAGCAGACTATCATCACTCAATGGCTGGTTGTCTAAGTGGTGTCCGCAAAATAACATAGGGTTCATAGACAATTGGAAAAGCTTTTGGGGCAGACCTGATCTGTTGAAAAAAGATGGCATCCATCCTTCCTGGGATGGTGCCGCTCTTCTCTCTAGTAATTTGGCACATAGTCTTAGAGCTAAACATTGACTAACTGGGGCCCAGGTCAGGAAGCAGACGGACTGGCTTACCCGACCGCCTGCTAGCTGTCTCACGTCACAGAAGTCAGATAAATCCCAGCACATAGAGACTCTCGCACCTAGATATTATCACACAGAGACTGTGTCTGTTCCACGAATTAGTAAATACAAAAAACCATCAAAACCATTCAACGGTAAAAATTTAATTGATGTCCAAAAAATAAATAACAGATATAATACAGATGAACAAACGATAAAGCTCGGGCTGCTGAATATTCGATCCCTTTCCCCAAAAGCGCTTATTGTTAATGATATGATTACAGATCATAACCTAGATGTGCTGTGTTTGACAGAAACCTGGCTAAAACCTGACGATTACATTACTTTAAATGAGTCCACCCCCCAAGATTATTGTTATAAACACGAGCCACATCTGAAAGGTAAAGGGGGAGGTGTTGCGGTAATTTATAATAATATCTTCAGTACTACTCAGAAGTCTAGTTTCAAATATAATTCCTTTGAAGTTTTGGTGCTTTATGTAACGTTATGTAGTATAAATGATAATTGCCGTTTGACATTTGTGCTGGCTACTGTATACAGGCCACCAGGGCACCATACAGACTTTACCAGAGAATTTGCTGATCTTCTATCAGAGTTAGTACTGGCTGCAGATAAAGTCCTAATTGTTGGTGATTTTAATATCCATGTAGACAATGAAAAAGACGCATTGGGATTGGCATTTAGAGACATTCTAAACTCTACTGGAGTTAGGCAACATGTGTCAGGACTCACTCACTGCCGTAATCATACTTTAGACCTAATATTGTCACATGGAATAAATGTTGATACCGTTGAAATTCTGCAGCAGAGCGATGACATCTCAGATCATTATCTAGTATCATGTATACTTAATTTAGCTAAGGCTGCAAAGCCGTCCCCTCGCTTCAAATATGGCAGGACTATCACTGCTGCGACTAAAGATTGCTTTGTAAATAATCTTCCTCATCAGTTCCATCTCCTCAGCATCCCAGATAGCCTAGAGGAACTCGATGTTGCAACAGAAACTATTGACTCTCTCTTTTCCAGCACTTTAGACACAGTTGCTCCCCTGTGCTTAAAGAAGATTAAAGAAAATAGTCCAACGCCGTGGTACAACGAGCACACTCGGGCCCTTAAAACAGCAGCCAGAAAAATGGAGCGCAGCTGGAAGAAAACAAAACTGGAGGTTTTTCGCATTTCGTGGAAAGAGAGCATGATTGCATACAGAAAGGCCCTAAAAACTGCTAGATCTGCTTATTTCTCGACTCTCTTAGAAGAAAATAAACACAGCCCAAGGTATTTATTCGATACAGTGGCTAAATTAACCAAAAATAAAGCTTCAACTTCTGACGTTTGTAAACAACACAGTAGTAATAACTTTATGAACTTCTTTACATGTAAGATTGATAATATTAGGAAAAAAATTATAACCATGCAGCCGTCTACTACAGTATCACATCAGACAGTGCATTGCAGTGTCACTGAGGAAAAATTACACTCATTCACTGCTATAGGAGAAGAAGAATTGGCTAAACTCGTTAAATCATCAAAATCAACAACATGTATGATCGACCCTATACCGACTAGGCTATTAAAAGAGATGCTTCCAGAGGTCATAGATCCTCTTCTTAATATCATTAATTCATCCTTGTCATTAGGATACGTATTGAAAACTTTTAAGTTGGCTATTATTAAACCACTTATTAAAAAAACGCAACTTGATCCTACAGAATTAGTCAATTACAGGCCAATCTCAAATCTACCCTTTCTGTCAAAAATACTAGAAAAGGTAGTGTCCTCACAACTACGCTCCTTTTTTAGAAAGAAATGGTATCTGTGAGGATTTCCAGTCAGGATTTAGACCGTATCATAGTACTGAGACTGCTCTCATTAGAGTTACAAATGATTTACTCTTATCATCCGATCGTGGTTGTATCTCTCTATTAGTGTTACTCGATCTTAGCGCTGCATTCGATACTATCGACCACAACATTCTTTTGAATAGACTCGAAAATTATGTTGGCATTAGTGGAACTGCATTGGCATGGTTTAAATCATACTTATCTGAACGTTATCAGTTTGTAGCTGTAAATTAAGAGATGTCACACCGATCACAAGTTCAATATGGAGTACCGCAAGGCTCAGTGCTAGGACCGTTGCTTTTCACCCTGTACATGCTACCACTGGGAGATATTATTAGGAAGCATGCCGTTAATTTTCATTGTTATGCTGACGATACTCAGCTCTATATTTCTTCACGCCCTGACGAAACTTACCAATTCACAAGATTAACGGAATGCATAACTGATATAAAAAAAATTGGATGACTAGTAATTTCCTGCAACTTAATTCAGAAAAAACTGAATTTTTAATTATTGGACAAAAAAACTTCACAAGTAGTAACCTAGAATACTGTCTAACACTTGATGTCTGCTCTGTCAAGTCCTCGTCGTCAGTTAGGAACCTGGGTGTGCTCTTTGATACCAATCTCTCATTTGAAAGCCACGTTTCTAGCATCTGTAAAACTGCATTCTACCATCTTAAAAATATCTAAATTACGGCACATGCTTTCAATGCAAAATGCTGAACAGTTAGTTCACGCGTTCATGACCTCAAGGCTAGATTATTGTAATGCTCTACTGGGTGGTTGCCCTGCTCGCTTAATAAATAAACTGCAGCTGGTCCAAAACGCAGCAGCTCGAGTTCTTACTAGAACCAAGAAGTATGACCATATTAGCCCGGTTCTGGCAACACTGCACTGGCTCCCTATTAAACATCGTATACATTTTAAAATCTTGCTAATTACTTAAAAAGCACTAAATCGTTTAGCTCCCCAGTACTTGAGCGAGCTCTTAACGCATTATACTCCATCACGTCTATTGCGGTCTCAAAATTCTGGCCAGTTGATAATACCTAGAATATCAAAATCAACTGCAGGCGGTCGATCCTTTTCCTATTTAGCACCTAAACTCTGGAACAGTCTTCCTAGCATTGTTCGGGAAGCAGACACACTCTGTCAGTTTAAATCTAGACTAAAAACACATCTCTTTACTATGGCATACACATAAAACATTTTTAATTTCTATTATTCAAATCAGTTAAATGATTGTTTTAGGCTGCATTAACTAGGTCAGCCGGAACCGGGAACACTTCCCATAACACCTGATGTACTCGTTACATCATAAGAAGAATGGCATCTACGCTAATGTTAGTCTCTCTGTTTATCCCGAGGTTTACTGCAGTCAGCCGGATCCGGGCTGTATCCAGATCAGATGGCAGACCTGCGCTTAGACATGACGAACGCATCCCTGAAGTGTCTGCAGAGACCGTGTCAATTAAACTCCACCCTGTAAATGCCGCATCGACACAACATCCTCATTAAACCCGTCTCCGGCATGACTACTCCAATCTTTCGAATAATCTTGCGAATATCTTTCTATCTCATATGACTTCTGACCTGTAATGTTGCCAGAATCATAATCATACACTATTTGTTCGTCGGCCAGAGGAGAACTGGCACCCCGTTGCCTTTGTCTTTTGGCTTGCTCAGTTGGGGACAATAAAATTTCAACTATATTACTGATCTGCCCGCATTGACACTATATGATAATTGAAATGAGCTGGATGACATCACTGTTTTCTCCAGAGCGGCTGTACAGCCGAATCAAATTCTATTGCATTATTTTCCTGTTACCACTGTGAAGCTGCTTTGAAACAATCAGCATTGTAAAAAGCGCTATATAAATAAAGGTGACTTGACTTAACTAGTATCTCAATAACACCATCGAACAGGACCTACAGGAAGTTGCAGCTGGAGCTTAAAGTGACACTTCAGAGTGTGAAATAATCAGCAGAAAACAAACAAACAAACAGACAAACAAACAAATAAACAAATAAACAAACAAACAAATAAACAAACAGTCAAACAAACAAACAAACAGACAGACAAACAAACGGTGATGGTCACACACATCAGCACTGTTATTGTAGCTGACGCTAGTTTCACTTCACTTTACTAAAAACCCGCTCTCACATCAGCGTGTCTGTCACTTTATTACTGAACCAGTTTTGAGTTTGTCTTTTCATATTAATAATAACAATAAATGTGTTTTTATGGCTTTGGTTGCTTCTGTTCTGGTACCATGTAATAAATGACTGGTAAAAATTATTCACAGAGATTTAACATTCACAGTTATTCTCATATAGAAATAATTAATCTGTGATTTTACTGTCAGATCAAGTTTGAATTCAGGTCTATATTCAGTTATTATGGATAGATTCAATAAAATAAAGTAAATATGAAGCTCAGATACTCAACAGCATTAGTTTTAGTGTGACATTAAACATTAAAGTGTCTTTTTATTTAGTTATTGTTCCATATATAAAACTATTTCTGTTTTCATTCATCATCTTTTGTCTTTGTTCTGCAGAATATTATTCACTTCATATTTAAATGAATAAAGGTATTTTAGTGAAGCTTCATCAAACCAACATCAAGTGATTTTAAAGCTTTAATCTGTGAAAAACTCTTCAGGTTCTTCAGGTTTGCTTGGTTATGAAGTGATGGAGGGAGATTCAGTCACTCTAGACTCTCGTCTCACTGAAATGAAGGATGATGATGTGATTCAGTGGTGGTTTGGATATGAAAACACTTTAATCGCTGAAATCAATAAACAGGCCAACAGATTCACTGTATATGATGATGTTCTTGATGGGAGATTCAGAGACAGACTGAAGCTGGACAGTCAAACTGCATCTCTGACCATCACAAACATCACAATCAAACATGCTGGAGATTATGAACAGATCAAGTATTACAACAATTACATGCATTCTTATATGCGTCTCTCTGTCTACGGTGAGTTAAATATCAGTTTCACATGAAGAAGTATCTTATCATGAATAATGAGTTAAAATGGCTAATTCCCTTACTTTTTCACATTAACAGCAGGTTTATATTTAACTTTCTATTAAATTGTTTTAAATGTTCTACTTTTGATCATCTTGGTTCCTATCGATGTTTCTTCCTCGTCTGCTTGAATATCTTCATTCATCCTCATTTCTCTTTATTCTCTGATGTTTTCCAGCTCGTCTGCCTGTTCCTGTCATCAGCAGTAACTCTTCTCAATGTTCTTCATCATCATCATCATCATCATATTGTTCATTGGTGTGTTCAGTGGTGAATGTGAGTCATGTGACTCTCTCCTGGTACAAAGGAAACAAAAGTTTATTGTCCAACATCAGTGTGTCTGATCTCAGCATCAGTCTCTCTCTACCTCTGGAGGTGGAATATCAGGATAACAACACCTACAGCTGTGTGCTGAACAATCCCATCAGCCACCAGACTCAACATCTGAACATCACTCAACTCTGTCACACATGTTCAAGTACGGCAGCAACGCTGATATTAGTTGATGTCAGCGCTGATATTAGCGTTTATTGACTGAGCTGATCTCAGTTTGATGTTTTTATTCCTCAGACTCTGTCCACTGTTGTGGTCCTACTGAAGCTGTGATCCGATTGGTCCTCTCTGCTCTGGTGGGCGTGGCTACTGTCATTATTCTGGTTTATGACATCAGATCCAGAAGAGCTGAACTAGATCAAGCTCATATTCACACATCAGGTACATGATTGATGATGTCATCTCTCACAAGCTGATTTAGCATATATATTTGTGAGATTTATTAATTTATGGCTTTATATGTTCATCTTCTTCAGGAAGTGCTTGAATCTAAAGCAGAACGCTGAACTTTAAAGATTCTTCAAGTGTGTTTTTGTCATAATAAATACTGATGATTATTTGAGCTTCTGCTCTCTTTCAGTGTCAGATTAAAAATTTATTTGTAAGTTGTTTATATTTATACTTTGTTTATATTTCTATTAAATACAAAAATAATGAATAAAAAATCACAGATCTCATTTTACTGCTACTGCTGTATATCTGTCATATGTATTTTCTTGCCTTTATCAATAAAGTTTTCTCACTCTGAGGTTCAAGAGTCTCTCCATGTTTTATTATTTATTATTTCGAGCGCCTCCTGGAGGAATACTAAAGTTCAGCAGATCGCCACACATACAGCTTTACATTATTAAAACAATATTTGTAAATATTTACAATATTATTATGCTCATTCTTCTTATACTGCTAAAAAATGTTCTTTTATACTTTAATTGTTAAATTATTTTGTAGGCTACCTAAGATTTTCTAGAGAGACCACATATAGCAACATTATTTAAAAACATTATTTTATTAATGTTTTATTATTAAATTATTTTAATAAAATGTATTTAATTTACTGAATATTGTACATTAATGTAATGAGGTTGTTTTCACAAGTGCTTCTCAGAAGCGGAACCCAGCTAACACACGACACAACAGTTACGCAATGTATTCGTACTATTCAATATTATTATTTTTCTGGGGTGTTAAACTTTTTATTTCATAAAACGTTGGAATAATGACAGACATGGCCTGGCTACATCTCATCTAACAGTAGATACTGAATGAGGACGCCCGTTTGCCTGGTGGCGGTTGAGAGTTGCCATGGCAACCGTAAACACAAACTGCCAACTGCTGTAGAGGACAGTATCGACATTTCTCTCTGTTTTATCTCCAGTTATCTCAAAAAAGTTCAACAACGGCGTCAGATTGGTTAAGTTACATTACCTACAGTCTACTTTAAGTATTTTTGTTAATATTTATACCTCTATGGTATCTTTCCTGAATCATTTGAAATGTCAACTTGCAAATGTTACGCTAGCATAGCATATATGTTTATAATGCTAAGCACAGAGCATCTTGAATGTATGGAGGACCAAATTACTCAAAATGAAATAAATAAATAATGAATTCAATAAAACAACAATTAAATGTACCAGTTTATTCAGAAATAATTTAATAATTAATTTGATTAAATATTATTTAAATAATTAAATAAATAAATGTATCTATTTATTTTGTAAAATTCCATGAAAACACAACATTTATTTTTTTTCAAGCCTGAATTTTAGCGGAGATTCACATGCAGAAGGCTCGTCCTCTCCTGACAGCAAAATGGACATATTTGCATGACTTTCTAACATTTACAGATGGAGAATATACCTGTGAAATGTAAGTTATGCACTGAGGAAAGCACCACATTTTACACGCATTAAACACCGCAAGTATTTATCTGTCTGTCAGCACAAGATATGGAAGCAGAATAGTATCTTTAATAATTCACGCAAAAAACACGATGCACACATGCGTAGCCAATTTCACATGCATGAAACCAAATTCACATGCACAAAAAACAATTCATGTGCGCAAAATAAAATTATATATTCATAAAATACATTGCACAAATGCAGAACACAATTCGTAGATATACAGCTGTGCAAAAAAACTTTCAAGTGTTTAAAATGTATGAGTTTGTCCTTGAATGTGAATGTGCAAATCATCACTCGCGTGTGAATTGCCTTGGATTTGTGTGTGTGTGATTTTGAGATTCCCTTTCAGTTGGTCACGTTCGACGTACGAAACTTCCTGGGTGCTCTGCCATCTCTGTGCGGTGTAGTCCCCCGCCTGCATTGGCCGAGGCCACCCCTGGGACTTCCGTATGTTGTACTGCCCACGGCCAGTCCATACGTGTATATTCCACATGATACCTCCCTACGGGTAGGATGTGGCTAGTGGAGTGGGCCCTCAACCCGAGCGGGCAAGGCACGCCTTGGGTTTCATACGCCAAGGCGACGGCATCCACTATCCAGTGAGCCATCCTCTGCTTGGAGACAGCCTTTCCCTTCTGCTGGCCTCCGTAACAGATGAAGAGGTGTTCTGAGGTCCTGAAGCTTTGCGTTCTGTCCACGTAAGTTCGCAGAGCGCAAACGGGACAGAGAAAAGTCAGGGCTGGGTCTGCCTTCTCCGAAGGCAGCGCTTGCAGGTTCACCACCTGGTCCCGAAAGGGAGTGGTGGGAACCTTGGGCACATATCCGGGCCGGGGTCTCAGGATTACATGAGAGTTAGCTGGCCTGAATTCCAGGCACGATTCGTCCACCGAAAATGCCTGCAGGTCCCCTACCCTCTTGATGGAAGCCAATGCAGTCAGGAATACTGTCTTCCAAGACAGAATTTTTAACTCAGCTGACTGAAAAGGTTCAAAGGGTGCTCTCTGCAGTGCGGTTAGCACCAGAGATAAGTCCCAAGAGGGTATAGAGTGAGAGCGAGACGGATTTAATCTCCTCGCTCCACTCAGGAACCTGACGACCAGATCGTGCTTTCCTACGGACTTACCATCAACTACATCGTGATGTGCAGCAATGGCGGCAACATACACTTTGAGGGTGGAGGGAGACAGCCTTCGCTCCAACCCATCTTGCAGGAAGGAAAGCACAGAACTGATCGAACATCTTCGGGGGTCTTCTCTTCGAGAAGAACACCATTCGACGAACAGTTCCACTTCAACACATAGAGGCGCCTCGTAGAGGGAGCTCTAGCCGAAGTGATGGTGTCTACCACAGCCTGTGGTAGGTCACCTAGAACCTCCGCGTCCCGTCCAGGGACCAGACATGGAGTTTCCAGAGGTTGGACGCGGGTGCCATAGGGTGCCCCGTCTCTGAGTCAGAAGGTCCTTCCTCAGAGGAATGGGCCAAGGAGGTGCTGTCGCGAGGAGCACTAGTTCCGGGAACCAGGTCCGGTTGGGCCAGTACGGCGCAACCAACAAGACCTGCTCCTCGTCCTCCCTGACTTTGCACAGTGTCTGTGCAAGAAGGCTCACTGGGGGAAACGCATATTTGTGTAGACCCCGGGGCCAGCTGTGTGCCAGCGCATCCGAGCCAAGGGTCCCCTCGGTCAGGGAATAAAACAACTGGCAGTGGGACGTGTCCGGGGCGGCAAACAGGTCTACCTGTGCAGTCCCGAAGCGACTCCAGATCAGCTGGACCACCTGGGGATGGAGTCTCCACTCTCCCGGGAGCACTTGCTGTCATGAGAGCTCGTCGGCTGCACGATTGAGCAGGCCCGGAATGTGAGTGGCACGAAGCGACCTCAGATGCTTCTGACTCCAGAGGAGGAGATGGCGGGCGAGTTGTGACATGCGGCGGGAGCGTAGACCACCCTGTTTGTTGATGTACGCAACGGCCGCAGTATTGTCCGTACGGACCAGAACGTGCTTGCCTCGTAGCGGCCCTTTGAGGCGGCCCAGCGCAAGACGAACTGCTAACAACTCGAGGCATTTGATATGCCATTGCTGTTGAGGCCCAGTCCACAGACCCGAAACTGCAAGCCCGTTGTACGTGGCCCCCCAGCCGGTGGATGAGGCATCCGTGGAGACAACAGCATGCCTGGACACTTTTTCTAGAGGATCTCCTGCCCGTAAAAACGAAGGGTCCGATCACGGGCTGAAGGTTTGGTGGCACTTCGGTGTTACTGAGACACGGAACGAGCCGCTCTGCCACGCCCATCTCGGGACTCGGTCGTGTAGCCAGTGTTGAAGCGGCCTCATATGAAGCAATCCGAGCGGCGTTACCGCAGCTGCAGATGCCATATGCCCCAGGAGCCTCTGAAAATGTTTCAGTGGTACCGCTGTCCTGCGTTTGAACGAATTCAAGCAGTTCAACACTGACTGGACGCGCTCCTCTGTGAGTCGCGCTGTCAGATTGACCGAGTCCAGCTCCATACCGAGAAAAGAGATCCTCTGCACGGGGCAGAGTCTGCTCTTTTCCCAGTTGACCCGAAGTCCCAACAGGCTGAGGTGACTGAGCACCATGTCCCTGTGTTCGCACAACTGCGCCCGCGACTGAGCCAGGATCAGCCAGTTGTCAAGGTAGTTGAGGATGCGAACACCACGCTCTCTCATGGGAGCAATGGCCGCCTCCGCGACTTTTCGTGAAGACATGGGGCGACAGGAACAGCCCGAAGGGTAGGACTCTGTACTGATATGCCCGTCCCTCAAACGCAAAGCGTAGTAATGGTCTGTGTCGAGGGAGAATCAAGACATGAAAGTACGCGTCCTTCAGGTCGATCGCTGCAAACCAATCTTGGGGACAGATGCACCTGAAGATGCGTTTCTGCGTTAGCATTCTGAACGGCAGCCTGTGAAGGGACCGATTCAAGAACCGCAGGTCCAAGATTGGCCGTAACCCGCCGCCTTTCTTGGGTACAATGAAGTACGGGCTGTAGAAGCCTGTCTTCATATTGGCTGGAGGGACCGGCTCTATCGCGTCCTTCGCCAGTAGGACTGCGATCTCCGCTTGTAGCACGGGAGCGCTCTCCTTCGACACGGAGGTGAAGTGAACGCCCCTGTATTTGGGGGGCCGCCGGGCGAACTGAATTGCATAGCCGAGTCTGATAGTACGGATGAGCCAGTGGGACGGGCTGGGAAGCGCTAGCCAGGCCCCCAGTGACCGAACCAGCGGGACCAACGGCACCACAGACGTACCCGCAGCGGGGCGGAGCAGCACAGCGGAGTGCAGGGACCTGACTCGGAGGGCATAGCGGCCTGAAGTGGGGTCTGAGTGTGCAATGCAACACTTACCTGCTTCCGCTGAAGGGGCGCACGGATGTGAGGAGGCCTCTTGTGTGCGTCCTGGACACAGCCAGCACCCCCTGCTGGCGATGAGAGAGGCACCGGAGGGTGAGGTCCGTCTCCGTCCGGAGCTCCCAGAGGAGCTCTGGGTCAGGCCTACCCTCGTGCATGTCCATTAGTGCCTTGGCCTGGTGCACCTGGAGCAACGCCATGGCATGCAAGGCGGACGCAGCCTGTCCACAAGCTTTGTAAGCCTTCCCAGTCAGACTGGAGGAGAACTTACAGGCCTTGGATGGGTGGCGTGGGTCTCTGCGCCAGGTGGAAGCGGACGCCGGACACAGTTGCATCGCGACAGCCCGTTCCACCGGCGGGATCCCCACGTACCCTTTGGCTGGCCCGCTTTCAAGGGTAGTGAGGAGGGAGGAGCCACTTGGCCGGTTTCTGGCAGAAAAAGGTGCCGTCCACGACTTCGTGAGCTCCTCATGCACCTCCGGGAAGAAAGGCACCGGGGCGGGACGCTGAGAACCAGCGCAGGGTTCCACGCGAGCCCAACCTTTTCGGCGGCCCGGGAAAGCATAGCTGTCAGCTCGGGGTCCGTCTCGGGCAATGAAACTCCCCCTCCGATGCAGCCATCGACATCCTATCGTCTGCTGGAGCTCCAAAGGTCACCACTGGACCCCCCTGGGAGGGGCCAGCGACTCCCTCCGGAAGCTCAACCGGCTGCGGCGCTTCAGAGGGTTTAGGGGCCCACGGAGGCTGGCTCGGCGGGTGTGCCCTAAACGTGATCCTCAGGTCACCCTGGCTATTCGCCGAAGTAGGTCTATTCTGCTGGGCAGGAATAGCACTAGATTGGGGCATAGGTAAGGGGACTCCACCCTCCCGGAGGTAGGCGAGTCTCGACCTAAGCGCCGAGATAGTCATGTTCCGGCAGTGGGAACATGAACTATCCACAAACGCTGCCTCAGCGTGCTGAATGCCCAGACACGTAAGACAACGATTGTGACCGTCAGTTGGTGACAGGGAACGACCGCATCCAGAAACGCACGTTTAAACGCGTTTAAATGCGGGTATAAACTTTTGTTCAAGTTTGATTTGTGTTCCGCAAACTTCATTAAAAGAGCTGTTTCCGAAATCTCAAGAGAGAGCGCGCTTGGCAGTGTACGACGCTCCCATGCCTTGTCACCCTCCGGTGTCTCTCTTATCACCAGCAGGGGGTGCTGGCTGTGTCCAGGACGCACACAAGAGGCCTCCTCACACCCGTGCGCCCCCTCAGCGGAAGCAGGTAAGTGTTGCATTGCACACTTAGACCGCACTTCGGGCCGCTATGCCGTCCGAGTCGGGTCCCTGCACTCCGCTGCGCTGCCCCGCTGCGGGTACGTCTGTGGTGCTGTTGGTCCCACTGGTTCGGTCACTGGGAGCCTGGCTAGCGCTTCCCAGCCCGTCCTGCTGGCTCATCCGTACTATCAGACTCGGCTATGTGATTCAGTTCGCCCCGGCAGCCCCCCAAGTTCAGGGGCGTTCACTTCACCTCCGTGTTGAAGGAGGACGCCCCCGTGCCTGCTCAATCGTGCAGCCGACGAGCTCTCACGACAGCAAGTGCTCCCGGGAGAGTGGAGACTCCATCCCCAGGTGGTCCAGCTGATCTGGAGTCGCTTCGGGACCGCACAGGTAGACCTGTTTGCCGCCCGGACACGTCCCACTGCCAATTGTTTTATTCCCTGACCGAGGGGACCCTCGGCTCGGATGCACTGGCACACAGCTGGCCCCGGGGTCTACGCAAATATGCGTTTCCCCCAGTGAGCCTTCTTGCGAAGACACTGTGCAAGGTCAGGGAGGACGAGGAGCAGGTCCTGTTGGTTGCTCCGTACTGGCTCAATCAGACCTGGTTCCCTGAACTAGTGCTCCTCGCGACAGCACCTCCTTGGCCCATTCCTCTGAGGAAGGACCTCCTGACTCAGAGACGGGGCACCCTATGGCACCCACGTCCGGACCTCTGGAAACTCCATGTCTGGTCCCTGGACGAGATGCGGAGGTTCTAGGTGGCCTACCACAGACTGTGGTAGACACCATCACTTCCGCTAGAGCCCCCTCTACGAGGTGCCTCTATGCGTTGAAGTGGAACCTGTTCGTCGAATGGTGTTCTTCTCGAAGAGAAGACCCCCGAAGATGTTCGATCAGTTCTGTGCTTTCCTTCCTGCAAGAAGGGTTGGAGCGAAGGCTGTCTCCCTCCACCCTCAAAGTGTATGTTACCGCTATCGCCGCAAATCACAACATGGTTGATGGTAAGTCCTTAGGGAAGCACAATCTGTTCGTCAGGTTCCTGAGGGGGGCGAGGAGATTAAATCTGCCTCGCCCTCACTCTATACCCTCTTGGGACTTATCTCTGGTGCTAACTGCACTGTAGAGTGCTCCCTTTGAACTTTTGCAGTCAACAGAGTTAAAAATCCTGTCTTGGAAGACAGTACTCCTGACTGCATTGGCTTCCATCAAGAGGGTAGGGGACCTGCAGGCATTTTCGGTGGACGAATCGTGCCTGGAATTCGCATGTGTATATTCCACATGATACCTCCTTACGGGTAGGATGTGGCTTCCGCAGCGGCCCCCCTGGGCATGCTTTCCCAGCGTTATCCAATACTCTGCTGAGTGGGTCTTGCGGAACAGCAGCAGTGACTCTCCCTGTGTGAGTTCTCCGCCCCGAACAGACGGGGGTCTGAGGGGCTTTCGCTGGGTGCTGGAAGTGGTAGTAACTGTGGCGTTTTCCATAGGGATCCCAATTCGTCGGTGGCGTCCGACGTACGTCGAACGTGACCGACTGAAAGGGAACGTCTCGGTTACGTATGTAACCCTCGTTCCCTGAAGGAGGGAACGGAGACGTACGTCCCGTCGCCACAGTTGCTGTACCATCACTGCATGACCGAGTCACTAGTTCAGCTCCTCAGTGAAAAACAAATGTGCGCTGCATCCGCTTCCTGTTTATACCCGCGGTGCAGGGCGGAGCGCGAGATGCAAATCTCGCACACCAATGGCCATTGGCCTGTTCTCTATACACTCGAAGCTGATAGGGGCTCCCAGAAGTGATCCCAATTCGTCGGTGACGTCCGACGTACGTCTCCGTTCCCTCCTTCAGGGAACGAGGGTTACATACGTAACCGAGACGTTTCCCTGGCAGCGCTGCACTCCCACCCAGGTCAGTTGTACTCTTTAGCCAATTAGATGCGAGCTTACCATTCAACCAATCATAAGCCACTGAGTGTGCTGCACTCAAGGAGCACGGCGTTGCGCAACTTTTGCGCAATATGAATTAATTAGAACGGAAATGAAGCTTCAACAAACATCATTAATCTAGCATGGCGAACGAAGATCGGGATGCACGTGTAAGTGAAGTGAAATGTTTTTGGACAGTAGTTTATTGTGACTGAAAACACATGAGAACATTGTTGTTAATGAAGCATGCAATTTGCTGAGGTTAACTTAGCACATTGTTTAGCATAATTAGTGGAATAGACTTTTTCATTGGTTATGTATATGATAAATCTGGATACCACATTTCATTTTTACAACACACACAAATGTATCTAACATAGTGAATTATCAATAGTATAGGATATACAATTAGATATTGTAACAGTTTCATCAGCTGACACATGAGTAAAGTAATCAAATACAATGACAACAGCATTACATGGCATCTGGCAAAACTTGTCAGAGTACAGCATTGTACTGTATTCCTTTCATTAGCTACGTTTACATGGACACTCTTTGCTTCAATCTGAATTAATTAATAAAAAAGTAGTTCTGGACATGTTCAAATGTAATTGTAGGCGCATCTAAAATAACGAAAGTATTTTAATTTTAATTTTATTAATTAATTTAGCAAGCAGTCATATCTTTCTTGATGTTAAGTTACTATTTAAACTATTTAAATAAAATTTAAAAAAAAAATTGTTTCTTTAATTAGACTGAATGGTTAACAGTGGGAAGCGACAATAATGGCAGAAGCTTTCTTTGCCAAAAGTTTTTAAAGTAAACCAAGCATAACTTATGTCTTTTAAGTGATTACAGCCAATAATATAATTTATAACACATATAATTGTTGATTTAACATTAACTCATGTAAGGTTCTTATCATCAGAAGTTGAATCAGCTGCAAGGACTCTTATTGAGGTGTTAGCCAGGGGCCTGGCTCCATCTTCATCAAGTGGCACTGGTACATTAAGGAGTGCTAATACACCAACAAGAGAAAATGTGCGATTGAGCGGGGCAAGTGCCATTACTCCTTTGCCCACTCTGCCAGAACCAGAAAATAGGGTGAGGCCACCCTATTTAATTTTAATTTCACCCTATAGGTAATTTTATTCGTTTACCATTTAAACATTTAGCAATAGCATTATTAAAATATTTTAAAAGATTGTAATGACGCATTAAAACACCTAAGAAAAATAACTTTTCTTAAAAAATGTCTTTTTGTCACTCTGACCCAAGTATGTTTAGGACTGAAAATGACCAGCCTAGGGGGAAAAAAACATTTCTCTTTGGCCAAACCTGTCAATGTGAAAAAGACAGATTTTCAAATATATGTGCTCTCCGAACCAACCCTCCAAAAGGAGATGAAGACGTAGAACTTGTACATGCTGGGCTTGGCAAAAGGCTGTTAAGTGTTCCGGACACTTTTAAACACAGTGAGGTATTTGCAAACATAAACATAACACGAGTAAATGTTAAGTAATGATGCAAGTAATATTTTTTTCCTTGACTTGACTGATGAATGTGGTATTATATGCTTGTTTAAGATTGTCACTCTGCTTGAGGAAGAATTTCCTAAATTAAAAACTCTTCAGATTATCAATCTACAGGTATTTATAATGTGTATATAAAGTATAAACAAAACATGGTTGCATTGTTAATTATAGGTCTTTACTGCTGCTGTAGGCAATAAAATTATTTAGTGCTTTCTGATTTTTTTTTTTTTTAAAGGATGTGGAAATCAGAAATGGCTTCTGAGTTTGATCCTCCTCTGATTTTACTGTCAGGTGGTGGTGGTGGTTGACTTTAATTCCCACTGACTCTGATGGATACTCAACTCGGCTCCTGAAGTCAGTGTCAAATAATGGGAAGAACATGCTCTATGTTGTTCCACTACAAGAGCAGCTTTCCATTGAACCATTACCATTTGATTCTGTGGCGTTTGCAAAGACGCCACTGTCAAACTGTATGAAATGTGGCAGGAAAATACCATTGCCGTTGTTGCCCTTACACACTGAAGAGTGCAAAACAACTGAGACTGTAGGTTCTATTTGTATTGTTTTTTATTTGTTAGATTCATAATGCTTTCTTAATGTTTCCAGTTCAAATCCATTTCTATTATTTTGTTAGGAGTCTGTAAATGATGTGACTGTGATTGATGATGATGATGATGGAAATGTTAGTGGAGCCATTGACAAGCCAAGCCCACTTCAAACAGATTTAGAACGATCTTCCCAGGTATTTGAGCAAAATTCATTTCCTGACGAATGCAAAACATGCACCCAAGTATCTGTGGTCCCTTGCAAACTGCTCTGTGAGACTATTCCGAAATTCAATGAGACTGATATGCAACTTTTAATACCTTCAGCATACTATTCTAGTGTAACAAATGTGCAGTATTCAACTAATTTATAGTGAGAAATGTTTATTAAGCTAGTAAATTTCTTTTCTTGTGCCAGAAAGAAATTATTAACTTATAAGGTTTTCTACATTTGTTATTTTTACAGATTTGTCCCTTTTGCCAGATTTCTTTCCCAACCGATGTCTTGCCTGATCATGCAAGCATGTGTGGTGAAGGGTAAAGTTATGCTACAACAGAACATTTGTCCTTTAGACCCTTACTTAATACCTTAAAGAATTAGTCCACCCAAAGATGATATGTCTCTTTTAAGTTACTGACCTTAATGCCATCTCAGCTGTTGGTGACTTTTGTTCATCGTCGAATTTATGATATTTGTAATTTATTCATGGTTTCAAAAATGAATATAAACTTGTTTTCTGTGCATTATTTGAAGTCTGAAAACATGGCGGCTTTTTTCATTATTTTGAACAGTCATTTTCTGCAAATAAATGCTCTAAATGACACTATTTTTATTTGAAATTTAGAAGAAATGTCAGTAGTTTGTAGAATAAATCAAAAATGTTTTATGCAAACGGATACATATAAATAATAAATCCAGAGAAACTGCTAATTTTGCAGTGGTCCCTTAATTTTTTCCAGAGCTGTCAAACGTTTGGAAACATTACAATGAAGTCTCTTCTACTCACCAAGGCTGCATTTATTTAATCCAAAGTAGAGTTAAAACAGGGTAATTGTGAAATACCATTACAATTTTAAATAATTGATTTCTATTTTAATATATAGTAAAGTAATTATATAGTAATTTATTCCTGTGATCAAAGCTGAATTTTCAGCAACATTACTCCAGTCTTCAGTGTCACATGACCCTTCACAAATCATTATAATATGATGATTTGATGCTCAAGAAACATTTATGATTATTATCAGTGTTGAACACATTTTTGTGGAAACAATGATACCATTCAAACAATCAATACCTTTAGAACCTCTCTATGGAGAACCTGCAATATACAAGATAGTCTGTGCAGAGACAGTCCATGATAGTGCTAGTTTGCATCTGAAAACAGTTTCAGTGTGAATGGACCATTTGGGCCACATCTTTACAGACCTTTTTGTATCTCAAGTAGCTACAATGATAATTCAGATGTGATCCATGAGTGAAAAGCACCCAGATAACCTACTACTTCCACTGAGGTTCTGAGCTGCACATTTGATGAACACTTCACTATCCCATGAGGCCACGGGTGAAGATTTATGAATGGCAGTGAAGCAATGCAACTGACGCCATAGCTCACACGATAACGTGGTATGTCCAAATTTCATTCATACTACACACATTTGTACAATATAGCCAATTTTTAACGGTCATGAAGTACTTACTCAAAAGAAGTACCTAATCAGAAAGAATGTGTTTTCAGACACAGCCTTACCAAATGCACCTTTAAAGCTGTCAAGAGCACCAACATAAAAGTGACATCACCTCTGATTATGAACACTTTTACCAGCAATGAAACTGTTGTCATCAGTGCCACGAACTGAAAACATTAGTTCTGTAATTCCCACATTTTCACTGCCATGATCACCTCTCACTCTGCAACAAAAACATCACACATTTTGCTGGGTTTCAATTATACATCTAAATTATACGTTATGGATAACTTTAGCAGATTATGCAGAAAAGTACAGAAATATGTGACAAAATAATAGGAAAAAAAAGGCAACTTAATATAATACTTCTGTGGAAACCCGTGTGTATTCACTGCCTCTCTGAAAAAGGCCAAATGGGTGTCCAAACGGTTGTTTGGGTATATAATCTGTAGAATGTAATTTAACATATACAGCTGAGGATATACAGTAGTAAAAAAGATTGTTTCTGTAACAACAGATGACAGTACAAGTACAAATAAGACCTTTATCGCGTCTATGTTGTTGGGTTCTAGCCAACCCGAAATACACCAATCAGGCATAACATTATGAGCACTGACAGGTGAAGTGAATAACACTGATTATGTGATTATTAGTATGGAGTACCGCAGGGCTCAGTGCTAGGACCGTTGCTTTTCACCCTGTACATGCTACCACTGGGAGATATTATTAGGAAGCATGGCGTTAATTTTCATTGTTATGCTGACGATACTCAGCTCTATATTTCTTCACGCCCTGACGAAACTTACCAATTCACAAGATTAACAGAATGCATAACTGATATAAAAAATTGGATGACTAGTAATTTCCTGCAACTTAATTCAGAAAAAAATGAATTTTTAATCACTGGACAAAAAAACTCCACAAGTAGTAACCTAGAATACTGTCTAACACTCGATGGCTGCTCTGTCAAGTCCTCGTCGTCAGTTAGGAACCTGGGTGTGCTCTTTGATACCAATCTCTCATTTGAAAGCCACGTTTCTAGCATCTGTAAAACTGCATTCTACCATCTTAAAAATATATCTAAATTACGGCACATGCTTTCAATGCAAAATACTGAACAGTTAGTTCATGCGTTCATGACCTCAAGGCTAGATTATTGTAATGCTCTACTGGGTGGTTGCCCTGCTCGCTTAATAAATAAACTGCAGCTGGTCCAAAACGCAGCAGCTAGAGTTCTTACTAGAACCAGGAAGTATGACCATATTAGCCCGGTTCTGGCAACACTGCATTGGCTCCCTATTAAACATCGTATACATTTTAAAATCTTGCTGATTACTCACAAAGCACTAAATGGTTTAGCGCCCCAGTACTTGAGCGAGCTCTTAACGCATTATACTCCATCACGTCTATTGCGGTCTCAAAATTCTGGCCAGTTAATAATACCTAGAATATCAAAATCAACTGCAGGCGGTCGGTCCTTTTCCTATTTAGCACCTAAACTCTGGAACAGTCTTCCTAGCATTGTTCGGGAAGCAGGCACACTCTGTCAGTTTAAATCTAGACTAAAAACACATCTCTTTACTATGGCGTACACATAAAACATTTTTAATTTCTATTATTCAAATCAGTTAAATGATTGTTTTAGGCTGCATTAACTAGGTCAGCCGGAACCGGGAACACTTCCAATAACACCTGATGTACTCGTTACATCATAAGAAGAATGGCATCTACGCTAATGTTAGTCTCTCTGTTTATCCTGAGGTTTACTGCAGTCGGCCGGATCCGGGCCGTATCCAGACCAGATGGTGGACCTTAGCCTGGACATGACGACCATATCCCTGAAGTGTCTGTAGAGACAATAGTGTCAATTAAACTCCCCCCTGTAAATGCCGCATCGACACGACATCCTCATTAAACCCGTCCCCGGCGTGACAACTCCAATCTTTCGAATAGTCCTACGAATATCTATTTATCTAATATGACTTCTGACCTGTAATGTTGCCAGAATCATAATCATACACTATTTGTTCGTCGGCCAGAGGAGAACTGGCACCCCGACTGAGCCTGGTTTCTCCCAAGGTTTTTTTCTCCATTCTGGCCCTGAAGGAGTTTTGGTTCCTTGCCATCGTCGCCTTTGGCTTTTGGCTTGCTCATTTGGGGACACCTAAATTTCAACTATATTACTGATCTGCCCGCATTGACACTATATGATAATTGAAATGAGCTGGATGACATCACCGTTTTCACCAGAGCGGCTGTACAGCCGAATCAAATTCCGTTTTTTCCAGTTACCACTGTGAAGCTGCTTTGAAACAATTGCCATTGTAAAAAGCGCTATATAAATAAAGGTGATTTGATTTTGATTTGATTATCTTCATCACAGCACCTGTTAGTGGGTGGGATATATTAGGCAGCAAGTGAACATTTTGTCCTCAAAGTTGACGTGTTAGAAGCAGGAAAAATGGGCAAGCGTAAGGATTTGAGTGAGTTTGACAAGGGCCAAATTGTGATGGCTAGATAACTGGGTCAGAGCATCTCCAAAACTGCAGCTATTGTGGGGTGTTCCCGGCCTGCAGTGGTCAGTATCTATCAAAAGTGCTCCAAGGAAGGAACAGTGGTGAACCGGCGACAGGGTCATGGGCGGCCAAGGCTCATTGATGCACGTGGGGAGCGAAGGCTGGCCCGTGTGGTCCGATCAAACAGACGAGCTACTGGAGCTCAAATTGCTCAAGAAGTTAATGCTGGTTCTGATAGAAAGGTGTCAGAATACACAGTGCATAGCCGCAGACCAGTCAGGGTGCCCATGCTGACCCCTGTCCACCGCCGAAAGCACCAACAGTGGGCACGTGAGCATCAGAACTGGACCACGGAGCAATGGAAGAAGGTGGCCTGGTCTGATGAATCACGTTTTCTTTTACATCACGTGGATGGCCGGGTGTGTGTGCGTGGCTTACCTGGGGAACACATGGCACCAGGATGCACTATGGGAAGAAGGCAAGCCGGCGGAGGCAGTGTGATGCTTTGGGCAATGTTCTGCTGGGAAACCTTGGGTCCTGCCATCCATGTGGATGTTACTTTGACACGTACCACCTACCTAAGCATTGTTGCAGACCATGTACACCCTTTCATGGAAACGGTATTCACTGGTGGCTGTGGCTCTTTCAGCAGGATAATGCGCCCTGCCACAAAGCAAAAATGGTTCAACAACAAGTTTGAGGTGTTGACTTAGCCTCTAAATTCCCCAGATCTCAATCCAGTCGAGCATCTGTGGGATGTGTTGAACAATGAGCTAAATAATAGCAAAATGCTTACCTGAAGTGTTCTTTATAATACAATTTTCAGGGTTCACATTATTCATAATATGAAATAATTGTAAAAAAATGATATCTCAGTACAAACGAAGTGGTAAAATGTCATTTTAAATGTTATAAAAGTGATTTTATTATGTCTAAATATGAATCTAAAAACAAAACCAAACTAAACTAGGGAGTGAGCCAATAAGTGGTCTTCTGCTGCCATATACTGGTTTAAATGGTAATTTTCCATAGTCTATCTGTGTGCCAAATTCCACAACCTTTTTAGAATGCGGTTATTTGGGCTGCCAAGAGTCAAGAGTGGAAGAAGAAGAAAAACAGATACAGCCTTCACACCTTTGGTGCATGGCTCCTAATAATAATAATACTAATACTAATATTAATAATAATAATAATAATCCTTACAATTACAATAGTGTTTCAACGCTGTGTGCGTGAACCTTTAACAAACATTTAAATAAGTCTTACCTTTCTTGAATAACCATCTATTCCTCCAAAGATTGCCATGTTGTACCTTATAAAAATATAAAAAAATACAAATAAAATAAAAACACTTAAAAATACATGGCAACAGCATGTGGCTATTTCAGAAGATTCAAGTTTTCACTATAATTTCATAGAGGTCAAGTCATATGGCAAACAAAATAGATGGTTGAGAAATGGAACATTAAAATCAGAACATTTATAATGACTATTTAGTTGTGTTATTTTAGCAATGTTAATTAATACTAAGTTTTGAGTTGTTAAGGATAGCTTGCAAACATACCTGATGAGTTTATGGTTGGTGTCTATGTGCACCATGTACTTGGGGTAAGGAACACTATATCTTCTCCGAGCAATGCATCTCAGGTTGGTCATCCTGGAGAGAACACCGACACCGGAAGCCCAAGTTCTATTAGATGGGTAAGATTGGTCGTTGAAATTGAAATTCTTGGACGTCCACGTCCATGTCCTGGCTCCAGCTCCATTGTTACAGATACCTCCTCCAATGCCTCCATATCCCTCAGACGCTGTATGAGGTAAGGGCTACCATGACATCCTCTGATATATGTATTATTTCAGCCAGGGCACTAATAAATACTAGTTCCTGTCTGCAAATAAACTGTAGGTAGTCAATGTTCAGTGGCTGTCTCTCCAAGACATGAACTAAACGATCATGAAGTCGTTGAAGCATATACCGCTTTAGAGATTCCTAAATTATTAAAAAAGAATAGATGTATTTCAGTGTACAGACAATATTTCCATGTTAAACAAAAAGGTTTCTAAATATCTGATGTTTTATATCTTGTTCGAACTACATTGTTTCATTGTAGTGGTTGTCAATAAACTACAACATGTTTTGAAATGTTTTTGTTACTGTAAAAGCAAGTTCATACTGACCTAACAAACATACATTTATAAAATCAGATTATTTAGAATGATCATTTCACAATACTCATATAGTCTTTACACGTCTTTCTTTTTACATCCTGATTGCATACGGTTTCATTTACAATTCAAAACTAACTGACAAATTGATTGACAAATGTGTAAACGATAAACTGTGTATACTCAGACTTTTATGAAATAAAGTAAACTTACACGTGCATCCCGATATTCGTTCGCCATGCTGGATTAATGATGTTGTTGTTTTTTTTATTGGAGTTATCACAAATATAGGAATGTAAACAACACTTTTGACAACATCATAAATCAACAAAAAAGAACGAAAAATGCAGAACAAAATGCATAAAGGGACAGGGGTAATATAAATTACATTATATAAAATAGAGGTGTCTCAAGAGTCACTTATTAACAATCAGGCAAAATGTCACAGAGCATACAGTCACCTGTACATTATAGGAAAGAATGAATATTATAAGATGTACACAATGTTATGGATTTTAAGGCTTTAACATTGCTGGAGGTAGACATTGTATCTAAGTAATACTTCAAATCTTTACAAAATATATTAAATAGGGCATTACAGACAAAAATTTGCACTTATGTAAAAAAAATTTAGCTAGTAAAATAAATAGATTTATTAGAAAATATTTGTCTTTTAGATTCTTATCAACATGATAAAAACCAAACAAAATATCCTTGTACAACAAAGAAAAATTGTCTACGAGCGAAGAACATATAAATAAACAGAATTTTTTCCAAAAAACAGTTACATGGACACATTCCCAGAAGAGATGAGGGACAGATTCATCTACAGTTCCACAAAAGGAACAAAGAGGATCCTTCTCCGGAAACTTTTTTTTAATATAAAGATTCACAGGGTACACTCGATGTAGCAATTTATAGGATACCGCTTTAACCTTATTCGTAATTAAATATTTATTGGGTAAAGACCACACACTCTTCCAGGGAATATTATAAATATAATTACTCCAGTAAAATACAACAGAAGGGACTGTAGTTATATCATCCTGAAAGAGATGTCGAATCTTTCTGTTCCTGAGAGAAGGACTGCATGCAAAGCAAATCTTCCCTGTCGGTGTTTCACTAAAAGAATATTATTTTTAAACCAAACAGGAAAAAATATAGATTTATTTTTTATAACAGATATCCTGGTTATTCCAGATATAATAACGGTGGGGACTGAAGTTGTGTTTATAAATTGAGTGCCAGGCCAACAGCACTTGTTTGTGGAAGTTTGATAATTTAATTGGTAGTTTGGAGATACTATAATTACATATCAACAAAAAGGGGAGACCACCAATTTTGGAGAAAACATAATTGGGAATAGCATTATAAAAAGGAATCGGAATCATTCAGAAATTGCCTCAACCAATTTATCCTAAATGTATAATTTAAGGAAGAGAAGTCAAGAAAGTTTAGACCCCCGTCATCATAGCTGTTTATAACGACAGACTTTTTAATGTAGTGTCTTCTGTGTTTCCAAAGGAAGTCAAAAAGCATTCTATCGACCTCACCACAGATGGACTTGTCAACATATAAAGAGAGAGCAGGGTAGGTTATCCTTCAAATACCCTCAGCTTTGGCAAGGAGTGCCCTTCCTCTTAAAGATAAGTCCCTTTGGAGCCAGGAATTTAATTTTTTCTTAGCTTTAGCCACTACTGGATCAAAGTTTAACCTACCTCTAGTATTGTCATCTTTACAAATAGTTATACCTAAGTAACAGGCTTGAGATTTAACAGGGATATTATACAGGGAAGTGGCAGAACAAGATTTTATGGCCAGCAGTTCACATTTATCTAGATTCAAAGTTAAGCCAGAAGCTTTTGAAAATACTTTAATATGGTCAATAGCAACAGGGATCTGTGAATCATCTTTTAGAAAGAGAGTGGTGTCATCAGCTAACTGGCTTATGAGAATATGATTATCAGCTATATTGATACTTTGTAAACTACTATTCAGCAAATAAGAGGTAAGGAGCTGAGCGGCTATTAAAAATAGGTAGGGTGAAACAGGGCAACCCTGGGGAACCCCTCTGAAGACTTCAAACCTGGGAGATGTACCAGATTTAAGATTAATTGAGCAGTTGCCATTTTTATACAGCGTGCGGATGGTTTTGCAAAAGAAATCACCAAAGCCAAACTTGTGCAGAGATTGTAAAATACTTATGCTCAAGAGAATCAAAAGCTAAATATAAATATAAATATAAAAATCTAAAAAAAGAATAAAACTTTCCTCATTAACCAGCTCGGCATAGTCTAACAAATCTAACACGAGGCAAATATTATTAGCAATATGCCTTTTAGGGATAAAACCTGACTGGGTTTCATCTATAATTGAGCCCAGCACACATTTAAGTCTATTGGCCAATATCAAAGCCAAAATTTTATAGTCACAGTTTAATAGGCAAATTGGACGCCAGTTATCTATAAGTAGAATGTCTTTCTTAGGTTTAGGTATTAAAGTGATTAAGCCTTGTGATAATGTTGGAGGGAGTGTTTCAAATTCAATGCTTTCTAAATAAGTCTCAAGTAAAAAAGGTGCTAATTCTTGAGCAAATTTTTTTATAAAATTCGGCTGTCCGCCCATCAGTACCTGGAGACTTGTTGCTCTTAAGAGCTTCAGTCGATTCAATTATTTCAGCAATATTTATATCACGGTCACAGGTGATCTTTTCATCACTAGACAGTGTCTTAATCTCCTTTAAAGATTGAAAAAACAACAATGCTGAGTCCTCACAATAGTTAGTTTTATAAAGAGTAGTATAAAAGTTTGCACAGAAAGTACCAATTTTTTGGTACTGTGCCATTAATGTTCAGAGAGTTAATAGTTTGATTTCTAGAGTTATTCTTTTCAATTCTAAAGAAATACTCTGCTGTACTCTGCTCTCCCTGCTCGAGCCATCTTCTTCTAGAGCGAATAAAGGAGCCATCTGCTCTATACTTATATACTGAGTCTAACTTATTTTGCAATTCAGCAAGTTCTAATAGCTCAACTTCTAACAAACCATCCTGAACTTTGTTACAATATGAAGAGATATTATTTTAGAAATAATAGTCTCCTCTTCCTGCTTTTTAAGTTTAGTTAGATGACTACCAAAATGTCTGGCACATTTGCCAACTTCATGTTTTAAAATTGAACTGCTCCCAGTTCAAACCGCATTTTTTTCTTTTTTTGCTTTGATCCAGTAGTACTTAATCAAAAATAAAATTTTATTCTTTAATTGGTCATATGTAAGCAAAGAAGAATTGAGCTTCCAATATGAATGCTAACAGCAGTATTAAAGTTCTTGACACAGTGTGATACAAGCCAGTAGTCAGTACGAGACTGTCTTGAACTATTTTTGTTACTCCATGTATATGGGAATATTTGGGAATTTTCCCCTCCAAATATCGATGACATCAAATTTGTCAATGAATATTTTCAATTTGGAGTTAACAGAAGTGGCCTGTCTAGGTGGTAGTCTATCCAGATTGTTATCAGGCACAATATTAAAGTCTCCCCCAATAAAAACTAGGGCATCTGGGTATGTGTTAAGTCACAACAGAATTTTTTCTTCTATCACTTCAATTAATGATGTTGTTGAAGCTTCATTTCCGTTCTAATTAATTCATATTGCGCAAAAGGTACGCAACGCCGTGCTCCTTGAGTGCAGCACACTCAGTGGCTTATGATTGGTTGAATGGTAAGCTCGCATCTGATTGGCTAAAGAGTACGACTGACCTGGGTGGGAGTGCAGCGCTGCCAGGGAAATCTCAAAATCACACACACACAAATCCAAGGCAGTTCACACGCGAGTGACGATTTGCACATTCACATTCAAGGACAAACTCATACATTTTAAACACTCGAAAGTTTTTTTGCACAGCTGTAAATCTACGAATTGTGTTTTGCATTTGTGAAATGTATTTTATGAATATATAATTTTATTTTGCGCACGTGAATTGCTTTTTGTGAATATATTTTTTTTTCACGCACGTGAAATTGGCTACGCATGTGTGCATCGTGTTTTTTTTGCGTGATTTATTAAAGATACTAGACATTATTTAAAAGTATAAGCAATGCCCGAGTATACAAAGTTCCTTTAGATGTAACTGATATTCTTGTTGATATTCTTACTTTTCAACATAAATAGGGCTTTTGTGTTTAGCACGTTTTGTCCCTTATCCCAACAGTGTTCTACTTTTACTTTTTGTTTTTGCTTCACACAAGTACTAAACTTTTATTGTCTGCTGATTCTTCTTGCATCAAGAATAAATAAATTCGTAAATTTAGTTCCATCTAAAAGCCATGGAATACACTTATTTTGTTTGATATGTCGTTTTATAGATGTTTAACTGTTTTAAACCGTATTTGATAAAATGCGATGACGTCATCACCAGTGCGCGCTCCATTCAGTCAGCATCGAGTCTTCTGAGGTAAACAGTTCCCGCTATTTGGAGCAATCGTAAAAAACTCTTTACACGGTTTAAATATCGTCTTACGCGGTCATTTCTAAATGGATTTCATCGGGTTCGGTGCTATTGTGTCTGTTATCTAAAGAACACTTTATCATTTGTCTGTTGCTCTTCACATACAAAACGGTAAGATTGCTAGCGAACTAATTACTTTATTCTTATGAATGTAGTTATTAGGAAATAGAACTATATTTAGATTCATATGGGCCACTTTCATCATATATTCTCACTCCAACAATCTGTTTCTAGCAGCAAATACTGTGAATAAAGTGAGATGATCTGCTGCTGATCCTGAATGGCTTGTTTAATGAGTATTGATAGTCTATGGCTCATCACTATTATCAGAGCAGCTGAAAAGCCTCTTTATTTCATGTCAATAGATCCTGTTTTCACCTCATTCATTATGCTGATGTCTTCAGATCCGTAAATTGACACATTAAGCTCATTTTATTGGTGTCAACAGACTTAAGAAAACGACACGATCAGCTATTGAGACATCTACAAGATATAGGTAAGTTTCATAATGGTGTTTATTTCATTAATCTGTGATGAACCATGTTTCATATTAAACACAACGCACAAACACAAGTTGTTGAAATTTGTAAATGTATTTTTCTATGTTTATTCATTTTTATTCTTGCATTGCTTATATTTGGAATCTTTTAATTGTATGTTTTTCTGTAATTCGTTGCCTATATGATAATGAGAGTTAAGATAAATGTAGGGATAAAATATGTGGATGAAAAACTTAGAAGTAAAGAGAGAATTTGTGAATTAGTATACAAACACTTTCCAATTAATGTACTTAAGTTAGTATTAAAAACAAACTCAGTGATTTGTTCTTGATTTTGTCAGATCTGCTCCTCCTCCTTCAGTGAAGCTCCTCCCACTGCAATTCACCAATGAATGCTGGAATATTCCCATCAGCCTACAAGTGAAGACGAGCATCAGACCATCAGGAAGAGCTGAAATCTGCAAAGACAGAGTTTATTGAAGGACAGTGAGAACATGAGAGATCCAGAACACTGCAGAATGAAACACACTGAAGAACAAAGAGGTTAGTGTTTATTCCTGATTCTTCATTCAATAAGGGTATAAAGCAGTTCATCAGATTTAATGTTTGTAGGAGGAAAAAAACCTCTAAGCAGAATTTGGGACATGCCTAAATACACTTTACAACCCTGACACTGATTATTATTATTATTTTTAATTAAACAATGTAAATAAACATTAAACATATAAATAGTAAGAATTGCAGATTTAGTGTAAATTATACTTTTAGTGTTTTATAGTTTCTGTTTCTTTATCTTTATTTTGTAATATACAGTTATTTGTGATAACTTTGGTAACAGAGTTTATGAATGCAGTCGACACTACAATTAGGGCTGAAACGAACAATTATTTTTTTCAATCAAATGATCTATCGATTTTTTTTTTATTTTTTTTTTTTAGCATTTGTTTTGATTAATCAAAAAAATATTTTTTTATATTTAATCTATTGTTTATTTTCTGAATAGTCAATTAATCCTGGTTAATTTACCAATAAATAATAACTGTAACTAATCTATGTATGAACATTTATCTAATGATATTATTTATCACAAAAGATAGTGTTTGCCTTGTTCATAGTCACTTTTTGGGATTTACTGAAGCAATTGCTTACAAGTGTGAATCCAGAAATGCTTTGTTCATTCAGGAGATTAAAATAGCTGCTTGAATATGTTAATTCAGCTGTATGATCACAACCACATTCTTAACGAACCGTAGCGATGTCCATAAAACCGTGAAGTTTTGCAACGATTGACAGCGCGTTATTAAATAATAAATAATCGAGGTGTGAGTTCATCCATTAGATATTTTAAATAACATCATTTAATGCTTTGTAAGCGGTTGCAGCCTCACCAGCTTGTAGAAGTAGAATGCTGTATGAACGCAGCCGTATTAAGCTCAAAATATGGAACTGACAAGCATTTTCTAGTGCTGTGTAAAACTTCACTGTAATAATCCAAAAACGTACTTTCGTTTTGAGGTAAGAGAGCCCCGGGATGTTTTCTTCAGTTGTTCTTGTACAGAAGTACAGACTATGTTTAAAAAAATTCCCACGTTTTAGATCGGGCTCGATATTTTTGTAATAATGGCTGATTTTAAGCATGCCCTTGAGCCGCCATCATTGGGGAACATAAACAGTGCAACGAATTGACGCATTTCGACTAATTTACGCAAACGATTATGTCGACGCTTCGTTCCAGCCCTAACTACAATGCGGTTGGTTTAGGGATTTTTGGCATCTCCATGTGGTCCTGTTCGGTATTGAAATGTCTAAAATGTAAAAAAGCTCTTTGCTGTTGCACTGTACACATACTATACACTAGGGATGCACCGAAATGAAAAATTTGGGCCGAAACCAAAAATATATATATATAATTTCTTATTTTAAAGTGCCCCTGTTATGGCATTTGAAAGGTTCCTATTTTTGTTTTGGGAGTCCCCAACAACAGGTTTACATGCATGCAAGGTCAAAAAACACTTTCATTGTCTTATAATATGCATTTATTTTTACCTTATTTGCTCAACGACTCCCAAAGGATTCGCTCAACAATTAATTTTTCCAAACCCCTCCTTTGCGTGACGCTAATCTGCGATAATTGGTCAAATGACCCAGTCAGTTGTGATTTGTCAGGTGACCCAGTCAGTTGTGATTGGTGACCTTGGTCAGGTGACCCAGTCAGTTGTGATTGGTCAGGTGACCCAGTCAGTTGTGATTGGTCAGGTGACCCAGTCAGTTGTGACTGGTATACTGCATGCAGCGCATGGCGTAAACAGAACGCCCATCACCATTACTGGATTACGGCTGTGTTGAAAATATTAGAAAATTTTATACAGTGTATAAACAGACATGGCATCAATTTTGCCTTACAAATTCGAGCCAGAGAGCAACGAGGAAACGGCTGGTGGACCAGAAAGCCAATCACAAACACGACTGGAGCAGGAGATTTCTCAATGGTAAGTGTCTGTAGTTTATGGCACTTCAGGCCGATTGAACAGGCAGAATCAGAGTAAGAATGTCTGACAAGTGACGTGCTGTAATCTGATTAATCTTGCTGTCTGTTGCCATTTGTTAGTTCTGTGTAACGCGTCACAGATGAATTAATTGCTGAACACCAATGTAGTGCTCTATTCTTTACCATAACTCCAAGTAATAATAAACTTTTGACACACTTCTAGACAATTGTGAGCAAAAACTTTTGGCGGTTAGCTGGTTAGCCCGAGACCTACAAGCTGCACGGAGCGTACACAACACACACTTTCGGCCAAAAAACAAAAACATTTTCGGCCTATAATTTTTGGCGGTCGAAATTTCGGTGTTTCCTCTAGGATTTTTTCCAGCTGTGGTGGCAGGCCTATTACCACAGCTAGGGGCAGGGGGGGCGTCACCCATGCGTTCAAGTCCTCTTGGGAAGTTCGTATTTACGAGGTAGGAAGTCGTGTTTACAACGTCGTGCGTTCAAGTCACTTTCGTCGGAGTAAGTTGGCAGAGTACTTTTTTTTTTAATTACACAAGATTCTTAAAATCTACTTCCAGAAAATGAATAACAAGGAATATGCATCAGGTGTGTTTTGCTTTTTAATGTTTTTAATTAATTTATTAAGCCACTGTAAATTTTATCGTTACTATTATATTGTTATATTATAATGCTATCATAGTTAACATGCTATCGCTGTAAATAGAAAGGCCTGACAATATCACTGCTAAATACCTTTAAGTATTGTGGTATTCCACCATGTTTCTCACTGACACGCCCCCAACTTGTAAAGATCTGGGCTTAAAGAAAATCCCAAGCTTCTCACTGGTATTTACGACTTTATGGTGGCGTTCATGTGCGTTCAACTCGTAAATACGATCTTTACGACATGACTTGAACACACCATATATTCATAATCTGATTCTACTGCAAAAATACTATTATAAATTAGGTTAGTGGATTTCAGCAGCAACAGTTAGCTATTCTAGAAAATCATGCACAATAATTTTATAAAATCTAGTGAAAATATATAAGAATAAGATATTATAATAAGAAATTAAATTTAGTGGAAAATTATTTAGGTGGGGAACAAATAAAAGGTAAAATGTTACACATTGCTCTTTGTATTATTATAAAATACATTGAGGAAAAACAAGTAAATATATTCTAAAAAATATATACTATAATACTATAACATGAAAAGACATTTCTTTTAAGTGTACAGTTTTTAATGAGGCAGCAACATATGATAGATAGGACAGAACAAGATGGGCTGTTAATAATCTTTTATTGCACAAAAGTATTATAATATGAAAGGCTTTAATATATATATATATATATATATATATATAATAGAGCGGCAAAGCGCTTATGCGCAGCCCGTGCGCAGAATGATGCACTTGAAGCCACATGGAGTCACAACGCGCCGCCGCGCTCCGCATTGAAAAGTTCAAACTTCAAAGCACAAAGGGAAGAGATACTTACGCATAGTTTATTATCTCATCTATGCGATACGGGTGTGATTTAAGCACGATTAAAAATTGTAATCTATTGACTCCCCCAATTTATTTATAATGTAACTTTTTTTCTGTCATTTCAGACGTGATGCTGAAGAATGAGGAGAGTGAAGAGGAGAAACATCATCATGTCAAAACTGAAGAAGAAACTTGCTCACAGACTGAAAGTATTTCTTTACTGAAAAGAAGAGACAAGAAATGTTTCACCTGCCCTCAGTGTGGGAAGAGTTTCACACGCAAACAGAGTCTCAAGGATCACATGAGGATTCACACTGGAGAGAACCCGTTCACATGTGATCAATGTGGGAAGAGTTTCACATGCAAACAGAGTCTCAAGATTCACATGATGATCCACACTGGAGAGACACCGTTCACATGTGATCAGTGTGGGATGAGTTTTAGAAAACAAGGAATTCTTAAGACACACATGATCATCCACACTGGAGAGAAACCGTTCACATGTAATCAGTGTGGGAAGAGTTTCACATCCAAACATAGTCTCAAGGATCACATGATGATCCACACTGGAGAGAAACCGTTCACATGTGATCAGTGCGGGAAGAGTTTTAGACAACAAGGATACCTTAAGCTACACATGATCATCCACACTGGAGAGAAACTGCATGAATGTGATCAATGTGTCAAAACATTTTTGTGGGCTTCAGACCTGAAGAGACACCTGAAAGTTCATTCACAGGAGAAACCACATTCATGTTCTTTGTGTGGAAAGAGTTTTTCACGTCTGTACAGTTTAAAAGTTCATCAGAAAATACATACTGGTGTAAGAAATCATATGTGCTTTGAGTGTGAGAAGACTTTTATTACAGCTGGACAATTGAAAGTGCACCAGATGATTCACACTGGAGAGAAACCTTACAAGTGTTCACACTGTGACAAGAGATTCAGTCGGTCAGAGAACCTGGAAATACACAAGAGAATCCACACTGGAGAGAAACCGTATCACTGCACTGCATGTGGGAAGAGTTTCAGACACTCATCTGCTCTACAAAGTCATACAAAGAACAATCATAGTAAGTAGTTCATTTTCAGATCCAGCACCTTCAGTTTGCCTCGTACATTCAGTTTACAGCATCAACAGCAAGCCTAAGAGGGCAAGGTTTCAACTGAACTATGCATTTGCATTTTAAACACTTATGTATTTTAAACACTTAGCTACATTAGGTTCTAGCTCTTCCGTCTCAAAACGCCGCCCATGCTTGATTGACACTCCTCATTTGCATTTGATTTATCATTTGCTGTTTGCGGTTTCTGTTTGAGCATTTGATTTGCCGTTTTCGATGTTGGTTTGAGCATTTGATTTATCACTTGAGCAGGTGTTTTGAGACTTTGATTTATTATTTGATTTTTAAGCATTTTAATTTTAATTTTAATTTTGTTAGGAAAAAACTTCCATACTTGTATTTTGTAATATAAAGTTATTTCTGTTATAACTTTGGTAACAGGGTTGATGAATGCACTACAATGCGGTTGGTTTAGGGATTTTTGGCATCTCCATGTGGTCCAGTTTGGTATTGACTTGTCTAAAATGTAAACAAGATCTTTGCTGTTACACTGTACACATACTGTACACTGTGAAGGTTTTTTTTCGTGTTCTTTGGTGTGCTTAAATTTATGAATTATATGGACTCATTATAGCATTTGTTTATTTGTTGTCCTTTTGGAGTCTCCAAGTGTCCTTTTTTGGAAAGGCACCTACATTTACCTTGAAAAAAGCTAGCAGAAAATACTGTTTTGTGAGAATCACCCTTCAATCTGAAGGTTTACTTTGCTGGATATAGCAAATGATGACAAACTGAACATGTTAAGCAAGATAAATGGTGTATGCTTAATTTCACAATAAGGGTGTGATTAATCACGATTAAAAATTGTAATCTTTTGACAGCCCTAAATTATTTATAATGTAACTTTTTACTGTCATTTCAGACATGATGCTGAAGAATGAGGAGAAACATCGTCATGTCAAAACTGGAGAAGAAACTTGCTCACAGACTGAAAGTATTTCTTTACTGAAAAGAAAAGAAAAGAAATGTTTCACCTGCCGTCAGTGTGGAAAGAGTTTTACACACAAACAGAATCTCAAGATTCACATGAGGATCCACACTGGAGAGAAACCATTCACATGTGATCAATGTGGGAAGAGTTTCACACACAAACAGAGTCTCAAGGATCACATGAGGATCCACACTGGAGAGAAACCATTCACATGTGATCAGTGTGGGATGAGTTTTAGAAAACAAGGAATCCTTAAGACACACATGATCATCCACACTAGAGAGAAACTGAATGAATGTGATCAATGTGGCAAAACATTTTTGAGGGCTTCAGGTCTGAAGAGCCACCTGACAGTTCATTCAAAGGAGAAACCACATTCATGTTCGTGTGGAAAGAGTTTTTCACGTCTGCAGAGTTTAAAAGCACATCAGATAATACATACTGGCGAAAGAGATCATGTGTGCTTTGAGTGTGGGAAGAGTTTTATTAGAGCTCTAGATTTGAAACTGCATCAGAGAATTCACACCGGAGAGAAACCTTACAAGTGTTCACACTGTGACAAGACATTCAGATGGTCAGAGTACCTGAAAACACACCAGAGGATTCACACTGGAGAGAAACCTTATAAGTGTTCACACTGCGACAAGAGATTCAGTCATTCAGGAGGCCTGAAAATACACGAGAGGATCCACACTGGAGAGAAACCGTATCACTGCACTGCATGTGGGAAGAGTTTCACTCATTCATCTGCTCTACAAAGTCATACAAAAAACAATCATAGTAAGTAGTTCATTTTCAGATCCAGCACCTTCAGGTTTGACGCTGCGTCCTGACCAAACGTACCACAATAATACTGTTGTAAGACTGGAGCCAAGCTGTCTGGGATCAGAGCGGGCTACTCTCTGAAAAAACAAAGGACGTTTCTGGAAATTAGCATTTGAACTCTCTCTTCAACATTAGCATCCTCATCCTAGACGTCAAACTACATTTCCTTCCCTTCATTCCCTCTTCCCCCATCTCTTCTCTCCACATGCTGAGATAACCTGAAATTTACCCAAAAATCTATATGGTTTCTAAACACTGGTACAATGGCCCGATCCCCACAGAAGTAAACCAAAAGGTGACAAAGGTTTTAAGAGTTTAGAGATATTTTGCCTACTATGGAGGGTGTGCCCCTTTCCCAGGGTACTTTAAGTCCCCGAAAGGTTTAAACTACCCAGGTCTGGGACCTTAATTAATGCAAATTCCTATTGTAAGTTCATGCTTTACTTTTGGGGATGTTTTGACTTGGTATTTAAAGAAATGCTGCAAAAGGCTCGGGCCGATTTGTTGTGGAATAGCCTGTAATGCTGAGTGTCTTTCAGATGTCATATGATCCAGTCATTACACTTTCTTTTGGAGCATTTCATGTTTTGTATTGATTATGATCTATGAATTGATTATGTAATTTCGCATGATACATTTACCTGACAAATAAATTGTTACAATTGAGTTTATTCGGATTATTATCTCTAGTAGATTGTTTAATCCATAACACCACTAATCTACTCTGAAGTTAGCACCAGACTAAACCTTTAGGAAGCACTTTGATTAGGAGAAGCATTGGAGCACACAGACTGAAGTTTTAGAGCTCCGCCTAACACATTGGCATTAGTCATGTGTACTTAAAAATTGCTAGACCAATGTAAAGAGGGTGAGCCTCAACCCCTGGTTATTGTAATATTATTCTAGCGAAGAGTACATGGGAAACCATGGCATTTACCATTAAAGGAAGTTGGTCAGCTTATTTCTATGGTAATGGACATGACCTCTGGTTAGATATAGTCTTAAGTGTGTACAGATCTATGGGGACTAAATAATATACTTTTAGAAATTAACAAGCATAGGGTGGTTGTCTAAAAATTATTAGTCAATTTCCTTTGTCTAATGACCAAGACTGACAAGAATGTTGTAACTAGGGCTGCAACAACTAGTTGATAAAATTGATAATGAAAATCATAGACAACGATTCTCATTATCGATTAGTCGGGTCTGCTCTCTGTACGCAAAACTTCCACCAGTCGCGCCAAATTACAGCACTGAATAACACATTTCTATGGACAAAATGCATCTAGAAATAGTGGAGGAAACTGAGTGAGCTGATGCATGAAAGGTACATGATCCAAGCGCCCAAAACATGAGGATTGTTTATTTTAAGCTTCAAGCGAATGCATTAGCGTTTAACATACCCTGTCATGCTCTTTGACAGGTGTGTGTACGTCTGCATGCTCAGCGCAAAACGTTCATTTTTACAAGTTATATTCTTATCTGTAAATGTTACTAATTCACAGGAGTATTTCCATTTTGCATGAAAGCGTGTCCTGACAGCTTTAAACTTCACTGAACGAGCGCTGGTGTTGTGGGCATGCGCGTCATATGGACAGAACGCAGTCGAGAGGGAGAATTAATATTGAGCGCAAAAACATTCATTTAGCTGAAATATCTGCTGTTGGACGCAAAATTTAAGTTTACAAGTCAACATGTAATTCAAGTATTTTATGAGAGTAGTAACTGTGAAGGGATAACAGCGTGTAATTAAATATAAATGTAAGACATTTCTTATAGCCTATTTAAAGGATTAAGAAATGGCAGTGTGTGTGTGTGTTCCTGCAGAACATTCCTCTTATCTGCTAACACTGAGTTTGTGAATTTTTTTTTTTGTTTTTGACATCATTTTAATGTAGGGATTTAAACTCCTTTTGCTTAGTAAGTTTTGCACATAATGTATAGCACAAACATTTATTATAGTAAAACCATGTTTTTTGGTGTATTGATTACCACTTGTATAAACACACAAATACCATATAGTTAAACTATGGATATGAAGCAAAACCATGGTTAATTTGTGGTTACCATGGAACTACAATAACCCTGTTATTTATTTATTATTATTATTATTATTATTATTTTTGCTTGTTTTATTTGTTGTAAAACCATGGTTCATTTTTGTAAGGGTAGATATATTCACTATGAATGTTTTCATAGCACTCAGCTAAAATGTTTGTTTGAAGGACAGCATTGGGCAGGATGTGTAATAATGTGTTTTGTCAATAAAATAAAAAAATGTTTTTTTTTTTTTAATCCAATTAATCGATTAATCGAATAAATAATCGGCCAACTAATCGATTATCAAAATAATTGTTAGTTGCAGCCCGAGTTGTAACACTTCACTCAATTTGGTACAGACACCAAAGCCTACATATGGACCAGTTAAATCAGAAGGCTAAATTTGTCTGCGGAGAATAAAGATGTCAACAATAACGAACCACTTATTCAACAGGTAAGGTTTAACTGAATGTATTTTTTGAATTCAAAATTTTTGAACTCAGTAACAGGAATGCATAAGAAAAATAAAACAAAATAATTTTTAATTAAAAAATTAATGAAATAAAATACAATGTATATTTCCCAAACAAATAAAATGAAAACTATTTCTTTAAACACCAATTAAATTCTTTCTGGTATTCTTAACTCTGTTCTCTTTTTTTTTTTTTTTTTTTTCTTTCCTTGCAGGCTTTAAGACTCAATTTTGCTCAAAGGACTCAAAAGGTAAGTGTAATCACCTTAAAAATCAATGAAATTAACCTTTCATTTGTTCCCTTCTAGGTTCCACTCTCATGTCTCTTTAATTTTTTTGTTACCCAGTAACAATGAATTATAAGAATAAATAAATAAAAAGTTAAATCCTTTATTTGATAACTTTTGAAATTTGTTGAATAGATTTCTCCTTCTGGCTTCAAATGTACAAAACAACAGAAAGAAAAGAAAGAAAAAATAAATAAAAGCAATTACATTTGATCAAGCAACACAATAAAAAAATTAAAAAAATAAATAAACCCAATAAATTCACATTTAATTCCCTTCACAGAGATTTAAACCTCATTTTTCAAAATGTGTTCAGTAACTCAGTCTCTCAAGTTATTCACAACTTTGTGAATATGGCTGAATTGAACGACGACTGTATTCGTTACTCAGTCTCTCCTCTGCAATCGAATCCTTCCAAAAGAACAGTGAATCAGGTGTAAGTGCTGTTAGTTCATCCTACCGTCCAAGTCAGCAACAACAATGTCAGTATCACGAAATCATGCTCGCTGTTAGGTCTGTGTGTCTCGCCAGTCCCCACTCCCTCGCAAATACGGGAGTTAGAACGAAATTCAGGAATCCGGGAACTCCACTCCGTTAGACATCGATTTCAATGTTGAGTCAACTCAGCAGATGCAATCAAACCAGGAAAGTAGAAAGAAGGAAAAACCTGACTTTGAATACCAGGTCACAAAATCATCATTAGTATTGTTTTCGTAACATACACATCTCACATCCATTACCACAGTTTAACAAAGCATCAAAATGGCGATCGCATATCACATACGAGCAAGCATTCGTTCACCACATGTGGTCTTACATCATACAGATCACGATTAAAGGAAACTTAAATACATCCTTCTCTTTTTTACATTTCACTAGTATGAACATTTCACCCAGATTAGTACATGAAATAAGAGTTTTAACTCACCAAGACCCGATGAATTTGAACACTTAATCCCTTTTAGGTCTGTAGAACTCCGTTACAACGTGAACTTTTGCTCATCCAGCTCGCAAAAAAAAATTCTGAATTCTGCTAAGTCTAAGTCTCCTCATAAAACTGGTATTTCAACGCACTATGCACTATGTGCTGAAATACATCAACTTCACTTCTTCTCTTTCTACATCATCTCTGAACATATATAACTTAAATTGTAATCACATATTTCTATTTGAATCATCAAATTCTCAATTTTCTTTGGAGAGACTCAAAACATGTCTGCTCTCTTCTGCTCCGCCGATTAGAGTGCGAGCTCCAACCGCGTGCGAAATCTGGAAAACAAAAAATGCGCTACACAACATCCTTGATTCTCATTGGTCAGTTCTCACAAACACAAAATATTTCGATTGGCTGTTTTAATACCCATGAAAAAAATGTTGTGCTCATTTATTTAATTCAATCATTTGGGTTACACTGTGATTATGAGATCTGTAAGGCGGATGCAAGAAAGTCTGGACTAAGGAATGACTACTTCCTGAGAAAGAACTTTCCTGAGAAGTAACATTTGAACACTCTTGCATAAGTAGCAACCCCATCTGAGAAGTGAACACAGAAGTTCACACCTCACCCTTGCACTCTCCCCATCACCCTCTGTTCTGCCTCTTCTCTCCCTCACCAAAAACTCATTCAAAAGCTGTGAAATGTTAAGTACTATATTGCCAAAAGAATTGGGACTCACCTCCAAATCATTGAATTCAGGTGTTCCAATCACTTCTATGGCCAAAGGTGTATAAAATCAAGCACTAGGCATGCATACGCTTCTACAAACATTTGTGAAAGAATGGGTCGCTCTCAGGAGCTCAGTGAATTCAAGCGTGGTACCGTGATAGGTTGTCACCTGTGCAATAAGTCCATTCATTAAATTTCCTCACTACTAAATATTCCACGCTCAACTGTTAGTGGTGTTATAACAAAGTGGAAGCAATTGGGAACAACAGCAACTCAGCCGTGAAGTGGTAGGCCACGTAAAATCACAGAGCGGGGTCAGCGCATGCTGAGGGTCACAGTGCGCAGAAGTCGCCAACTTTCTGCAGAGTCAATAGCTACAGACCTCCAAACTTCCTGTGGCCTTCAGATGAGCTCAAGAACAGTGCGTAGAGAGCTTCATGGAATGGGTTTCCATGGCCGAGCAGCTCATCCAAGCCTTACATCACCAAGAACAATGCAAAGCGTGGGATGCAGTGGGGTAAAGCACGCCGCCACTGGACTCTAGAGCAGTGGAGACGTGCTCTCTGGAGTGACCAATCACGCTTCTCTTTCTGGCAATCCCAATCACCAATCTGGGAAGCCTTCCCAGAAGAGTTGAAGCTGTTATAGCTGCAAAGGGTGGGCCAACTCCATATAAGACCCTACGGAGTAAGAATGGGATGGCATTAAAGTTCATGTGCATGTGGCGTCCCAAAACTTTTGGAAATATAGTGCAGCTATACATGTTTAGTATCATTTGATGGCCTGGTAAAATGGTCTCATTCTCCTAGCCATAGTACCAACCTCCAATAATTTCTAGAAAATTTGAAATATTGTGTTGCATATAATGTATCAATACGAAGCCAGGCCACAGCAGGTTAACCGTAACATATTTACTTTATTACTCTTAACACACATGCAACTCATGCTCATCATTCTTCTTTTTCTACTCCCTCCTGTTCGTATTTCCCCCTTAATACCTACTTCTCAGTAAGTATTGCACTGAATAACAGGACACCACATATTGTGAACCACTTAAGGTGTGCCCTCATTCACATCCTTCATTAAAACTACCTCCTGTATGTAAATGTGTTCTCATCTACAGGAATCGAGAACCCATTCAATCACAAATTCTGATTGCCCCTTTGTGACCACCTGAATAGGGGACCAAAACCTAATTATAATAAAATTATATTTAAAATCAAGCAGCTTTACTGTATTAAACATGAAAAACTGTCAGTGTCTCATTTCATCAGGTACAACTTTGTTTTCCACTGTAAAGCAGCTCTCCAGTGTTCATGTTTTTACTCACGGACGTCTGACTTACACACTTGTGAAGAGAAATGAACGAAAAGATTTTCTATGTGAAAGGCGGCGGAAAGTTCACTTTGGCAAGCTGTTTCGAACTTCCAAAATGAACTCCAAACTAACTTAGTTTCAGCCTGATTTTGTTCAAGAAGACATCACATCAGTTTGTTCTTCTATTTCTATTTCTTCTATTTTGATGTATATCAGGGCCTTAAAGTTAGTAGACATGTAGGTGTAATGTTAATTATAGTCAACAGAATGTGTTAAAGTGACCATCAAAAGTCAAGTCACCTTCATTTATATAGTGTTTTTTACAATATTGATTGTTTCAAAGCAGCTTTACAGTGATAATAGGAAATTAATGAAAGAGAGATTGTTTTGGCTGTACATCAGCTCTGGAAAAAAAGTTATTGTCCAGCTAAAGTAAGTTTTTGATTGATTCATTTCTGTTGTAGGAAATCATTAGCTATTTACTTTGGGGCCACTTACACAACACCATTTTCAACCAAAATAGAAAACTCTCAATGCGTTTCGGCCGCTCATCCGCACGGCAACAGCGCCCGGACAGCTAGAGAACACAAACCTTGAAACAGGTTTTTAAATAGTTTTGAAACGATACCGTTATCATCGTCGTGTAAACTTAAAAAAAAAAAAAAAAAAAAAAAAAAAAACGTGAATCTGTGAGAACAGTGACGGCACACACGTAAGCATTACGTGTTTAGTCTATAGGCAAGCACGTTTGATTACGCATGTACGCAGGTGTGGTTTTCTTTTACAAAAAAAGTCGGTATGCATGATAAAGCATTTTTAGTCGTTTCCGATAATTTCGATAACATTTTCATCTGCACAGAGGGAAAGTAAAGGAGGCCTAAGTAATTTGTAAGTAATTAGAAATATTTTAAAATTTATGCGCTGTTGAATAGGGAGCCAGTGCAGTGTTGACAGAACTGGGCTAATATGGTCATACTTCCTGGTTCTATTAAGAACTCGAGCTGCTGCGTTTTGGAGTTTGTTTATTAAGCGTGCAGGGCAACCACCCATTAGAGCATTATAATAATCTAGCCTTGAGGTCATGAACGCATGAACTAACTGTTCAGCATTTTGCATTGAGAGCATATGTTGTAATTTAGATATATTTTTAAGATGGAAGAATGCGGTTTTACAGATGCTAGAAACGTGGCTTTCAAATGAAAGATTGGTATCAAAGAGCACACACAGGTTCTGAACTGATGACGACTAAAGTGAAACCAACATTTAAACTGTAAATACATTATAAATGTTACCTAGATTATGTTCATTACCTGTCTAGCAATGTATGTTTATGCTGAAATAAAATAATGGTTTGTATTTTTAAAAACATCTATTGCGTGTCATTATGTATAAGTGAGTTGGCTCACATGATTTAAGTTTCATGCTTCAGAACTTCTGTTAAGGGAACATAGTGAGCATCAATGCTCCCTGGTTTTCACAGTGCATTGTGTTTCTCGTGTCCCATTGCTTGTTGTGGCTGATTAGGACAGACTTTTTTGTTTTATGCGTTATTGTATCACACTTGGTAAGGACAAAACATCAGACCTGAACGTGTTGGTTCTGAAGAGATGATCTACTTACTGTGATTGTTTTTTGTATGAGTGTTTAGAGCAGATGATTGAGTGAAACTCTTCCCACATGCAGTGCAGTGATACGGTTTCTCTCCAGTGTGGAGCCTCTCATGTCTTCTCAGGGTTTCTGACTGACTGAATCTCTTGTCGCAGTGTAAACACTTGTAAGGTTTCTCTCCAGTGTGAATTCTCTGGTGCTGTTTCAAATGTTCAGCTGTAATAAAAGTTTTCTCACACTCAAAGCACATATGATTTCTTACACCAGTATGTATTTACTGATGAAGTTTTAAGTTGTGCAGATGTGAAAAACTCTTTCCACACAAAGAACATGAATGTGGTTTCTCCTGTGAATGAACAGTCAGGTGGTTCTTCAGGCCTGAAGCCCACGAAAATGTTCTGCCACATTGATCACATTTGTGCAGTTTCTCTCCCGTGTGGATGATCATGTTGTAGGATTTGTTTCGGATCAAATAACTCAACGGGGAATTGAATTACAATGAAAGAGGACCGAATTACATATAAATAATTCAGAATTAATGTTTAACACCTTATCAACTATTCGTCCACCGATATGTCGACATTAGAGTATTTTATCAATTCTGATCAGGATATTACTTCGTGGCCAACGGTAATAATATCATTAATTTTATGTTCATTGATATGAGCACGGTAACAAAATCGATCAGTTTAAGGCAATAACACCCATACTACTTTGATATATGTTTTAAGGCACCTTTTGGTGATTACCGTTTTGTGTGATGTTCAAAGAGTCTCTGGAATGTGCAGATCGAGGGAGGGGGAAAAGATGTCGCTGTTCCATGTCTATGTTGATTTTGGGCCGTTGAAAAGCTTTTAGCGACTCTTTGTGTCCCGATAAGGCTTTAAATTTATGCATGGGGTCACGGAGGTGTTGCTTTCTTCCTGTGGTTCTGCCAGCTGTTACGTTCGTGGAACAAAGGGAAACCAAGTCACATGACCGATCTTGTCCTTGCGCTGGGTTTGAGATAAGGCAGATGAAAGGGGGAAAGAGGATGGTGTCTCTGGCCATTTGGCCCCATGGATTAGTTTTATGGTTCGCTAATGGTGGGTCTCCGGACCTCTGGAATGTGATGCTTGTGTTTAATCGATGCCTGTTCATGGATAATCCTACAATGTGTTCTTTAAGGTGTCCATGTTGTCTAAAACTCTTTCCACACTGATCGCATGTGAATGGTTTCTCTGTAGTGTGGATCCTTGTGTAATCGTTGAGATTCTGTTTGCGTGTGAAACTCTTCCCACACTGACGGCAGGTGAAACATTTAGGTGATTTGTCTTTTTTTTTTATACTAAGCCAGGTTCATGATGATGGTTGGTTTTTTAATATTCCAGGGCGGTAGATGCGTCGATGTTAGAATCTCCAGATTAATGTCCATATTCTCCAAGTGAGATTTTATGCGAATTCCAAAAGGACTGGTATACCTGGGTCTGGCTTCATACAGTTGTGAATGTTGGGGATGAAAGCCTGAAGAATATGCTGGGTTACTTTCATTAGCTTTTAGCTTAACTGCATAGTTGAGGACCAATTTCAGCCTTCTGTTATATAGTCATGGTTCTCTTGCTTCTGTATACAAACTCTGAATTGGAGAGGTCCTAAATGCTCCTAGGGCAAGTCTCAGTCCTGTATGATGTACTGTGTCCAGCATTTTGACGTATGACTTCCTGGCAGATCCATAAACTATACTCCCATAGTACATTTTTGATCGAACAAGTGTCCTACAAAGTCTCAAAAGTACTTCACAATCTGCACCCCATTTAATCTTTGCTAGCACTTTTATAATAGCCATTGCTTTAAAACATCTATTTCGCAGCATTTTTATATGAGGGATAAAAAATAAAAGTCCTAGGAATTTTGTCTCTTTTATGACTTTTATAGGTTCTCTTTCCAAAAAAAGTGCATAGACCACAAAAGACAAAAATGCATGCATACGGTTTTTGATTTAGAAAATTTAAAGGCGTTTTGTACTGACCAGTCATACATTTTATCATTTACATTTTACACACATCATCTACATATAAACTACGGAATATATTAGACCCCATAACACTTACAATACCATTAATTTTAATACTAAAAGTTACTTAGTGTTAATTAGTGTTACTTAACACTAAGTGTTACTGAAAGTATACTTCCTTGAGGCACTCCTGATTCTTGTACATGCAAGTCAGATAATACATTTCTTACTTAAACATGAAAAACTCTATTGGATAGATTTTGAAATAAAAATGAGTAAATATCCCCTAACGCCCATATCGTTCAAATCTTTTAAAATGCCATACCTCCACGTAATATCATAAGCCTTTTCTAAATAAAAAAAAAATCCCGCTACTACATGTTCTTTTCTAATAAAACCATCTCGTACAAGATGATCAAGAGTACTTTTTCCTCGTCTAAATCCACACTGATATTGACTGATCTTTTGTTTTTTTCCAAGGTCCACACCAGCCGATCATTGATCATTCATTCCACATTTACCTACTTACTTATTCGTACTTACTTACATACTTACTTATTCGATCACTAACTTGCTTATTTATTTGCTTATTTCTTTACTCATTAACTTGCTTATTTATTTGCTTATTTCTTTACTCATTAACTTGCTTATTTAATTACTTTTATATGAGAATATTTTTCTATTTTGCGAGCAAAGGTGGAGTGTTTATTAATAAATCAGGTTATTTCCAGGTAGTGAGGTAAAAACATAGCCCAATCATTCGTGTATCTGACTCAGAGTATTCCATTTGTTATATCTGGTGTGACATAAAACATTAAAAACGTAGGAGTATTTTAACATGTCAGCGGGAAATTTACGGACACATATTATCCTCTCATGCCGTTACAAATGCAGCATTTTGACTTCTGCACGAGATGAGAACACATTTCAAGAAAGAGTCTGCGTTTTACCGGGAAAAGCATGCTCTGTCTGGATGCGCTTAATAAGGACGCTTTCTATATCCTATCGCATACGCGCACTTCAATAAGCACAAAGAATGCAGGTTCATGTGTTTACATGCTGGGAGAAATTGGGGTAAGGGGCAAAAATCTAGCTGAGTAAATCGGTTTATGCTTAAGAACGTGCATGTAAATGCATTCACTTATTCCCTGAAAGTAAAACAAAACTGTCAAAGCTTTTGGCATCGGTCTCTGCATTAGCAGTAGGGTTGGGTACCGAAACCCGGTGCCAATATGGCACCTAGGGTTGGGTACCAAACTCGGTACTTTTAAGGGCACCGACCGAATTACATCGGTACTACAGAGTACCGATTCACATTAAATCAATCAGTGCCAAATTTCGGTACCTGAGAACTCATCTGGGCGTGAGAGTAACGTACGAGAGAAAGAGAGCGAGAGAGAGAGAGAAACTTCAACTTCTGCAACTTCTTCAAACGCAACACGCAGGGCAATGATGGCTAATCGAAAACGTTCCAGGGTGTGGTTGCATTTCACAAAACAAGATGTAGACAACGCTATTTGCAATATTTGTAATACTAAATGCAAGGCTGGTCATGGCAGCACGTCTAACCTCAGGAAGCACCTAGTTAAACACAAGATTTATTTAAAAGCTCAAGAGTGTACTATATTTGGTAGCCTGATCTCCCGCAAAACGGCAAAAGTCCCTCCAGCAGCTGCAGCCAGTGCCGAATCCGATTCTGCCGAAGTTCAATCCATGGACGACGACGAAACATTAAGTGAGGCATCGACGTCAACATCAACTTCAACATCTTCAGGTAATTAATTAACCTAGCTAATTTAATAAGTAGTTGTTGTTGGAGAAAACAACATTTTCACTGTGTTTGGTTGACGCCAACGTAGCATTTTTACTAGCGTGAGTTAATGCGGCTAACTAAAAATACTAGTTTTCTACAATTCCAGTTTAAAAAAAACCCCAAACAAAATCATTATATGAACGCCATCTCAGGTCAAACTTTGAATGGGATGAGCTCGTAATCACGACATCAGAAGTGGGAAGTAGGAAATTTACGATAGCACGTGAAGGCAGAATAACACTTGAGCCATTGGCTGCATCGAAATTCCGTACCATGCTATTTATGTTAAACAAATAGTAACGTTAACATTGTGAGATTTCCGAAACCCTAGTATGAAACCACTACTAAATATTACAGTATACAAACATCACAGACAATGGCAGACAGTGACCAAGCAGCTCTGGCATAATGTCGTTATGTAACATTACACTCATACCAGAAATATAACATTTCTATGAATGACTTAGTTTCTTTACAGTTATTGAGGTAAACATCCCTAAAATAAATGCTTGTTTCTAAATGCACGCCTACTGAAGGGTAGTTTGAGTGAGCAGAATATTTACAAAGTAAAGCCAGGAAAAATAGGGCCCAGTTTGAAAAATACCATTGTTCCTTTAAGTAATACAGGGTTTTACTATTGCATAATATATTTTTTAAATATAATTAATTATTATTGTCCTTATTAGTCATATTATTTACCAAGGCTCGAAATTGCGACTATTCTGGTCGCATATGCGCCCGAAATGTAATCTGTGCAACCTCAAAATATATTTGGGAGCATTTGTGCGAGTACAAATAATTGTTGAGGTGCGACCTGTTTTCATTTCTCTGCCAAACGTTCGCTAGTTACTGCAGTATGTGCCCGCTGTGAGCTGATACAGTGGCCGGTTCACCGTTCTATCACATAACCAGTTAAACTTAATCTTTAAGCTCTTAACTTTAAAGCAGACTTTAGGTTGGTTAATATTAGCCGTCAATCACTACCGTTCATTGCTCAAGAGTGTACTATATTGGGTTCAGGGTTTTTGTCATCTCCTTATCATTATAAAAAGACAACAGAAATAACTAACTAAACTACACAGCATTATCATTACAGTAACTTAGCTTATTCTACTTCCTCATCCGTCATCTCATCACACACATAATCACTCATTTATGCAGTGTGATAATTTACCTAAACCATGGGGACTCCACTGTTGAGAAGGCAACATCCCTTTAACAATGAATGCTGTCACTGCTCTATGGCTGTCATTGATTCTCTGGCGAGGTAATGATGAAGACTTCTGCGCTAAAGTGAAAGGTGTACCTCTGCTGCTCTCACTGTGACAGAATGGCAGGTTGACAGTGGGACAGGATGACCTGCTGTAAATGAAAGTGAGTGTGTAAACAGGGCTCGAAATTACCTTTTTTACTTGGTAACACTGGTGCTCCCAACTTCAAAAAGTTAGGAGCACCAGCAAAAATTTAGGAGCACCACAACTAAAATGTTTATATTATTATTATTATTATTATTATTATATAATGTTTAAGTGTGTGTGTGTGTGTCATGTAAGTAAATGGGTCATTCAATTGTCAGAATAAAAAAGTTGCTTCCAAAAAATTGGATTTTTGTGTTGTAAGTATAATTGATTCTGAAACAATATTCTCACCAGTGTTCTATGATTCAGCGTTTTGAACGAATCGGTTGAGTCAAAGATTCACTGACCCATTCGTAAAGAACCGCCTCATTCTTGAATGACTCAGTCGTTTGAACGAATCATTTGAATGAATGACTCAAAGACGGTAATTTCAAGCCACCTACTGGTGGTATAGTTTCATGTTTAAAAGTATTATTCTTTCCAATATTTCTTATTTGTATATTCAAAATATATTTAAAACAATCTCATAACATTATTCAATGCAATTTTAATCTTTCAGTGTAAATGATTTAATTTGATTGGTAAAAGCATTATAGCGTCTTCTTATTGTAATTGAATTTATTGATCAAATGAAAGAATTTAAAATGTTTTTAATTTCATAAGATTAGGGTAAAAATGCCCTTTACAAATGTAAAAAAATGTCCTCGGGGTAAATAATACAAATATGCAGATTTAAATATGCCATAGCTGATAGAACACTGGTGAGAATATTGTTTCAGAATCAATTATACTTACAACACAAAAATCCTATTTTTTTTTCCAGACAAGCAACTTTTTTATTCTGACAATTGAATGACCCATTTACTTGTACATGACACACACACACACACTTAAACATTATATAATAATAATAATAATAATAATAATATATAAACATTTTAGTTGTGGTGCTCCTAAATTTTTGCTGGTGCTCCTAACTTTTTGAAGTTGGGAGCACCAGTGCTACCAAGTAAAAAAGGTAATTTCGAGCCCTGTTTACACTCTCACCTTCATTTACAGCAGGTCATCCTGTCCCACTGTCAACCTGCCATTCTGTCACAGTGAGAGCAGCAGAGTTTCAACGGTTGTAGTTGGGTTAGGTGGCTTAGGTTTTACTGTGAATTTAGTAAATTGTGTTTTGTATCTATTTATATTTATATATTTAAGTATACTTTAAACTTTTAATAAATTGTTCAATTTAAATAATTTTTTTTTTTTTTCGATAAAAAGCCATTCTTTAATGTCATCCACCATTGTTTTGTGGCTCTTTTTTTTTTTTTTTTTCTTTTTTTTTTTTAAGTATCGGTTCAGGCACCGTTTAGGCACCGGTACCGTTTTAAAAGAATTGGTTTGGCACCGGTATCGTAAAAAACCCACGATACCCAACCCTACTGATCTGTGCTGTGTTCGGACCTAGACTGTTATTAGGCCTATACAATTTTAGTGATATTATTATAATTATGTTTAATTTGCAAGTATTGTTTTTAGTGTTATTAGTGTCATTAAATGTTTTGTGCTATGGAAACAATGAAATCCTGACGAACATCTATGCCGTTTTCATCTTGGCCTAAACAACAACTGTATAAGAATGATGCATCTCTTTTATAACAAGCTTTGACAATTTGTGAATCGATAACCTTGTAATTTAATTTTGATGTGGGATGTAGTTTTGTAGTAGCTAGCCTAGTTTTTAATAACATTTTCATTAGCCGCGTTTCCACTGTCGGGCCAAAAGCGTGCTATAGTGCGTGTCAGGGCCAGTCCCGTTTCCACTGTCAATTTTGGGGCTTGGTCGGGGCTTCCTCGGGTCCAACGGCCAGGTTTTTTTGGCCCGCCGAATACCTTGGCACCTTGACACCCATCTTTTGAGTTTGTTTTTTCTGCTTCCTGTCATTAACCGTAAATAACTGAATATCTCCATATGAATTTAAATACAGTTAGATTTTTCTAATGACTACATGATAGCAATAGATTATTTAGATCATTCATTTACTGCCACATTAAAAAGCATGACAAATTGATAAATGTTTCTATCCCCATGAACTCCCCTCATATATCAACATTTGACGATTGAAATCACGTCACATTCAGTAACACCATTATCACTCTAAAAATGAAACACACCAACTTAAAAATAACACAAAATCATTCATGTCTTAATGACAAACATGTTCCTCTGATGTTCATTTCCTGCTGAACTAAATAAGTCAGCAGATGCCAGAAGAGATGATTATAGAGTGCTTTATCTGAGGAAAACTGTCAAAATAACCTTGTAGAATATTACTTGTGCATTTGGCAGACTTATTACAGGGACAATCCCCCTAGAGCAACATGGAGTAAAGTGCCTTGCTCAAGGACACACTGGTGCTGGCCGACTGCTGGGATCGAAACAGCAACCTTCTGCGTATCAGTTCAGTGGCTTAACCCACTAGACCACCACCTTAACTTAAACTGAGTAATGTGTATTTTACAATTACGCGAAATAGCGTGAACTGCTCACCTCAGACGACTCGACACTGTGTGAAGGGAGCGTGCGCTAGTGATGACATCGCCACAAGACAAGATCAATATTATCATATTTTGTTATATAATATTACAATATAATATATTACTATATAATATAATACATATCAGAAATGCGCCAAATACGGTTCAAAACAGCTAAACATCTATAAAATAACATATCAAACAAATATACAGGTAAAACAGTTATACTGATTTCTCTCTTTATTGACTAACAAGATAGCAAAGCATCTCGAGAATAAAAGTGAAGAAGGTATATGAGATACATGACAGTATATCTTACATCTGTGTTTTCTAAATACACTACAAGAGGAAGAATAACTAGTTGTTTTAAAAACAACAAAGAACAAATTGAAAATAATTAAACCTATTTTCCTTCTTAATTAAACATAATAAAGCATAATGTTATAACTTACACCAATCAGGCATAACATTATGACCACTGACAGGTGAAGTGAATAACACAGATTATCTCTTCATCACAGCACCTGTTAGTGGGTGGGATATATTAGGCAGCAAGTGAACATTTTGTCCTCAAAGTTGATGTGTTAGAAGCAGGAAAAATGGGCAAGCGTAAGGATTTGAGCGAGTTTGACAAGGGCCAAATTGAGATGGCTAGATGACTGGGTTAGAGCATTTCCAAAACTGCAGCTCTTGTGGGGTGTTCCCAGTCTGCAGTGGTCAGTATCTATCTAAAGTGGTCCAAGGAAGGAACAGTGGTGAACCGGCGACAGGGTCATGGGCGGCCAAGGCTCATTGATGCTCGTGGGGAGCGAAGGCTGTCCCGTGTGGTCCGATCAAACAGACAAGCTACTGTAGCTCAAATTGCTCAAGAAGTTAATGCTGGTTCTGATAGAAAGGTGTCAGAATACACAGTGCAGTGCATCGCAGTTTGTTGCGTATGGGGCTGCATAGCCGCAGACCAGTCAGGGTGTCCATGCTGACCCCTGTCCACTGCCAAAAGCACCAACAGTGGACACGTGAGCATCAGAACTGGACCACGGAGCAATGGAATTAGGTGGACTGGTCTGATGAATCATGTTTTCTTTTACATCAAGTGAATGATGCCACAGCACACTTTCTAGTGGAGTCCATGCCTCGACGGGTCAGGGCTGTTTTGGCAGTAAAAAGGGGACCAACACAATATAATGTTCATAATGTTATGGCTGATCGGTGTATATAATGAAGCAAAATGATTTACAAGAATAAAACGTTCAGATATTGTCCATCTTTAAGTTGATGTGAATCTCACAGTTGAAACTGCTGGTCTTGAAGATGAACTTTATTCATTGACAACTTTAGATCTTTTTTTATCCCGTCGCTCATTGTGGCTAGATAGGACAGGTTTTGGGGCGGTTTACACAACACCATTTTCAACTAAAAACCGAAAACTTTTTATGTGTTTTGGCCGTTCATTTACACGTCAATGGCGTCTTGCGGGAAACAAACTTTTGAAAACTGGTTCCAATGTGCAAGTTTTTGAAAATTATAAAAGTTATCATCTGTGTAAACTACATAAAACGTGAATTTGCATGTTCAGTCTAAAGGCCTAATGTTTATTTACTAAGGGACATCGCCAACTACTTCCCTGGCAGCAGAATATAGCGGGTTTTTTTGTCATTTTCACGGATCCGATTGAACGGGGATCGTTTTGACACCGCCATCTGTACACAAAAACGTTTTTGTTTTTTTTCCATTTTTAGTACATCGTTGTCGTGTAAACGTACCCTCATATTGAAGAGATTTTATTGCTCGACAGTATTATTGTCACGTTTGGTGAGGATGCGGCTTCACACTTGAAAGTGCTGGATCTGAAGATGAACTACTTATGATTGGGTTTTTTTTGTTTGACTGTGAAGAGAAGATGATTGAGTGAAACTCTGGAGTGCAGTGATACGGTTTCTCTCAAGTGTGGATCCTCTCGTGTGCTTTCAGATGTACTGACTGACTAAATGTCTTGTCACAGTGAGAACACTTGTATGGTTTCTCTCCAGTGTGGATCCTCTCGTGTGTTTTCAGATGTTCTGACTGACTGAATGTCTTGTCGCAGTATGAACACTTGTAAGGTTTCTCTCCAGTGTGAATTCTATGGTGCCGTTTCAAATCTACAGTTGTAATAAAACTCTTCCCACACTCAAAGCACACATTAACTTTTTCACCAGTATGTATTTTCTGATGAACTTTTAAATTTTGCAGATGTGAAAAACTCTTTCCACAGAAAGAACATGAATGTGGTTTCTCCTTTGAATGAACATTCAGGTGGTTCCTTAGGCCTGAAGCCCACAAAAATGTTTTGCCACATTGATCACATTTGTGCAGTTTCTCTCCAGTGTGGATGTTCATGTGTTCCTTAAGGGTTCCTTGTTGTCTAAAACTTTCTCCACACTGATCACACGTGAACGGTTTCTCTCCAGTGTGGATCATCATGTGAACCTTGAGATTCTGTTTGTGTGTGAAACTGTTCCCACACTGATCACATGTGAATGGTTTCTCTCCAGTGTGCATGCTCATGTGTTCCTTAAGGTGCCCTTGTTGTACAAAACTCTTTCCACACTGATCACATGTGAATGGTTTCTCTCCAGTGTGGATCCTCATGTGATCCTTGAGACTCTTTTTGTGTGTGAAACTCTTCCCACATTGACCACATGTGAACGGTTTCTCTCCAGTGTGGACTTTGCTGTGTTCCTTAAGGTGCCCTTTTTGTACAAAACTCTTCCCACATTGATCACATGTGAATGGTTTCTCTCCAGAGTGGATCCTCATGTGAACCTTGAAACTCTTTTTGTGTGTAAAACTCTTTCCACACTGATCACACGTGAACGGTCTCTCTCCAGTGTGGATCCTCATGTGAATCTCGAGACTCTGTTTGCGTGTGAAACACTTTCCACACTGACGGCAGGTGAAACATTTCTTGCCTCTTCTTTTCAGTAAAGAAATACTTTCAGTCTGCAAGCAAGTTTTTTCTCCAGTTTTTACATTATGATATTTCTCCTCTTCACTCTCCTCATTCTTGGGCATCACGTCTGAAACAAAAGTAAAAAAAATTAAGTTTTAAATAAATCAAAATAAATCTGAGAGAAAATGTAAAGTGAATGTAGCCAAGTATGGTGTCCCATACTTGGAATTTGTTATGTGCATTTCACACATCCAAGTGCACACACACCCGGAGCAGAGTGTAGCCATTTTTTGGCAACATTTGACAACATTGTCTTCTGTATGCAAATAAACGCGAAGGAAAAACGTAATTTTTTTTAGTACATTGTCTTGTAAACATACCCTATTGAAGTGATTTTATTGCTCGACAGTATTATTGTGTCACGTTTGGTGAGGATGCGACTTCACACTAACATATACGTATATATATACACAATATATAATGGAGCTGCGGGAGTTGATTCTGCAAGCTGTCCGGCCAGCTGAGTGTGTCGAGTAATGCCGAGAGTCCACGGATGGAGCTTCCAAGCCAGCTCAATGCAGAAGCACAGCTTACCAGAGAGACAGAGACTCACCAACTGACGTGGGGTACAACAGCCAGCTGACACCACGACTGGAGCCGAGGTCTTCCAGCAGGGGGAGGACATTGAGAACTTCTTGTGCCATTTCGAGCATCTCACCAGAACCTGGAGGTGGCCAGAGGATGAGTGGAGTTATCGTCTGGTTTCACTGCTGTCTGGGCAACCACTGGAGGCCTACCTGGCCATAAACAAGGATCGAACGGAGGTGCTGTTGGAAAAGTTCAACATCTCACCAGAGACCTACCGTCAACGGTTTCATTCCACTCCTACTCCAGCTGGAGAGTCGCCGACTGAAACCTTCCATCAATTGCAGAACTTATACCGTCGTTGGGTGAGACCTGAGCTGCACACCAAGGAGGAGATCGCTGAGACAATAGTCCTGGAGCAGTTACTCCGTGTTCTGCCCTATGAGATCTGGGTATGGGTGAAAGAACGGGAGCAAACAACCAGAGTTGATGCTGCTAAACTGGCTCAGCAGTATATCAACACTCCCCGGGGTAGTCAGCGCTCTAAACCTACGAAAGGTAACTTTAGAAGTTCTCCCAGTGGCTCTGGGGAACCCCAAGTTGACTCTAATGTTGCTCATATACAGAAAGTAGCACCTGAGGAAAGACTGGTTTGCTTTTATTGCCAACAACCGGGTCACAAAGCAACAGTGTGTCCGGTACGTAAAGCTAAACTTACTGATTTTTGTTAAGAGAGGACAATAATGTAAACAATGTGTGCAAATTACAATATGTTCAAGTGACTGTGAATGGACAATGCATGAATGCTCTGTTGGACACTGGAAGCTCATTGTCATTGCTTAAAAAATTCATATCACATGTTCTGTTTGCTAACCTTAGCAGTGTACAATGTGTTCAGGGGGATGTTAAACCGTACCCCAAAACAGAAGTTAATGTGCATGTACAAGACCAAACTTTCCTGTTGTATGTGGCTATTGTAGATGACTTGCCTGCTGACATTATTTTGGGGAGAGACTTGCCAGTGCTTACTGAACTCTTGCATTCTGCCAAAGACTGTGTACTTTTGCCAATGTTGAAGTTACTTGTCCTGTTGCAACACGAGCCCAAGTTAAAGCAGGTCTGCAGCCGTTGCCAGGCTTACACTACAGTCTGCTGCAATGCGGGACCAAGGACCCCAGAAAGACATGTCGCCAACAGCGATTGGAAAAAGGCCTGGGTACACCAGCCCCTAAGATCCAAACTGAGGGTCTTGGAATTCATGACTGGCAGGTCCCGGAAAATATTGCAGAACTGCAAAGAGCTGATGGGTCTTTAAAACCATTGTTTGAAACCATGATGTCATCCCCTTACATTACACCTAGCACACAGTGTTCCATGGGCAGGACATATGGCACTCCAAAAGACCTATGCACAATATTTTTGGCCCTCCAAAGGTCATCAATGCTCTCGTCCAACTGTTCTCCAGAGTGAGGATACCAGATTAATTTTATGCCACAGCTGATGAAGCAACTGCACCGACAGCTAGGCATCACTGTGATTAAGAGCAGCACATACCACCCACAGAACAACAGACTGGTGGAGCAATTTAAACAGATGCTCAAGAACATGGTCCATAAGTTTGAGTCAGATACTGGAAGGGACTGGGACAAGTAGCTACCATTCTTGCTGTTCGCCTACAGTGAGGTTCCACAAGCATCAACAGGCTTTTCTCCAGCTTCTGTATGGATGGTGGGTCCAAGGGCCACTGGATCTCCTGCGGAAAAGCTGGGAGGCAGCTTCGTCTGAAGAGCCGATGAAGTCTGAGAAAGGCATTGTCCAGTAAGATGAGATAAGAGACAGGGCACAAAAGGCACAGAAGACATGGTATGACCAACACGCTAGATCCCGAGAACTGCAACCTGGACAAAGTGTTCTGTTACTGCTCCCAACACCTGCCGAACAAACTGCTGATGAAGTGGCAAGGACCCTACAGCATTGTTCGCAAGATGGGACCAGTGACATATGAGATTCATCACCCCGACAAAGGCTACACAGACTTACCACATCAATCTGCTGAAGGAGTGGAAAGAGCCACTGAAACATCGCTGCTGATTCGTGAAGTGGAAGAGGATCAGGAGGACGAACAACCAGAACCGAAGTTGAGGGAGCTTCATCGATCTGCTTCATCTGGAAGAGTCCAAACAGGCTGAGCTGCACCACGTTTTGGATTGTACCCCTCGTTGTTCCATCAGAAGGCCTAGAATCCACCTTCTAGATTAGATACCTTTCCAGACAGCGACCACATTGTGTTCCTAAGAGGCTGGTGGCACCCCTGAAGGCAGAAATCAAGACAATGCTGGAGTTGGGAGTTATTGAACCCTCCAAGAGTGAGTGGAGCAGCCCAATTGTTATCATCCCGAAGAAAGACGATAACTTAAGCATCTGCATTGACTTCGGGAGGTGGAATGCTCAGTCAAGATTTGATGCACATCCAATGCCACGCATCGACAATCTTTTGCAGAGGATTGGCCAAGCCAGGTACATTACAACCTTGGAATTATGTAAAGGATATTGGCAAGTACCCGTGAAGGAGGCGTCCAGACCCTACACTGTGTTCTGGACCCTGCTGGGGCTATAACAGTTAACAGTCCTAACTTTCAGGCTGCATGGGTCACCCCCAACGTTCCAACGACTGATAGACTAAGTCCTCGGAGGCTGTGAGGAGTGGTCAGCAGCATACCTGAATGACGTTATCATATACAGTGCGACCTGGGAGGACCATCTTCTACACCTCAAAAAGACCCTGAGCAAGATCCAAGAGGCTGGTTTTTAAACGTGGCTAAATATGAGTGGGCAAAATCAGAGACAAACTACCTTGGTTACTACCTGACGAAACGGAGACCTGAAACCTCAAATGGACCAGGTAGAACAGATTCCTCAAATCCGGTTCTGGAGGGCCACTGCCCTGCAGAGTTTAGTTACAACCCTAATCAAACACACCTGAACAAGCTAATCAAGGTCTTTAGAGGTACAAGAAAATTGCAGGTAGGTGAGTTTGATCAGGGTTTGAGCTAAACTCTGCAGGACAGTGGCCCTCCAGGACCGGATTTGAGGAACACTGAGGTAGAAGCTGTTCGGACGCAGCTGGTATCGACACTTTTTCCCCAACTTTGTCACCACCGTGTGACCAACCTGCTCTGCAAGAACATCAAGAACCCGATTATCTGGACTGAGGAATGTGAAGCAGCAATCAACACCCTGAAGGAGCAGATGTGTTCTGGCTCAGTCCTCAAACGTCCAGATTTCACAAAGGAGTTCATCGTTCAGGTATACGCCTCTGCTGCGGGAATTGGAGCAGTCCTGGCCCAGGGAGATGCAGGTGAAGAGAGGCCCATTGCGTTCCTGAGCAGGAAGTTGCTGCCAAGAGAAACCCAGTACTCCACAGTGGAGAAGGAAGGTCTGGCGATCAAGTGGGCATTGGAGAGCCTTAGATACTACCTGCTGGGGAAAGAGTTTACCTTAGAGAGAGATCACCGAGCCCCGACATGGATCCACACAATGAAGGATCACAAGTCCCGTGTGACCAGATGGTATCTCTCCCTGCAACCTTACCAGTTTGAGGTCAGACATCGACCTTGAACACAAAACAAGATAGCCGACTACCTGTCTTGGAACCCCATCAGTTCGCGGCCTGGAGAGGTGGAGTGACCTGTCCCTGTTGGTTAGCGCAGCAATTACACACACACACACAAACACCCCATCTTACCTCGTTCCTCCGCTGAGGCGATGTGCGTGTACACGCACACCATTAGCACGCTGGTTTTCACACAGAAAAACATATCCACTCCATTTCCATCCCTGACAGTTATCTACGCTGCGCAGACCACCACACACACATATCTGAGTTTTCTTTCGTTTTCTATATTTTTCGTTTTGATTGTTAATACATATCTGTGTTCAGTGTTTGTTAGCGTCTGTGTAGTCTGTCTTTCGTGTCGCTTTTCCTCCATCGGCTGGCCTGGCTATATAGTGCCAGTGTCACGTTGAGCTGGCGCCAAGCAACCGGAAGCCGACGAGTCTATTGTTTGTCTTGGAGGGGGTTATGGAAACGTGTTGTTATTGTTATGTTTATTGTTGTTTTTGTGTATATTAATTTTAGTTGGTATATGTTTGTTTCCTGAGTTGTTTATACTGTTTGTATATATTTATGTGTTATTGGAAATATGTACACACTTACCTTATTGATGATTTGCACTGGTTTTATCCAAGAGGCCACAGCTTGGACTTTCAAAGGGAGCCCCAAACCAGTTGCCAGTTAAACTGACAAGCAAGCGTGCAACTGTGGTACCTTGAGCAATTTATTACTGTCACTGACGAAGTTAGCGTGTATATATTTATATATTTTCTTTGTTCTTTTTGCAAAGTTTTTGTATGCCATTTTTCTTTCCTTTGTTACTTTTGTATATAGCTTTGGTTATTTTTCTACTGGGACTGTTTCACCTCTCGAGCACTGTAAATAAACATCACTTTACCTTTAGGGATGCAATGGTGAGGATATTTTTTCCCACCGGTTAATCGGTATCACCGGCAGGGGCTTTTAAATCACTCATTTGAAAGCGAAAGTAAAACGTGCACGTCCACACGGGCATTCATAACGGTGTGGAGCAGAGGGAGTGTGTTCAATTAATTCCTATAGAATTTGAGCTTCCACAGGAATGAACTGGAAACGCTTGCTCTGCTCCATGCCACTGCACACGCACCGTTATGACTGACTCTGATCTGTGCTGCGACTCTTGTTTGGCTCATGCTGCATTGGGCAGACACGTTCAGGTTTTATTTATAGTGTTTGTTCTTTTACTGTAAAAAAAAAAAAATCTTAACAACGGTGGGGGCGGTTCCGCAGTGGGCTTCACTGGCCACTTGCGTTCATGTTTTTCGGGAGAAGTGGATGAATTTACGTGTTGTAAAGACAACTGATCCGATTCTCTGAACTGCAGTGCAAACTAATATGGCGGCGCCCATCGTGCATTATAGATCAAATGACATGACCATTATAAAGGTTTTAAACAAAACACATTCACTTGCACGTTTTTGAGAGTTGGAATATTAGGTAGTTGATGACATAGCCAACAAGTTTGTGAATATTTTGAATAAAAAGGAAAAACAAAATAAAAGTGATTCATCTGCCATACAGCGCTATTGTGGCTGCGGTGTGTCATGTGACAAGCATGACGCATCACCATGGAAATAATAAGGTGATACATTCTAAAATAAAGCTATAATAATTTTTAAATAATGTGTTCTCACTCAATAATATTTCAATTTTACCCTTTAAAATGAGGTTGTTAAAATGTATTTCTCAGTGCTACCAAATCGGGCTGGTGAAGGACACCCTATTGAATTCTGTGGTTTTATGTATCAGGACATAAAAAAAAAAAACGTCTGGTCCTTGGCAGGTCTTAAAATTAGGTAAATACAACCTCAGATGAACAATGACACAGAACATATTACATGGTGTCATGTATTTAACAAAAACTAGGCCAAAATGGAAAAGCCATGTGTGACAGTCTAAGTACACCCTTACTGCATCCATAGGAATTAAGAGGGTAAGTAGCAGTCAGACACTGCTAATCAAATGAGTAAGTGTGACCAACTCTATAAAAGCAGAAGTTTTGGCAATTTGCTGGTCTGGAGCATTCATGTGTGTGTTAACACAATGCCAAGGAGGAAAGACACCAACAATGATCTTAGAGAAGCAGTTGTTCCTGCCATCAATCTGGGAAGGGTTACAAGACCATTTCCAAACAATTTGAACTCCATCATTCTACAGTGAGGAAGATTATTCACAAGTGGAAAACATTAAAGAGAGTTGCCAATCTTCCCAAGAGACACAAACCATAAGACTTCTGGAACAATGTCCTTTGGACAGACAAGACCAAAGTGGAGATTAGCACAAACACCTCATACCAACTGTCCATCACACAGATAGATGGTTGAAATTTTGGACCTGGACCAGGACCAAGGCACCTTGCAGTCATTAAGTTGACCACAAACTCCTCTGTGAGGCCATCTGTCCAACAGCTAAAGTTTGGCCGAAATTGGGTTATGTGCAATGAAGGCAGCTAGTAGTTGCTGTGCGAGTAAACCTCACTCCTCGGATCTCAAGAGACGCTCTAGCGAATGACGCTAGAGGTTGCAGCCTTTAGCCTGCTTGTTAGAGCGTCCGACTCTCATGCGGGCGGATCCGGGTTCGAGTCCCGCTTAGAGCGGGTGGTTCGAACAGAAGGGGTTACAACATATGCAACAGGACAATGATTCCAAGCACAAAGTCCAGACCTCATTTTTATTATGTTCTGATACATAAAACCATAAATTCTAAAGGGTGCCCTTTCTTTTTCACATTACTGTATTTATATATGAAGGAGAAGTATCCGACCCCCACAACGTGGGGGGAATCTGGGCCCCCTTTAGAAAAAGCTTGGACACCCCTGACTTACTGTGACTGTTTTTTGTATGCCTGCGTAGAGAACATGAACGACTGAAACTCTTCCCACATGCAGTGCAGTGATACGGTTTCTCTCCAGTGTGGATCCTCTCGTGTGTTTTCAGATTTCGCAAATCACTGAATCTCTCGTCGCAGTGTGAACACTTGTATGGTTTCTCTCCAGTGTGAATTATCTCATGTTTTTTCAGGGCTCCTGAATCACTGAATCTCTTGTTGCAGTGTGAACACTTGTAAGGTTTCTCTCCAGTGTGAGTCCTCTCGTGTGTTTTCAGATGTTCTGACCGACTGAATCTCTTGTCACAGTGTGAACACTTGTAAGGTTTCTCTCCAGAGTGAATTCTCTGGTGCCGTTTCAAATCTACAGCTGTAATAAAAGTCTTCTCACACTCAAAGCACATATGATTTCTTTCACCCGTATGTATTTTCTGATGAACTTTTAAACTTTGCAGACGTGAAAAACTCTTTCCACACAAAGAACATGAATGTGTTTTTTTCTGTGAATGAACTGTCAGGTGGATTTTCAGGTCTGACGCCCTCAAAAATGTTTTGCCACATTGATCACATTTGTGCCGTTTCTCTCCAGTGTGGATGTTCATATGTTCCTTTAGGGATCCTTGTTGTCTAAAACTCTTTCCACACTGATCGCATGTGAACGGTTTCTCTCCAGTGTGGATCCTCATGTGAACCTCAAGATTCTGTTTGTGTGTGAAACTCTTCCCACATTGATCACATGTGAAGGGTTTCTCTCCAGTGTGGATCCTCATGTGAAACTTGAGATTCTGTTTGTATGCTAATCTCTTCCCACACTGAGGGCAGGTGAAACATTTCTTGTCTCTTCTTTTTAGTAAAGAAATACTTTCAGTCTGTGAGCATGTTTTTTCTACAGTTCTGACATCAAGATGCTTCTCCTCTTCACTCTCCAGCGTCACATCTGAAATTAAAGTAAAAAAGTTTACAATCATTATCATTACAAATCATTACAAAAAATCTGAGAGAAATGTAAAGTGAAAGTGAAACAACAGCTACACGAAATTATGATCATTTTGATGCATTTTTATGAATCTCTTTCCATGAATGAGGCACACTCACCTTCCAGTTATTATTTTTAAAACATTATAGGCACACACCCCATGTTTCTATTAAATGTTTGATCAACTCCACAATTATCTAACATAATACTAACATTAAAGGTGCTGTAGGAGATCTGGGTAAATGCTAACTTTAGCCTGATAGCACTGAAAGCGTACGATCCCACCCTCCCTGCAAATCGCCGTCCAAAGCCACGCCTCCTGAAAGCATGAACGCACACAGCCCAGAAGACCAGAGAAAACGTACTACTGCAATACATCATGTGTCATTTACCGGTGAAAAACTTTATAGTACAGTTAGTAACAGTACAACATACTAAACTTAAAAAAAAAATTAAAAACGGAATTAGATGCAGCAAGTTTTCGGTTTGTTTAGCTAGCAAAACTTATGATTGAATGAACAAACCAAAACTACGCCCTTGAGTACATAGATATACATATACACATACAAATGTACAGTAACTAAACAGCAGAACACTAAACAGAGGAGGGTTGGAAATACTGTAAGAAAAGATCAGTTTTTAATTGAGATTTGAATGAGGACATAGTAGCAGTGTCACGAAGAGGAAGAGAGTTCCAGAGTTTCAGAGCCACAGCACTGAATGATCTACCACCCATTGATGAAAGACGAAAATGAGGTACAGTAAGCAGTTTTAAGTCAGATGACTGGAGAGAGCGAGGAGGAGAATAATATTGCAGAAGTTCAGATAAATAATGGGGAGCAAGTCCATGAAGACATTTAAAAGTTAAGAGAATTTTATACTGAATGCGGACAGAAACAGGTAACCAATGTAGATTATAGAGCAAAGGGGTAATGTGATCAGATTTCTTGACTTGATTGATGAATCTGGCAGCAGAATTTTGTACATATTGTAATCTAGTGATTGTTTTAGCGGGCAACCCAATAAGAAGTGAATTGTCTTTAGTGCTGAGAGCAGGTCGCCTTCAAGCAATATTACGAAGGTGGTAGAATGCAGCCTTGGTAATAGAACTTATATGAGCTTGAAATGTAAGCGATGAGTCAAATGTTACACCCAGATTTGTAATAGTGTGAGATGGAATTAATGTAGCACCATCAATAGATAGACTCCATTCAGACTTTTTAAAATAGGGATGGTGGACCAAAAACAGTAACCTCAGTTTTATTGTTATTAAATTTAAAGAAGTTTCTATGTAACAAGTTTTTAATGTCAGCAATACAGGTATTCAATGAGTCCAGGGGAAGAGCAGAGATGGAGCGGGCTGATATGTAAATTTGCAAGTCATCAGCATAACAATGATAGCTGAGACCATGACTACGATTAATGTGACCAAGAGGTAACAGATAAATATTGAACAAAAGTGGTCCAAGAACAGAGCCTTGAGGAACACCCTGAGAGAGAGAACATGGAGAAGATTTGAAGCTAAAAGATTTGAATAAAAATTGTCTATCAGTGAGATGATATAAACCAAGATAAAGCACTACCCGTGATGCCGATAGCCGAGAGGTAAGTATATGATGAGATACAGTGTCAAAGGCAGCTGTTAAGTCCAGCATGTTGACAACAGTAAGACATCCAGAATCAGCAGACATTAGCAGGTCATTATTCATTTTTACCAACGCTGTTTCAGTGCTGTGGCCTGACCGAACGCCAGATTGAAAGGGATCAGGAAGATTGTTAGCAGAGAGATGAGCTTGTAGCTGAGAGGCAACTACTTTTTCAAGCAGCTTCACAATGAAAGGAAGATTAGAAATAGGTCTGAAATTATTCATAACAGAAGAAACCCAGGTTTCTTTAAAATGGGAGTGACCGCAGCTGTTTTTAATGATAGCGGGACAGACCCAGAAGAAAAAGAACAGCTGATCAGATGAGCAATAGGAGATGAGATTACTATTATTAGATAGGCAGTTTTTAAGAAGTGAGGTAGGATCTAAGTGACAAGTAGATGAGCTACTTTGAGCAATTCGATCATTAACAGAGGATTGACTGGTGGGAGTAAAGCTAGAGAGGATGTGTTTTATGGGCTGAGGTGAGACTTCTGATGAGTTTGAAGAAAATGTTTCATAGATTTTATTTTATTTTCAAAAAAGGGGAGGAAGGAGCTGCCGAGGTCAATTGAGCCAGTAATAAGATGCGATGATGGGTGAATAAGTTTGTTAACTGTGGAAAATAATGTCTTAGGTCGACTTTTAGCAGTATTAATTATGGAGGAGTAATATGCTGTACATGTAGCATTAAGAGCTGACTTGTATTTTAGCTGTTGAGCACAGAAATCTTGATAATTCTCCTCCACTTTCTGTTGAGGTCACTTTTCTTATAATCTCGAGACGTCTGCCAGTTTGTTTAAGCAGTCGGAGCTCAGGTGTATACCAAGTGTATACCAAGGTGACGCGCGAGATGAAGGTACCAGTTTAGTTATCATAGGGCCGTGATTGTCCAAGGCTTCAGAGATAAAGTTGTAAGTAGAGAGAATTGCAGAAGGACAAGAGAAAGAGTAAGGAGACAAAAAAGATGCATTAATGGAGTCTGAGAATGACAGAGGATCAACAGATTTAACATTGCGATGATAATTAGTAGTTTTCTGAAGAGGTTCAGGAAGAGGAAAATCAAATCTAACTGTTATCAGTCTATGATCAGACATACCAGTTTGTGATCCAGAGACAGAGGCATTATTAATTCCTGAAGTGCAAACAAGATCAAGCGTGTGCCCACAGCAGTTAGTAGGAAAGTCTACATGTTGAACAAGACTGAAATTGTCCAAAGTTAATGTAAGGTCACTGGCATTAGAGCAGACAGAGTCAAAATGGATATTGAAATCACCAAGCAGCATAATATTGCCAAAGGTATTGTGTCAATGGCCACAGGTGTATAAAATCAAGCACTAGGCATACAGACGCTTCTACAAACATTTGTGAAAGAATGGGTCGCTCTCAGGAGCTCAGTGAATTCAAGCGTGGTAGCATGATAGGTTGTCACCTGTGCAATAAGTCCATTCATGAAATTTCTTCACTACTAAATATTCAACGCTCAACTGTTAGTGGTATTATAACAAAGCGGAAGCAATTGGGAACAACAGCAACTCAGCCATGAAGTGGTAGGCCACGTAAAAATCACAGAGCGGGGTCAGCGCATGCTGAGGGTCACAGTGCGCAGAAGTCGCGAACTTTCTGCAGAGTTAATAGCTACAGACCTCCAAACTTCATGTGGCCTTCAGATGAGCTCAAGAACAGTGCGTAGAGAGCTTCATGGAGTGGGTTTCCATGGCCGAGCAGCTCATCCAAGCCTTACATCACCAAGTGCAATGCAAAGCGTGGGATGCAGTGGGGTATAGCACACCGCCACTGGACTCTAGAGCAGTGGAGACGTGTTCTCTGGAGTGACCAATCATGCTTCTCTGTCTGCCAATCCCATGGACGAGTCTTGGTTGGTGGTTGCCAGGAGAACGGTACTTGCCTGACTGCATTGTGCCAAGTGTAAAGTTTGGTGGAGGGGGGATTGTGGTGTTGTTTTTCAGGGGCTGGGCTTGGCCCCTTAGTTCCAGTGAAAGGAACTCTTAATGCTTCAGCATACCAAGACATTTTGGACAATTTCATGCTCCCAACTTTGTGGGAACAGTTTGGGGACGGCCCCTTCCGTGACTGCGTGACATGACTGCGCACCAGTGCACAAAGCGTCGGTCCATAAAGACATGGATGAGGGAGTTTGGTGTGGAGGAACTTGACTGGCCTGCACAGAGTCCTGACCTCAACCCGACAGAACACCTTTGGGATGAATTAGAGCGGAGACTGCGAGCCAGGCCTTCTCGTCCAACATCAGTGCCTGACCTCACAAATGCGCTTCTAGAAGAATGCTCAAAAATTCCCATAAACACACTCCTAAACCTTGTGGAAAGCCTTCCCAGAAAAGTTGAAGCTGTTATAGCTGCAAAGGGTGGGCCAACTCCATATTAAACCCTATGGAGAAGCAGACACACTGTCAGTTTAAATCTAGACTAAAAACATCTCTTTACTATGGCATACACATAGAACATTATAAATTTCTATTATTCAAATCAGTTAGATGATTGTTTTAGGCTGCATTAACTAGGTCAGCCGGAACCGGGAACACTTCCCATAACACCTGATGTACTCGTTACATCATAAAAATAATGGCATCTACGCTAATATTAGTCTCTCTGTTTATCCCGAGGTTTACTGTAGTCTGCCGGATCAAGATGAGATGGTGGACCTGCGCCTAGACATGACCACAATGAAGCCCTGAGGTGTCGGCAGAGACCGTGTCAACTAGACTCTCCCCCGTGAAGGCCTCCTTCACTTTCCCTCTGTACAGATAAAAACACATATGCACACATATGTATTCAAACGCGCTTGCCTATAGGCTGAACACGTAATGCTTGCGTGCATGCCATCGCAGTTTTCACGGATTCGCCTTTTTCCAACTATTTCAAACCTATTTCATGGTTTGCATTCTCGGGCCACCAAGTGCTGTTTCTGCGCAGATGGGGGTCTGGAACGCATTGGGGGTTTTCTGTTTTAGTTGAGGATGGTGTTGTTTAAGTGGCGCCAAATTAAATAATCAGTTTTTACAACAGAAATTAACCAATCAAAAACTTACTTTAACTTTTCTTCTAAAACAAAAATGAATTTCCTATTATCATTGTAAAGCTGCTTTGAAGCAATCTGTGTTGTAAAAAACGCTACATGTGTTGTTTAAACGTGTACATGGATTTTTTTTTTTCCAATAATTTGTTGATTATGGCATATTTATCTAAATTTGTTCTGTTCTTCTAACTCTTGCAAATGTAATGATACAAATTATAATTAAACTCTTGCCTTTATAACAGTGTGAAACCCCTGTCACTGTTGTACTTCAATTTTACCTAGTCTTTATTTCTGCTATTCTTCAGTACATGATGAGGGTGAAGAAGCTGAAATAACCTCCCAAGAAAACACCATTGGAAGATCTCCTTGAAGGGACTTTTTGAGGATTTGTTTTAAAATTTCAATTGAGTTATTATTTGACATAAAATATATATTTAAATATACAAAGAAATATGCTGATTTTTTTTCTGAGAAATAAGGACACTTTCATTTTATGTCTTGAATCCCATTTTGTTAAAAAAAAAAAAAAAAAATTGTGAGAATCGTATTGTGAAATTAGTATCGTGAATCGTATCGCATCGTGAGTTGAGTGAATCGTTACATCCCTAGCATTTACTCATCGCACTCAAAATTAATACAAACAGTGAAATGCAATCTCAAAATATTATGCAACCTGCAATAATTAAATATATAAAATTACACAAACATACTTATGTGTCTATGTATTTAATCTCACTTTAATAACCAATGTCTTTGCTGCTGACCTTCGATGATTTACTTCAACCATACTAGGGCAATTCCAGCGTTATGGACGTGACATTTGCAGTCAAAACTTGAAATATAAATTCTTATAGAATGCATTTAATACCAATATATTGAACAGTTTTTTTATATACTCATAGTCCCTTAATAAAGGTGGCCAGACAATAAAAATTCAGTCTACACATGCGTTTTATATTTTAGATGAGGGAAATATACGCGCGTTATGGACTCTAAGTTTTAGCTGATAACATATCTTTTAGGAATTCTGTGAATTACACTGCGTAAACCAAAAGTAATAATACCCACTGAATGAAGAAGGGTTGGCTCTTTCCACAGAACATAAAATATTCATTTTATTTTATTTTTCGTGTTTGCATTAATGAGGAAAAAACTGTGTTACGGGCGTGACAGATCTCCGTTACGGACGTGCCCGGTCTGAAAGCGGCACTAAAGACTGCTTTAAAACTTCACAGAGACCTCGAGTGGGCATTTAAACTACCAAATATTGACATCTGCGACACCAGTGTGGTAAGATTGCACAGTTAATCAACTTTATTATACTAAATCGCTGTATTTCAAATGGTTATGGATTATTCATCTTGACATGCGTGTGAGTTGTTCAAGACTCAATTTAGAGACCATGATTTTCCTTCTAACACAACTGCTTGCTAAAATTCATAAAGAAATATTAATGTTCATCATATAGGAGTTCAAATTGCAGGTTTCGCCCACAGTCAGGTGAACCGATTGACACTATTGTCTGTAGGTGTGAGAGGCACTCGCAATCATGTCAGTTTTATGTTTTGTCTAAATGATCGCACGGTTTTTAAGTTGTACAGCTGTAAGTTGTACTGTATCATATAGCCTACCTTCTGACATTCATATTTCGTTCTGTAACTGGAAAAGAAGAAGGGAAGATCGGTTCATGTGCGCATGATCCGCTTGATCTGCCGCTTACACTGAGGCGCTACACTCACGCTTTATTAAAGAGCGCGACATCTAGGCTATTGTTTGCATTTTGTTATAAAATCGACTGAACTTAAAAGTTGAGACCTTTTTTCGTATTAAAACTAACAAAGCACAAAGATTATTGTGATTATTGGATATGCACGTATATACGGTACGCCTGAAACAGATCACAGTAGGCTAATAGTCATATGCATATGTAACCCCTCCTGTTCAAACCGCCCGGTCCAAGCGGGACTCGAACTCGGGTCCGCCGGCATGAGAGTCAGACTCTCTAACGAGGAGGCTAAAGGCTGCAACCTCTAGCGTCATTCGCTAGAGCGTCTCTTGAGATCAGAGGAGTGATGTTTACTCGCACAGCGACTACTAGCTGGCCTCCGTTATACATGTGATTTAATATGAAGCGTCCGTAACGGTCATGTCTGTAACACATTTTTATGGTTGTTCAGAGCAAAGTAGTAAGATGAATTGTCGATCCTAATAAGCATATACATAATTTAGCTTTGTATATAAAGTTTCAAGTTATTTGTGTTTATAATTGTTATATTATATAAAATTAACCTTTAAAACGTTATGGACGTCACACAGCACTGAAGCGCCATGACTTCTTAATTATAGCCCTTATAAATTCAACAGGAAGTGCTGTTATGACAAAATCACTTTATTTATTTCTCAGGCATGCCTCCATCTTTCTGCAAAATGCTTACTGTTAAAATAAAGTTTAAAAACGGGGGTCTTTGATCCCTCTTTTGAAAGCATGAAATATCATTGGTTGAAAATGTAATTTTAGCATTGTTGCTCATCTCATATGTGGTGGATAAACAAGGCAATTTTCTTAAAATTTCTGTTACAGCACATTAATACAGTATATTACAGACCTAAATGGACAACTTAAAAAGGGTTTTGTTCTTTTGGTAAAAACTTTTATTTTTTCATGGTAAGGATGACCTTTCCATGGAATTGCCCACTAATAAGCAAATATGACTTTAGATAACCATGACATTTGTGTTAAAAAAGTTTTTTTATTATTACTGAAGTAAGCATGTTGAACTTTCTTCTCCTGCAACCAAGTAACGGAATTAGTTACTTTTTTAGGGAGTAACACAATATTGTATTGAATTACTTTTAAAAGTAAGTTTCCCCAACACTGGTCCTGTAAAACCATAGAATGTAAAAGGTTGTACTTTCTTTTTCACATGACGGTATAAAGTGTCCCCTATATTATTTATTGGTTTAACTATGTTTTTCCTACTACAAACACTAAATCTGATGAACTTTCTATCCTTATTGTTCTTTAGCCTCATGAATGAAGAATCAGGAATAAACACCAACCTCTTTGTTCTTCAGTGTGTTTCATTCTGGATCTCTCATGTTCTCACTGTCCTTCAATAAACTCTGTCTTTGCAGATTTCAGCTCTTCCTGATGGTCTGATGCTCGTCTTCACTTGTAGGCTGATGGGAATATTCCAGCATTTATTGGTGAATTGCAGTGGGAGGAGCTTCACTGAAGGAGGAGGAGCAGATCTGACAAAATCAAGAAATTACTCAAGAGTTTGTTTTTATACTAACTCACACATTTGAAACATTTGTGTTCACATATCTATCAAGTAAAGTAACTTAAGTAAATTAATGGCAAAGGGTTTTATACTTATTCACAAATTCTCTCTTTTTATTTCTAAGAATTTCATTCACATACGTTATACCCACATTCATCTTACCTCTCATTAACATATAGGCAATTATAGATGTACAGCAACAATTAAGGAGTACAGCAATTAACAGATACAAATACAATGTGAGAATAAAAAATGGAAAAAGAAACATTTACAAAAATAAATTTAACATTTAAAAAAAATAAATAACACACCCACTGAGTTTAACTCAACTTATTTTTGATTATTGTCTTAGTATGTTTATATGAAATACTATTATGAAACATACCTTTATCTTGTAGATGTCTTCTGATCTTGTCATTTTCTTAAGTCTGTTTACACCAATTAAATGAGCTTAATGTGTCAATGTACGGATCTGAAGACATCAGCATAATGAATGAGGTGAAAACAGGATCTATTGACATGAAATAAAGAGGCTTTTCAGCTGCTCTGATAATAGTGATGAGCCATAGACTATCAATACTCATTAAACAAGCCTTTCAGGATCAGCAGCAGATCATCTCACTTTATTCACAGTATTTGCTGCTAGAAACAGATTGTTGGAGTCTGAATATATGCTGAAAGCCAATAAAAATGCTTTGATATATTAGGATTACTTCTGAAACAATACTAATATCAGGAATATTGCTACATTTTCCAAAAAAAACAAAACAAAGAGCAATATTACGTAATGACAACAATCTTTATCAAACATTAAAATTTGTCCATATGATTCTAAACAAAGTTCGATTTCCTAATAACTATATTCATAACAAACAAATTCGCTAACATCTTACCGTTTTGTATGTGCAGAAATCATAAAACTTTCTTCTTTAAAAAAAATAATCGTTTTAGTTAGCAGACACAAATAGCACCAAGCCAGATGAAAACATTTTAGAAATGATCCCGTAAATGTTGCTTTAACCAACGGTCTTACCACAAAATAGCGTGAACTGTTTACCTCAGAAGACTCGAGACAAGTGGAGCGCGCGAATGATGACGTCATCGCCGCGACACGAGATCAACGGTATATTATCAAAAACACGCCAGATACTGTTTAAAACGGCAAAACACCTTACAACACAAACAAATATACAGGTAAAACAGTTACTGATGTAGACAGCCGGGCATAAGGCATTTATCGAGAAATTTAAAACATGGAAAGCCCCACAATGATAACGTTTCGCTTTTAGATGTAACTAAAATTATGAAATTATTTATTCATGTTGAAAGAAGAATCAGCAAACAATAAAAAAATGGACAATAAATGTTTTTAATAAAATGATTAATACTTGAAGCAAATAAAGTCGAAATGAAAACAAATTAGACATTTTTTTTCTTTATTGACTAACAAGACAGCAAATCATCTCAAGAGAATGGAAGTTAAAAAGCCCAGTATCTTACATCTGTTTTCTACACTACAATAGGAATAACTAGTTGTTTTAAAAACAATGAACAAGGTAAAAATAATTAAACCCATTTTTTTTCATTGTATCAAGTGGTGGTGCATATGCAGTATAAGAAAAATGAAGACAAAATTAATAATAAAGCTAATGATATAATTTATATCATGAAGCAAAATGATACAAGAATAAAACAATTAGATATTGTCCATCTTTGAGTTGATCTGAATCTCAGTTGAAACTGCTGGTCTTGAAGATGAATTAGATGAATTACATACTGTGGTTGTTTTTTGTATGCCAGCGTAGAGCAGATGATTGAGTGAAACTCTTCCCACATGCAGTGCAGTGATATGGTTTCTCTCCAGTGTGGATCCTCTCGTGTTTTTTCAGGGTTCCCGACTGACCGAATCCCATGTCGCAGTGTGAACACATGTAAGGTTTCTCTCCAGTGTGAATGATCTCATGTTTTTTCAGGGCTCCTGAATCTCTGAATCTCTTGTCGCAGTGTGAACACTTGTAAGGTTTCTCTTCAGTGTGGATCCTCTGGTGCCGATTCAAATCTGCAGTTGTAATAAAACTCTTTCCACACTCATAGCACACATGATTTCTTACACCAGTATGTATTTTCTGATGAACTTTTAAACTTTGCAGATGTGAAAAACTCTTTCCACACAAAGAACATGAATGTGGTTTTTTGTGTGAATGAACTTTCAGGTGGCTCTTCAGGTCTGAAGCCCTCAAAAATGTTTTGCCACATTGATCACATTCATGCAGTTTCTCTCCAGTGTGGATGTTCAAGTGTAGCTTAAGGGTTCTTTGATGTGCAAAACTCTTCCCGCACTGATCACATGTGAACGTTTTTTCTCCAGTGTGGATCCTCACGTGATCCTTAAGAGTTCCTTTACGTGCAAAACTCTTTCCACACTGATCACATGTGAATGGTTTCTTTCCAGTGTGGGTGTTCATGTGTCTCTCAAGGGCTCCTTGTTGTCTGAAACTCTTCCCGCACTGATCACATGTGAACGGTTTCTCTCCAGTGTGGGTGGTCATGTGTCTCTCAAGGTGCCCTTGTTCTCTGAAACTCTTTCCACACTGATCACATGTGAATGGTTTCTTTCCAGTGTGGATGTTCATGTGTCTCTCAAGGGCTTCTTGTTGTCTGAAACTCTTCCCGCACTGATCACATGTGAACGGTTTCTCTCCAGTGTGGATGATCATGTGTCTCTCAAGGTGCCCTTGTTGTCTAAAACTCTTTCCACACTGATCACATGTGAACGGTTTCTCTCCAGTGTGGATCCTCATGTGATCCTTAAGAGTTCCTTTACGTGCAAAACTCATCCCACACTGATCACATGTGAACGGTTTCTCTCCAGTGTGGATCCTCATGTGATCCTTGATATTCTGTTTGCGTGTGAAACTCTTTCCACACTGACGGCAGGTGAAAGATTTCTTGTCTCTTCTTTTCATTAAAGAAATACTTTCAGTCTGCGAGTGAGATTTATCTCTAGTTTTGACATGATGTTTCTCCTCTTCACTCTCCTCATTCTTCAGCATCACATCTGAAATGAAAGTAAAAAAAAATACATTTTGATTTTTACTTACTGTTGTAATGGCTGAATGTTTGTCTTCGTCATTTTGTGTGTTAAAAGATATCAAAACAACAATAAAAAATTTATTTAAAAAAAAAAGTTACATTTTAAATCAGGGGTCTCCAACCTTTTTGTGTCTGTGGGCTACCTCAATGGATAAAATAATCTAGAGGGCTACTAGTTTGTTATCCTCAACAGTATTTAATTATTATAAATATAACATGATGATGCATTTTTTACTTTACTTCACCCAAAAATTAAAATTCTGTTCGGGGATAACTAAAGGGATAACAGCGTGTAATTAAATATAAATGTAAGACGTTTCTTATAGCCTATTTAAAGGATTAAGAAATGGCAGTAACAGGTTACTTACGTGTGTGTGTGTTCCCGCAGAATCTGCTCTTATTTATTTTTTTCCTCTTATCTGCTAACACTGAGTTTGTGATTTTTTTTGTTTTTCTTTAACATCATTTTAATGTAGGGTTTAAACTGTCCTTTTGCTTAGTAACTTTTGAACATCATGTATAGCACAGACATACCCTTAAGAAAATTAACCATGGTTTTATTATAGTAGAACCATGTTTTGTTGGTGTATTGATTACCACTTGTAGAACCACACAAATACCATATAGTTAAACTATGGATTTGAAGCAAAACTTTGGTTAATTTGTGGTTACCATGGAATAACTACAATAACCCTGTTATTTATTTATATATTTATTTTTTGCTTGTTTTATCTGTTGTAAAACCATGGTTCAATGGTTGTAAGGGTAGATATATTCACTATGTGTGTTTTCATAGCACAGCTGACATGTTTGTTTAAAGGACAGCATTGGGCAGGATATGGAAGTGTGTTTTGTGAATAAAATAAAAAATGTTTAATGATTTAATGTAAATGATTAATCGATTAATCGAAAAAATAATCGACCAACTAATCGATTATCAAAATAATCGTTAGTTGCAGCCCTACCTGACTGCTACTCACCCTCTTAATTCCTATGGGAGCAGTGAGGGTGTACTTAGTTTGTCAACCGTGGCTTCTCCATATTGGCCTAGTTTTTGTTAAATTATGTTTATTTATTTTTTTTATTATGTCCTGATATATGTAACCATTGAATTCAAAAGGGTGTACTTTCTTTTTCACATGACTGTAGAAAGTGTCCTCTATATTATTTATTGGTTTAAAGGGGTCATATGATGCATATTCATGTTTTCTTTTTCTTAGTGTGTTATGTAGCATGTATAAGATCAAATCAAATCAAATCACCTTTATTTATATAGCGCTTTTTACAATGGCAATTGTTTCAAAGCAGCTTCACAGTGGTAACAGGAAAATAATGCAACGGAATTTGATTCGGCTGTACAGCCGTTCTGGTGAAAACGGTGATGTCATCCAGCTCATTTCAATTATCATATAGTGTCAATGCGGGCGGATCAGTAATATAATTTAAATTTAGGTGTCCCCAACTGAGCAAGCCAAAAGCCAAAGGCGACGGTGGCAAGGAACCAAAACTCCTTCAGGGCCAGAATGGAGAAAAAAAACCTTGGGAGAAACCAGGCTCAGTCGGGGTGCCAGTTCTCCTCTGGCCGACGAACAAATAGTGTATGATTATGATTCTGGCAACATTACAGGTCAGAAGTCATATTAGATAAATAGATATTCGTAGGATTATTCGAAAGATTGGAGTTGTCACGCCGGGGACGGGTTTAATTAGGATGTCGTGTCGATGCGGCATTTACAGGGGGGAGTTTAATTGACACTATTGTCTCTACAGACACTTCAGGGATATGGTCGTCATGTCCAGGCTAAGGTCCACCATCTGGTCTGGATACGGCCCGGATCCGGCCGACTGCAGTAAACCTCGGGATAAACAGAAAGACTAACATTAGCGTACATGCCATTCTTCTTATGATGTAACGAGTACATCAGGTGTTATGGGAAGTGTTCCCGGTTCCGGCTGACCTAGTTAATGCAGCCTAAAACAATCATTTAACTGATTTGAATAACAGAAATTAAAAATGTTTTATGTGTATGCCATAGTAAAGAGATGTGTTTTTAGTCTAGATTTAAACTGACAGAGTGTGTCTGCTTCCCGAACAATACTAGGAAGACTGTTCCAGAGTTTAGGTGCTAAATAGGAAAAGGACCGACCGCCTGCAGTTGATTTTGATATTCTAGGTATTATCAACTGGCCAGAATTTTGAGACCGCAATAAACGTGATGGAGTATAATGCGTTAAGAGCTCGCTCAAGTACTGGGGCGCTAAACCATTTAGTGCTTTGTAAGTAATCAGCAAGATTTTAAAATGTATACGATGTTTAATAGGGAGCCAATGCAGTGTTGAAAGAACCGGGCTAATATGGTCATACTTCCTGGTTCTAGTAAGAACTCTAGCTGCTGCGTTTTGGACCAGCTGCAGTTTATTTATTAAGCGGGCAGGGCAACCACCCAGTAGAGCATTACAATAATCTAGCCTTGAGGTCATGAACTAACTGTTCAGCATTTTGCATTGAAAGCATGCGCCGTAATTTAGATATATTTTTAAGATGGTAGAATGCAGTTTTACAGATGCTAGAAACGTGGCTTTCAAATGAGAGATTGGTATCAAAGAGCACACCCAGGTTCCTAACTGACGACGAGGACTTGACAGAGCAGCCATCGAGTGTTAGACAGTATTCTAGGTTACTACTTGTGGAGTTTTTTTGTCCAATGATTAAAAATTCAGTTTTTTCTGAATTAAGTTGCAGGAAATTACTAGTCATCCAATTTTTAATATCAGCTATGCATTCTGTTAATCTTGTGAATTGGTAAGTTTCGTCAGGGCGTGAAGAAATATAGAGTTGAGTATCGTCAGCATAACAATGAAAATTAACACCATGCTTCCTAATAATATCTCCCAGTGGTAGCATGTACAGGGTGAAAAGCAACGGTCCTAGCACTGAGCCCTGCGGTACTCCATACTGAACTTGTGTTCGGTGTGACATCTCTTCATTTACTGCTACAAACTGATAACGGTCAGATAAGTATGATTTAAACCATGCCAATGAAGTTCCACTAATGCCAACATAATTTTCGAGTCTATTCAAAAGAATATTGTGGTCGATAGTATCGAATGCAGCGCTAAGATCGAGTAACACTAATAGAGATATACAACCACGGATGATAAGAGTAAATCATTTGTTACTCTGATGAGAGCAGTCTCAGTACTATGATACGGTCTAAATCCTGACTGGAAATCCTCACAGATACCATTTCTTTCTAAAAAGGAGCATAATTGTGAGGACACTGCCTTTTCTAGTATTTTTGACAGAAAGGGTAGATTTGAGATTGGCCTGTAATTGACTAATTTTGTAGGATCAAGTTGCGGTTTTTTAATAAGTGGTTTAATAATAGCCAACTTAAAAGTTTTCGGTACATATCCTAATGTCAAGGATGAATTAATGATATTAAGGAGAGGATCTATGACCTCTGGAAGCATCTCTTTTAGTAGTTTAGTCGGTATGGGGTCGAGCATACATGTTGTTGATTTTGATGATTTAGCGAGTTTAGCCAATTCTTCTTCTCCTATAGCAGTGAATGAATGTAATTTTTCCTCAGTGACACTACAATGCACTGTCTGATGTGATACTGTAGTAGACGGCTGCATGGTTATAATTTTTTTCCTAATATTATCAATCTTACAGGTAAAGAAGTTCATAAAGTCATTACTGCTGTGCTGTTTACAAACATCAGAAGGTGAAGCTTTATCTTTGGTTAATTTAGCCACTGTATCGAATAAATACCTAGGGTTGTGTTTGTTTTCTTCTAAGAGAGTCGAGAAATAAGCAGATCTAGCAGTTTTTAGGGCCTTTCTGTATGCAATCATGCTCTCTTTCCACGAAATGAGAAAAACTTCTAGTTTTGTTTTCTTCCAGCTGCGCTCCATTTTTCTGGCTGCTGTTTTAAGGTCCCGGGTGTGCTCGTTGTACCACGGCGTTGGACTGTTTTCTTTAATCTTCTTTAAGCGCCGGGGAGCAACTGTGTCTAAGGTGCTGGAAAAGAGAGAGTCAATAGTTTCTGTTGCAACATCGAGTTCCTCTAGGCTATCTGGGATGCTGAGGAGATGAAACTGATGAGGAAGATTATTTACAAAGAAATCTTTAGTCGCAGCAGTGATAGTCCTGCCATATTTAAAGCGAGGGGACGGCTTTGCAGCCTTTGCTAAATTAAGTGTACATGATACTAGGTAATGATCTGAGATGTCATCGCTCTGCTGCAGAATTTCAATGGTATCAACATTTATTCCATGTGACAGTATTAGGTCTAACGTATGATTACGGCGATGAGTGGGTCCTGACACGTGTTGCCTTACTCCAGTAGAGTTTAGAATGTCTCTAAATGCCAATCCCAATGCGTCTTTTTCATTGTCTACATGGATATTAAAATCACCAACAATTAGGACTTTATCTGCAGCCAGTACTAACTCTGATAGAAAATCAGCAAATTCTCTGGTAAAGTCTGTATGGTGCCCTGGTGGCCTGTATACAGTAGCCAGCACAAATGTCAAACGGGATTTATCGATTTCACTACATAACGTTACATAAAGCACCAAAACTTCAAAGGAATTATATTTGAAACTAGACTTGTGAGTAATACTGAAGATATTATTATAAATTACAGCAACACCTCCCCCTTTACCTTTCAGACGCGGCTCGTGTTTATAACAATAATCTTGGGGGGTGGACTCATTTAAAGTAATGTAATCGTCAGGTTTTAGCCAGGTTTCTGTCAAACACAGCACATCTAGGTTATGATCTGTAATCATATCATTAACAATAAGCGCTTTTGAGGAAAGGGATCGAATATTCAGCAGCCCGAGCTTTATCATTTGATCATCTGTATTATATCTGTTATTTATTTGTTGGACATCAATTAAATTTTTACCGTTGAATGATTTTGATGGTTTTTTGTATTTACTAATTCGTGGAACAGACACAGTCTCTATGTGATAATATCTAGGTGAAAGAGTCTCTATGTGCTGGGATTTATCTGACTTCTGTGACGTGAGACAGCTAGCAGGCGGTCGGGTAAGCCAGTCCGTCTGCTTCCACAACATTCATAAGATCTGTGAAGGCACAAATTCTCCCACAAAAAGATTTATTCCATCTAAAAGAGAAGGCAGATACAGACCTAGCTAAAACGCCATAATTCAATTCTCCCTCACAACATACTTTACTAGATGGAAAGATTTGCATAATGCCGCCCAAATGCACGTGCAAAGAAATGAGTGGCTTCAGTTACCGTAGTAGTGTTGTCGCCGCCATGTTGTGGAGACTGTGGAGAGTGTGCTGTGTGTTTCTATGCGAAAGAAAAGCAGCACTTTATTGGCCTTCCGAAAGTGGACGCAATTAGGAATCAGTGGTTAAGATTTATTGACAACACTGTTGTCAGAACAGTGCAACCCAAATGTTTGTGTGTGTGCGCAGTGCATTTTACGGAGGACAGTTTTCTGAACCTGGAAGAGTACAAGGCCGGCTATGCTCAAAGGCTATTTCTAAAAAGTGGGGTAATTCCAACTAAGTATGTTTTATTATTTGTTAAAGTATTTGCTATTGACTGTGAAGAGTTTTATGCAGTGTAGAGTAACGCATATTGTTTGTTGTTTTTACAATCAAAAGTGCAGAGACAAACATAGTATCCTCCGTTCTCCGCTTATAACTTGTGGTGAAAAGATGACAAACATAGATGCACTGTGTCTGTTTCACACTGGCCACTCAAGTGTATGGAATTATTATTAATCACACGTCTTAGGCTAAGTTATCAACTGGAAATATCCAGAATTAGATAAATCAAATGTGCCCATGGAAACAGAGCTGGTGAAACACACACGCCATGCATTAAACGTACACAGATGCATCATCCTCTTTCAAACAGCACCTGTCGCATGCCCTCATATTTTTGAGGAGACATAACTTTTAGTTTCAGTACTGTCAGTTTACAGTTAGCCCGTTAGGCTAATTTATGTTTGAGTTTATGTTTTTAATACTAATTCTCACATTTTAAGTATTTATATCTAGTAAAAGTGTTTTATATTAATTCAAAAATTCTGTCTTTGAATATGTAGAATTTCATCTACATATTTTATTCCTACATTGACATATTAACATAGGCAAATTATAGACATAATTAAGCAGTATATCAATTAAAAGATACCAAATATAAACAATGAAACACAAAATTTAAGAATGAACATAGAAAAATAAATGTGCAAATTTGAAAGAAACAAATAACGCACCGATTCACTTCACCTTAACTTGTTTTTTTTCCGTTTTATTTGACACACAGTTTATCAGATTAATGAAATAAATGGTGTTATGAAACTTACCTATATCTTGTCTCAATAGCTGATCGTGTTGTTTTCTTAAGTCTGTTGACACCAATAAAACGAGCTTAATATGGCAATTTACGGATGTGAAGACATCAGCATAATGAATGAGGTGAAAACAGGATCTATTGACATGAAATAAAGAGGCTTTTTTTAGCTGCTCTGATAATAGTGATGAGCCATAGACTATCAATACTCATTAAACAAGCCATTCAGGATCAGCAGATCATTTTTGCTGCTAGAAACAGATTGTTTGAGTCAGAATATATGATGAAAGTGCTCTAATATTACTATTATTTCTCAAATGGTACAGAAATAGCAGAAATATAAAGACAGACACTAATGACACCCATCAACCGTTGTAATTTGTCTAAGTATCTATAGTTCGATTTCCTAATAACTACATTCACATCAACAAAATAATTAATTAGCGCTCTAACATCTTACCGTTTTGATTGTGAAGAGCAGGCAAATGATACAGTCTTCTTCTTTAAAATAATCGCGAAGCGCCGAACCCGATGAAAACCTTTCAGAAATGAGCCCGTAAATGTCGCTTAAACAAACTGTCTTACCACAAAATAGCGTGAACTGTTTACATCAGAAGACTCGAGACTGAAGGACCGCGCGAATGATGACGTCATCACTGCGACACGAGATCAACGGTAGACTATCAAAAACGCGCCATATACTGTTTAAAACGGCAAAACATCTATAAAACATCATATCAAAACAAAAATGAGGGTAAAACAGTTGCTGATGTAGACAAACACCTGCCTCATTCCCTCTGTCATGTGTGGGGTGAAATATAAATGCATTTATCGAGAAATATAAACCATGTAAAGCCCCAAACAATAATATTTCATGGCTGTTAGATGTAATTATGAAATGATTTATTCTTGATCAGCAGACAATAAAAGGGGTCAATGAATGTTTTTGATAAAATGATTAATACTTGAAGCAAATAAAACAGTAAAAGTGAAAACAAATTAGGTTAATTTCTCTCTTTATTGACTAATAAGATAGCATCTCAACAGAATAAAAGTGAAGAAGGTCAGTCGCAAAGATACATGACAGTATATCTTACATCTGTGTTTTCTAAATACTGTACACTACAAGTAGAAGAATAACTGTTGTTTAAAAAAAGAACAAGTTAAAAATAAATAAACCCATTTTCCTTCATAAAAGTGTAAATAAAAGTGATACATATACATTATAAGAAAATTGAACATAATTTAATTCATACTAAAAGCATAATAATATAATTTATATCATGAAGCAAAATTATAAACAAGAATAAAACTTTTAGATATTGTCCATCTTTTGAGTTGATCTGAATCTCACCATTGAAAATGCTGGTCTTGAAGATGAACTTTATTCACTGTGACAAATTTAGATGATGTTTCTTTTTCCTGTCGCTTGTTGTGGCTGATTAGGTCAGATTTAGGGGCCGTTTACACACCTTTTTCAAATAAAAACTGAAAACTTGCGTGTTTTGGCCGTTCATTTACATGACAACGACATTTAGGGTGCCCTAAAAAACAAACTTTAAAAGTCCAAGTTTTTGAAGACGATAGTTATCATCTCCATGTAAACTACAAAAACGTACATTTGTGAAAACGGTGATGTCATGCGCATGCGTATTACGTGTTCAGTCTATAGGCGCGTAGTGTGTTTTTAACAAAGTGACATTAGACACGTTTCCACTGTCAGGCCAGTGCAAGCCAGGGCTTTCAACGGGCCAGGCTGGGCTAATAGCATCAGACCTGTTGCCCCGAGCCTAAAAGCATGCTGCGTTTCCACCGTCGGGCCAGAAGCTCCGTAGCGCTTCACTAAACCACGCCTCTCTGGAACAACGTCACACAAACCCATCATTTCACCAACAAATGGAAGTTTTATCAGAAAACTAAATCAGAAAGAAATCACTGGAAACTAGCGAGATCGCAAAACCAACATGATGGCCGTTTGTTTGCATTTTTGTTGTTTACTTAAAGATTTAAAGCATCAATGTTTTACCACAGTTTTACAATTATAAGTGATACATGGATCATAATGAATTAATTTGTGTCGAGATTGCACATTAGTCACACCAAAATAAAGTGGTATTTACCGTTATTTCACTAGGCCTAAAGAAAGATGTAGAGCCTACATATACTTAATTTCATCTGTTTCTGTTTATTTGTAGTCACAGGACAGTAGCCTATTACTACATCACATTTAGAAAGAACAAAAATTTCTACAAATTTTCCAACAAAAATACAACATGGGCAGCTTTAGCACTCTCTCCAGTGACAGTCCCAATAGTTATATTTTCAGTCAGAGAAAACAGAGGAAGCTCCCGAAAAACCGGAGTTGCTTGCTTTATTTTATGACATAGTGCGGCACTAAATATGGATATCAGACAGTCTGATATCTGAGAGATATCAGACTGTCTGATGTTGACAGTCTGATGTCAAATCAGTCTGATCATTGACAGTCTGATGTCAAAGAGACCTACTGACAGATAAAATAAATACATTTATTTGTGATAGCCTATATGATTTGTCTGATTTCTTCAAACAGTCGTATTTACTATGTTTACTGTGGTAATGGTTAGCACAAATAGTCTTTTGCATCACTATTTCTGCCTTATACAGTGATCAGAATCCACATTGGATCACAAACAGAAGTTATTAAAACACTCGCGGCTGTCTAAAAGTGCTAGAATGAGCTAAAATGATTTTAAAAGTCTTTAATGCTGATGTTAGCTGGTGTATGAAATCATCCGTGGTGCCGGTGCTGCCGTCTCCAAACTCAGGTAAACTCTGCCTTTGTTCGTAACCACTCCTCTAGCCCGAGCCTGCCCAACAAAGGTATTCAGCGGGCCAAAAAGCCCTGGCCGTTGGCCCAGAGGAAGCCCTGATGAGGCCCGATCAAGCCCCAGAAGTGACAGTGGAAACGCGACTGGCCCTGGCACGCACTAGCATGCCCGCTTTTGGCCCGGCAGTGGAAACGCGGCTATTGCCAACTACTGGCCTGGCAGCAGAATACAGCATTTTTTATAGTTTTCATGGATCCATGTGTACAGGGATAATTTTGACATTGTAATCTGTACGCACAAAAAAAACGCAAAAGACTTTTCCATTTTTAATACATTATTGTCGTGTAAACGTACCCTCATGTTGAAGAGATTTTATTGGTCAACAGTATTACTGTCACATTTGATGAGGATGTCACTTTACATTTAAAAGGGCTGGATCTGAAGATGATCTACTTACAGTGATTGTTTTTTGTATGACTGCATAGAGCAGATGATTGAGTGAAACTCTTCCCACACGCAGTGCAGTGATACGGTTTCTCTCCAGTGTGGATCCGCTCATGTTTTTTCAGGCCTCCTGACTCACTGAATCTCTTGTCGCAGTGTGAACACTTGTAAGGTTTCTCTCCAGTGTGGATCCTCTCGTGTGTTTTCAGGGCTCCTGACCGATTGAATCTCTTGTCGCAGTGAGAACACATGTATGGTTTCTCTCCAGTGTGAATTCTCTGGTGCCGATTCAAATCTGCAGTTGTAATAAAACTCTTCCCACACTCAAAGCACACATGAACTTTTTCACCAGTATGTATTTTCTGATGTGCTTTTAAATTCTTCAGATGTGAAAAACCCTTTCCACACAAAGAACATGAATGTGGTTTCTCCTTTGAATGAACAGTCAGATGGATCTTCAGGCTTGAAGCGCACAAAAATGTTTTGCCACACTGATCACATTTGTGGAGTTTCTCCCTAGTATGGATGTTCATGTGTTCCTTAAGGTGAACTTGTTGTCTAAAACTCTTCCCACACTGATCACATGTGAACGGTTTCTCTCCAGTGTGGATCCTCATGTGATCCTTGAGACTCTTTTTGCATGTGAAACTCTTCCCACATTGATCACATGTGTGCGGTTTCTCTCCAGTGTGGATGTTCATGTGGGCCTTAAGGTGAACTTGTTGTCTAAAACTCTTTCCACACTGATCACATGTAAATGGTTTCTCTCCAGAGTGGATCATCATGTGAACCTTGAAACTCTTTTTGTGTGTAAAACTCTTTCCACACTGAACACATGTGAATGGTTTCTCTCCAGTGTGGATCCTCATGTGATCCTTGAGATTCTTTTTGTATGTGAAAATCTTTCCACACTGACGGCAGGTGAAACATTTCTTGTCTCTTCTTTTCATTAAAGAAATACTTTCAGTCTGTGAGCAATTTTTTTCTTCAGTTTTGACATGATGTTTCTCTTCTTCACTCTCCTCATTCTTCAGAATCACGTCTGAAATGAAAAGTAAAAAAGCTGCATTTTAAATAAATCCTACAAAAATCAAAGAGAAATGTAAAATTAAAAAGTACACAACAGCTACATGAAATAGTTTTGACAACAGGATCGTTTTGAGAACGTTGTCATCTGTACACGCAAAAACATGAAGGAAAAGCTTGTACACTTTTAGTACATCATTGTCGTGTAAACGTACTCTCATATTGAAGAGATTTTATAGCTTGACGGTATTATTGTATCATGTTTGGTGAGCATGCAGCTTCACACTTAAAAGCGCTGGATCTGAAGATGAACAACTTACTGTGATTGTTTTTTGTATGCCTGCGTAGAGAAAATGCACGAATGAAACTCTTTCCACATACAGTGCAGTGATATGGTTTCTCTCCAGTGTGGATCATTTTGTGTGTTTTCAGGGCTCCGGAATCAATGAATCTTCTGTCGCAGTGTGAACACTTGTAAGGTTTCTCTCCAGTGTGGATCCTCTCGTGTTTTTTCAGGGCTCCTGAATCACTGAATCTTTTGTCGCAGTGTGAACACTTGTAAGGTTTCTCTCCAGTGTGGATCCTCTCGTGTTTTTTCAGGGTTCCTGAATCACTGAATCTCTGGTCACAGTGGGAGCACTTGTAAGGTTTCTCTCCAGTGTGGATTCTCTCATGTGTTTTCAGATGTACTGATTGACTGAATCTTTTGTTGCAATGTGAACACTTGTAAGGTTTCTCGCCAGTGTGAATTCTCTGGTGCCGATTTAAATCTTTAGTAGTAATAAAACCCTTCCCACACTCAAAGCACACATGAACTTTTTCACCAGTATGTATTTTCTGATGAACTTTTAAATTCTGCAGATGATAAAAACGCTTTCCACACAAAGAACATGAATGTGGTTTCTCCTTTGAATGAACTGTCAGGTGCATCTTCAGGCCTGAAGTCCACAAAAATGTCTTGCCACATTGATCACATTTGTGCAGTTTCTCTCCAGTGTGGATGTTCATGTGTTCCTTAAGGTGCCCTTGATGTGCAAAACGTTTCCCACACTGATCACATGTGAACGGTTTCTCTCCAGTGTGGATCCTCATGTGATCCTTGAGATTCTTTTTGTGTGTGAAACTCTTCCCACACTCATCACATGTGAACGGTTTCTCTCCAGTGTGGATTTTCATGTGTTCCTTAAGGTGAACTTGTTGTCTAAAATTCTTACCACACTGATCACATGTGAACGGTTTCTCTCCAGTGTGAATCCTCACGTGAACTTTGAAAGTCTTTGTGTGTGTGAAACTCTTTCCACACTGATGGCAGGTGAAACATTTCTTGTCTCTTCTTTTCAGTAAAGAAATACTTTCAGTCTGCACACAAGTTTTTTCTCCAGTTTTGACATGATGTTTCTCCTCCTCTTCACTCTCCTCATTCTTCAGCATCACGTCTGAAACGAAAGTAAAATGTAAAAAGACCTTGAGATAAATACTGAACTTACAAAATTTTAAGCTGCAAAATACTTTGCACTCTTTCAAAAGTGACCTATGACATACAATGACATGATATTCATCAATTTAAATGATCTCTGTTCATGGTCAGAGGGGCACCAGCTGACTGCAGTAAATGTGGCGTATTCAAGCGACTCTGACATAATCCTTTTACATTCACCCATTTTAAATGCATATTGGCTGTCATACACAGTTGCCCTAAAGCTATCGGGGTGGCGGTCAGATGGTGGACCTGCGCCTAGACACGACCACAACACATCCCTGAAGTGTCTGCAGAGATTGTGTCAACTAGACTCTTCCCCCGTGAAGGCCTCATCAACATGACAGCCAGTGGCGCTGATCCTCAACAAACCCGTCTCTGGCATGATGACTCCAATCTTCAACCAGATGGAACTGGATAAATATTCTGAATGTTCCAATCCAATCTCACTTCTGACCTGAAATGTTGCCTGAATCACAATCATACACTGTTCGTTGGCCAGAGGAGAACTGGAACCCAGACCGAGCCTGGTTTCACCCAAGGTTTTTTTCTCCATTCTGTCACCTGATGGAGTTTCTTGTGGGCTATTCAGAGTTGTTTGAAAAACGCATGCTCTGGAATTTGATATACTCCTCCTAGGGGATTCATCAAATCGCCACCAAACACAGTCAGCTTGAAGTCAAGACACTGAGGATGCTAAATTGCAAGTGGATTTTTGAAATCTCGAACGGTTTGGCTGTGGCGTTGAAACTAATTTATGGTGAGAAAAGGGAAACAGGAAGTGTGTTATAAGTGTGTATTTTAAATGAGTCCACCCCCCAAGATTATTGTTATAAACACGAGCCACGTCTGAAAGGAAAAGTGGGAGGGGTTGCTGTAATTTATAATAATATCTTCAGTATTACTCAGAAGTCTAGTTTCAAATATAATTCTTTTGAAGTTTTGGTGCTTTACGTAACGTTATGTAGTGTAAATGATAAATCCTGTTTGACATTTGTGCTGGCTACTGTATACAGGCCACCAGGGCACCATACAGACTTTACCAGAGAATTTGCTGATTTTCTATCAGAGTTAGTACTGGCTGCAGATAAAGTCCTAATTGTTGGTGATTTTAATATCCATGTAGACAATGAAAAAGACGCATTGGGATTGGCATTTAGAGACATTCTAAACACTATTGGAGTTAGCCAACACGTGTCAGGACCCACTCATTGTCATAATCATACTTTAGACCTAATATTGTCACATGGAATAAATGTTGATACCGTTGAAATTCTGCAGCAGAGCGATGACATCTCAGATCATTATCTGATTCTGTGTATACTTCATTTAGCCAAGGCTGCAAAGCTGTCTCCTTGTTACAAATATGGTAGAACTATCACTCCTACCACTAAAGATTGCTTTATAAATAATCTTCCTGATCAGTTTAATCTCCTCAGCATCCCAGATAGCCTAGAGGAACTCGATGTTGCAACAGAAACTATTGACACTCTTTTTTCCAGCACATTAAACACAGTTGCTCCTTTGCGCTTAAAGAAGATTAAAGAAAATAGTCCAACGCCGTGGTACAACGAGCACACCCGGGCCCTTAAAAGAGCAGCCAGAAAAATGGAGCATAGCTGGAAGAAAACAAAACTATACGTTTTTCGCATTTCATGGAAAGAGAGCATACAGAAAGGCCCTAAAAACTGCTAGATCTGCTTATTTTTCGACTCTCTTAGAAGAAAACAAACACAACCCTAGGTATTTATTTGAAACAGTGGCTAAATTAACAAGAAATAAAGCTTCAACTTCTGATGTTTCCAAACAGCACAGCAGTAATGACTTTATGAACTTCTTTTCTTGCAAGATTCATAATATTAGAGAAAATTATAACTATACAACCATCTACTACAGTATCACATCAGACAGTGCATTGTAGTATCACTGAGGAAAATTTTCATTCATTCGTTGCTATAGGAGAGGAAGAATTGTCTGAACTCGTTAAATCATCTAAATCAACAACATGTATGCTTGACCCTATACCGACTAAGCTACTAAAAGAGATGCTTCCAGAGGTCATAGATCCTCTTCTTAATATCAATTCATCTTTGTCATTAGGATACGTACCGAAAACTTTTAAGCTGGCTATGATTAAACAGCTTATTAAAAAAACGCAACTTGATCCTACAGAATTAGTCAATTACAGGCCGATCTCAAATCTACCCTTTCTGTCAAAAATACTAGAAAAGGCAGTATCCTCACAACTATGTTCCTTTTTAGAAAGAAATGGTATATGCGAGGATTTCCAGTCAGGATTTAGACCGTATCATAGTACTGAGACTGCTCTCATTAGAGTTATAAATGATTTGCTCATCATCAGATCGTAGTTGTATCTCTCTATTAGTGTTACTCGATCTTAGTGCTGCATTTGATATTATCGACCACAACATTATTCTTTTGAATAGACTCGAAAATTATGTTAGTATTAGTGGAACTGCATTAGCATGGTTCAAATCATACTTATCTGACCATTATCAGTTTGTAGCAGTGAATTAAGAGATATCATATCAATCACAAGTTCAGGATGGAGTACCGCAGGGCTCAGTGCTAGGACCGTTGCTTTTCACCCTGTACATGCTATCATTAGGAAGCATGGCGTTAGTTTTCACTGTTATGCTTATGACACTCAGCTCTATATTTCTTTCGTGCCCTGACAAAACTTACCAATTCACAAAATTAACGGAATGCATAGCTGATATAAAAAATAGGATGACTAGTAATTTCCTACTACTTAATTCTGAAAAAAACATAGATTCTAATTATTGGACCAAAAACCTCCGCACGTAGTAACCTAGAATACTGTCTAACACTTAATGGCTGCTCTGTCAAGTCTTCGTTGTCAGTTAGGAACCTGGGTGTGCTCTTTGATACCAATCTTTCATTTGAAAGCCACATTTCTAGCATCTGTAAAACCGTATTCTTCCATCTTAAAAATACATCTAAATTACGACATATGCTCTCAATGCAAAATGCAGAACAGGTATTTCACGCGTTCATGACCTCAAGGCTAGATTATTGTAATGCTCTACTGGGTGGTTGCCCTGCACGCTTAATAAATAAACTCCAACTGGTCCAAAACACAGCAGCTCGAGTTCTTACTAGAGCCAGGAAGTATGACCATATTAGCCTGGTTCTGTCAACACTGCATTGGCTCCCTATTAAAGATCGCATACATTTTAAAATCTTGCTAATTACTTACTTGAACGAGCTCTTAACACATTATAGTCCTTCACGTCTATTGCGATCTCAAAACTCTTGCCAGTTGATAATACCTAGAATATCAAACTCAACTGCAGGCGGTCGATCCTTTTCCTATTTAGCACCTGAACTCTGGAATAGTTTTCCTAGCATTGTTCGGGAAGCAGACACACTCTGTCAGTTTAAATCTCTTTTACCTGGCATACACATAGAATATTATCAATTTCTATTATTCAAATCAGTTAAATGATTGTTAGGCTGCATTAACTAAGTCAGCCGGAACCGGGAACACTTCCCATAACTCCTGATGTACCCGTTACATCATAAGAAGAATAGCATCTACGATTCACTTCACTTTCCCTCTGTACAGATGAAAACGTTATCGAAATTATCGGAAACGATTAAAAACGCTATATTATGCAATGCATACAAGTAATTTGGCAGTCATTTTGTGAAGAAAATACGTATTCAGACGCGCTTGCCTAAGACTAAACACTAGAGATCGACCGATATAGATTTTTTTTTATAACAGATAACGATTATTTGCATGTTTATGTGCCCGATAACCGATATATAGAACCAATATTTATTTATTGTGTTATTTCTGGTTTTTACAATTATAGCAACAGCACTGAACTGAACAAACTGTTTTATTTAACACTTTTTAAACACTGTAATTTTTGCATTTTAAAACTGTGAATACATAATCCCTATTACAAAATCCGTCTCATCTGGCACGTTATCAGAATTATTAATAATGTCGGTCTAGATCAGGGGTCTCCAACCTTTTTTAATTTGAGAGCTACTTTTTAAAAATGAAAGTGGCCGAGAGCTACTCATGTTATACAATTCTTAAATCTCTTAAATGTATCATAACTCTCATATTACCAAACTGTTTTACACCTGAAAGAGTTTTTGTAGATCTATATAGGCCTATATTTAATGTCAGATAAAATAAAAAAACAGAATCAGAGAATAAAGTTCTTGGAAACTACTTTGGAAAATACTTTGCATATTATACTGTAAAAGCACATAATTATAGTTGATTTTATAGTGCATTACAACAAGATTAAGTGGTATGAAAATTTAATTTCATGATTTTAGTGACCAAAATTATCATGGTACCATTAAAATGTGCTGGAAATGTTCAAAAAGTACTGATACTACACAGTGAAAACAATTCACCAAGTCTTATGTCAAAAACCAACAAATAACAAATAAAATTAGCAGCATTATGCACTTTTTGTTTGCATAAACATAAAAATAATAACATTAAAAATGATGGCCAGATTTTAAAGGAGTGTCTTGCAACATAACACGCTATCTACTAACATGTACAAGTTCAAATAAAGTTTTGACAATAAAGTTTTATAAAAAGATAAATTTCACATTACAGTCTTTGAATAATTTTTATGAAAAGGATGTCAAAATGATAAATTACTGTCATTTTATCTGCTCCATAAACAAGGTTACCTTATTATCTGTATAGTGTTAAAGTTTTTAGAATGCACATTAGCTTATTTGCATCTGTCTTTTAAAATTAAAAATTCGGTCCTATTTTCGCACTGTCTGAACAATAAAGTCAGACAGACTGAATGAAAATGTAAATCCACTCTCTGTCAGTAGGTGGCGCTTATGGAACAGCAGAAATAAAGCAGTTTCCGCAATCTGCCTTCCGTCATGTTTTCATACAGAACGAAACCTATGCTGCATGCTGTGCCTCGTGAGACTCCTGTTAACTTTGCTAAATCTTGCTTGATTGAAACTTTGAAGTCCAGATTTTTTTCTATTGTTGGTTGTTTTTCGTATATTGTAATTACATTTGCACATGTTCATAAATAAAACAAATAATAACTTCACGGGCGATATGTCAAACCTGATTTGCATTGGAGGGGGTGGGACACCTGCCTATATTAGCTCACTATGATTAGATGAAAAGTATGTCTTGGCGAGTTTCCTCCAATCAGGCCACGAGCTACTGGTAGCTCGCGAGCGACGTGTTGGAGACCCCTGGTCTAGATTACTAGGTCTGATGACAGAGCGCTGTTTTCATCTATGCGTCTACACAGAACGTCTCTCACGGAGATAGGCCTAATAATTCATTTCCACAGAGCTGTAATTATTTAGGTGTTTATTATACAGTGGGGAGGTATTTGCAAGTATTTGATACACTGCCGATTTTCCAGGTTTTCCTACTTACAAAGCATGTAGAGGTCTGTAATTTTTATCATAGGTACACTTCAACTGTGAGTGACAAAATCTAAAACAAAAATCCAGAAAATCACATTGTATGATTTTTAAATAATTAATTTGCATTTTATTGCATGACATAAGTATTTGATCACCTACCAACCAGTAAGAATTCCAGCTCTCACAGACCTGTTAGTTTTTCTTAAAGAAGCCCTCCTGTTCTCCACTCATTACCTGTATTAACTGCACCTGTTTGAACTCGTTACCTGTATAAAAGACACCTGTCCACACACTCAATCAAACAGACTCCAACCTCTCCACAATGGCCAAGACCAGAGAGCTGTGTAAGGACATCAGGGATAAAATTGTAGACCTGCACAAGGCTGGGATGGGCTACAGGACAATAGGCAAGCAGCTTGGTGAGAAGGCAACAACTGTTGGCGCAATTATTAGAAAATGGAAGAAGTTCAAGATGACGGTCAATCTCCCTCGGTCTGGGGCACCATGCAAGATCTCACCTCGTGGGGCATCAATGATCATGAGGAAGGTGAGGGATCAGCCCAGAACTACACGGCAGGACCTGGTCAATGACCTGAAGAGAGCTGGGACCAGAGTTGCAAAGAAAACCATTAGTAACACACTACGCCGTCATGGATTAAAATCCTGCAGCGCACGCAAGGTCCCCATGCTCAAGCCAGCGCATGTCCAGGCCCGTCTGAAGTTTGCCAATGACCATCTGGATGATCCAGAGGAGGAATGGGAGAAGGTCATGTGGTCTGATGAGACAAAAATAGAGCTTTTTGGTCTAAACTCCACTCGCCGTGTTTGGAGGAAGAAGAAGGATGAGTACAACCCCAAGAACACCATCCCAACCGTGAAGCATGGAGGTGGAAACATCATTCTTTGGGGATGCTTTTCTGCAAAGGGGACAGGACGACTGCACCGTATTGAGGGGAGGATGGATGGGGCCATGTATCGCGAGATCTTGGCCAACAACCTCCTTCCCTCAGTAAGAGCATTGAAGATGGGTCGTGGCTGGGTCTTCCAGCATGACAACGTCCTGAAACACACAGCCAGGGCAACTAAGGAGTGGCTCCGTAAGAAGCATCTCATGGTCCTGGAGTGGCCTAGCCAGTCTCCAGACCTGAACCCAATAGAAAATCTTTGGAGGGAGCTGAAAGTCCGTATTGCCCAGCGACAGCCCCGAAACCTGAAGGATCTGGAGAAGGTCTGTATGGAGGAGTGGGCCAAAATCCCTGCTGCAGTGTGTGCAAACCTGGTCAAGAACTACAGGAAACGTATGATCTCTGTAATTGCAAACAAAGGTTTCTGTACCAAATATTAAGTTCTGCTTTTCTGATGTATCAAATACTTATGTCATGCAATAAAATGCAAATTAATTACTTAAAAATCATACAATGTGATTTTCTGGATTTTTGTTTTAGATTCCGTCACTCACAGTTGAAGTGTACCTATGATAAAAATGACAGACTTTTACATGCTTTGTAAGTGGGCCAACCTGCAAAATCGGCAGTGTATCAAATACTTGTTCTCCCCACTGTTAATGTTATATATCAGACGTTAATATAATTTAAGGAGTTTTAAACGAGTGGATCTTGTTAAAAGTTACATACGGTGACCATGCTGGAGCATCAACCCGGTGAGTTGAACGGCTATTTGAACGCGACTTCACGAGATGAGCATAGACAAAAGAGAAAGGGATAAATAAATTCAGTACTTTTATTTCCAACATGCTCTCATTCATGGTTGTTTTATTTCATTCATGAAAAGTTACGTCTTTATTGGGACATGACGGGTGACTGTGAGTTCGTTTCTATTTTTAGCGACAAGTTTAAACTACATAACATATCCTTATTTGTGCTCTTATTTATGCTCTATCTCTGTGCATTACTGGCTGTTATGTTAAATAAAGTTTATTAATTAATGGAAGTCCGTTATTTTACCTTTGATCCGTTGTTGACTCGGTTGCTCAGTGCTTTAATGGCGGGCTTGCACGCAATTCTCAAAACGCCCACAAGATGACGCCATTTATCAGTGAATTCGATATTACAAAACCGATACCCGATTACGGGAAAATGATTAAATATCGGAAAAAATATCGGGAAACCGATATATCGGTCGATCTCTACTAAACACGTAATGCTTACGTGCATGCCGTCACCATTCTCACAGATTCGCGTTTTTTGAAGTTTACACGAAGATGATAACGATATCGTTTCAAAGCTATTTCAAAACCTGTTTCTGGGTTTGCATTCTCTAGCCAGCGGGTGCTCTGTTGCCGTGCGGATGAGCGGCCGGAACACAATGACAGTTTTCTGTTTTGGCTGAAAATGGTGTCATGCAAGTCACCCCAAACTAATGATTATTTACAACGGAAATAAATCAATCAAAAACTTACTTTAGCTGAACAATAACTTTCTAGAGCTGATGTACAGCCAAAACAATATCTCTTCCATTAAGTTCCTATTATCACTGTAAAGCTGCTTTGAAACAATCTATATTGTGAAAAACACTGGCTGCGTTCGAAACCGCATATTCACTGAGTTGGTACTTAATTTCAATAAGTACTTAATGAGTACTTAATGAGCACTAAAAGAGTGGGTACTATAAAGCCTGAAAGTGTTAAGTATGAATGCGATCCGGACATCATCCACCATGCTGACGTTATCATGTGACCTACGACATAAATCACAAGCGCAACAACTTAAAGGGGTTAGTTCACCCAAAAATGAAAATTCTGTCATTAATTCTCATGTCGTTCCAAACCTGTAAGACCTTCGTTCATCTTCAGAACACAAATTAAGATATTTCTGATGAAATCCGAGAGCTCTCAGGCCCCTCCATAGACAGCTATTTAATTAACATTTTCTAGGCCCAGAAAGGTAGTAAAAACATCGTTAAAATAGTCCATGTGACTCGAGTGGTTCAACCTTAATTTTATGAAGCGACGAGAATACAAACAAAAATAATGACTTTGTTTCTAGTCATGAAACAGGTTTGTGTTGCCTGACTTTGATGGCACGTATCTTCAGCACAGTTTGCAGTGTAGGCTGCAATAATAATAATAATAATATTACATGTTTTGACTCTTAGAAATTCACATTTAAGTGACAGTAGTAATAGCTTGAGTTAGGATGCAGATATAAATTTATGTTCAATGTTTAATAAAAACAGTAACATCTGTAAAAATCGTAACAACCTCATTTATTCGTCTTTGTATAATAACTCTAGGTTAGTTTCACTTTCAGTTTTACTTTCCGAAATGTACTGTAGGAAATGGGTGTGTACTTCGATGTGCAAGCTAAAAGCTGCATGCTGACCGGCTGTTGTCGCTTTTATTTCTACTGTGATTGGATGTTAGATTAATCCTTAGAGTAAAAATGTCCAGAGCTTATATGTATGCATGTATATATATATATCTCAAATAAATAGCCTACATTTACGCTCAAACATCCATTTCATAACAAACATGCGTACGTCTTTATTACATTGAAATAAATATCAGTAAATAATTGTATCCTAAATAATATAAGAAAGGTAAATATTAGTTAAAAATAACATTTGTTTTATATTTCCCCAGAAAGATGCGTCATATACCCTCTGCACTTTGAAAGGGATGTAGGACACAAGCAGCAAAGAGACCATCTCTTTTCTAATGTCTTCATGTTTTCTCCTGATGTTCCAAAGCAACTGACACTTGTTGTAAAAGGTCTGAAGAGCGAACAATCAAAGGTCAAGATCTTCCGCAGGATCAAGACATTTAGGCTGTTTGTTTTTGCGCTACCAGAGAAAGCGAAACAAAAATTTTCGGCCTGTGTGAAATGCACTATACAAATAAACTTGACACGCCATACTAATAACAAGTCTAATAATGAGAACAAATTATGTTAAATAGAATTTGATGTGCAAGTAAAAAGGTGTCTGTCTCACGTTTTTTCTACTTTACTACAGTAAAGGATGCAAATATAATAGGCCTAATTAAAGGAATGGTTGACCCAGCACGTTTGAGCTCAAGAACCAATGAGGTTCATTCTCGTGTTACGCAGAACGTTTGAGCTTCTTCAAGAACCAGTGAGGTTCATTCTCGTGTTACGCAGAACGTTTGAGCTTCTTCAAGAACCAGTGAGGTTCATTCTCGTGTTACGCAGCACGTTTGAGCTTCAGCAAGAACCAGTGAGGTTCATTCTCGTGTTACGCAGCACGTTTGAGCTTCAGCAAGAACCAGTGAGGTTCATTCTCGTGTTACGCAGCACGTTTGAGCTTCAGCAAGAACCAATGAGGTTCATTCTCGTGTTACGCAGAACGTTTGGGCTTCTTCAAGAACCAGTGAGGTTCATTCTCGTGTTACGCAGCACGTTTGAGCTTCTTTAAGACCAGTGAGGTTCATTCTCGTGTTACGCAGCATATTTGAGCTTCAGCGAGAACCAGTGAGGTTCATTCTCGTGTTACGCATCACGTTTGAGCTTCAGCGAAAACCAATGAGGTTCATTCTCGTGTTACGCATCACGTTTGAGCTTCAGCGAGAACCAATGAGGTTCATTCTCGTGTTACGCAGCACGTTTGAGCTTCCGCAAGAACCAATGAGGTTCATTCTCGTGTTACGCAGCACGTTTGAGCTTCCGCAAGAACCAATGAGGTTCATTCTCGTGTTGCGCAGCATGTTTGACCATTGGTATAAATTTTGTATAAACCGCTCAATTAATTTGGATTAGTTTTACAATCTTTTTATTAACTTTTTAAAGCGTCAAAGTGGTAGTTGCGTAGCTGTCAATAGAGGAACTGAAAGTTCTCAGATTTTATTAAAAAGATCTTAATTTATGTTTCAAAGATGAACGAAAGTCTTACGAGTTTGGAACGACATGAGGGTGGGTAATTAATTCATTTTTGGGTGAACTACCCCTTTAAAAGAGAATGAAAGGAAGAAACATTTATAATCCATGGCGAAAATGGGACAATGAGACATGAGCGAAGATTTGGGAAAAGAAACAAGAGATTCCATATCCAGTGGAATAACTAATGGAGTATTGTTACATTTGCAAAAAATCGTGTGACCAAAACAGAATACAAAGCTTAAATTTATGGGCTCACGTACCTCTCTCATTCGGCATTAATCCAAACGCTTCCATGGCTGCAATGTAACATTCAATTGCTAACCTATAATTTATTTTGTAAACAAATCTTTGTGCTTCACTCGTGTGGTAATATTCACGTAAAACTGCATTTACATACAAAAACCACCGCCGGTGCAGTGCCTGACTGTTACTTACACAGTAAGGGTGTACTTAGTTTTTGTTAAATAAATAATGGCAAAGTGTAATATGTCATGTTGTTCATCTGTGGTTGTATTTACATAATGAAGACCTGCCAAGGATCAAGTGATTTTTTTTATTATGTCCTGATATGTAAAACCACAGAATTCAAATGGGTGTACTTTCTTTTTCAAATGACTAGATTATTTATTGGTTTAACTACGTTTTTTCCTACTACAAACACTAAATTTGATTAACTGCTCTCTATCGTTATTGTTCTTCAGCCTCATGAATGAAGAATAAGGAATAAACACCAACCTCTTTGTTCTTCAGTGTGTTTCATTCTGCAGTGTTCTGGATCTCTCATGTTCTCACTGTCCTTCAATAAACTCTGTCTTTGCAGATTTCAGCTTTTCCTGATGGTCTGATGCTCGTCTTCACTTGTAGGCTGATGGGAATATTCCAGCATTTATTGGTGAATTGCAGTGGGAGGAGCTTCACTGAAGGAGAAAGAGCAGATCTGACAAAATCAAGAAGTGAGTATTCTTATTTTAATCTTATTTATGTTCACATATCTATTGATCTATCTAGTAAAGTAACTTATAAGTAAATTATTGGCAGTGTTTTATACTTATTCACAAGAATTTCATCCACATACTTTATTCCTACATTTATCTTACATCTCATTAACATAAAAAAATGACAAAAATAGGGAGTAGTTACAACAATTAACAGATATCAAATATAAATAAAAAAGTATGAACAACCTTAGAAAAATAAAATACAAATTTGAAAGAAACGACGCACTAATTGAGTTGTTGATCGTGTTGTTTTCTTAAGTCTGTTGACACCAATAAAATGAGCTTAATGTGTCAATGTACAGATCTGAAGACATCAGCATAATGAATGAGGTGAAAACAGGATCTATTGACATGAAATAAAGAGGCTTTTCAGCTGCTCTGATAATAGTGATAAGCCATAGACTATCAATACTCATTAAACAAGCCATTCAGGATCAGCAGCAGATCATCTCACTTTATTCACAGTATTTGCTGCTAGAAACAGATTGTTGGAGTCTGAATATATGCTGAAAGTGCTCTAATATTACTATTATTTCTCAAATTATACAGAAAAAATAGCAGTAATATAAAGACATACACTATAACACCCATCGTTATCAACAATTGTCCATGTGAATCTAAATATAGTTCGATTTCCTAATAACCACATTCATAACAACAAAGTAGTTTGCTAACATCTTACCGCTTTGTAATGTTACATGAAGATAAACAGGCAAATCATAAAACCTTCTTCTTCTATAAAATAATCGTTTAGTTAGCAGACACACAAATAGCGTCATACCCGAAGAAAACATTTTAGAAACGATCCCTTAAATGTTGCTTAAACAAACTGTCTTACCACAAAATAGCGTGAACTGTTTACCTCAGAAGACTCGAGACTGACTGAAGGTGGAGCGCGCGAATGATGACGTCATCACCGCGACACGAGATCAACGGTAGATTATCAAAAACGCGCGATACTGTTTAAAAAGCAAAACATCTATAAAACAACATATCAAACAAAAATGAGGGTAAAACAGTTGCTGATGTAGACAGACGGACGCCTCATTCCTTCTGTCATTGTGGGATTAAATACATTATGCATTCATTGAGAAATTTAAAACATGAAAAGCCCCTAATAATTATAATAGGCTACTTCATGGCTTTTAGATATAACTAAAATTATGAAATGATTTATTCTTGATGCAAGAAGAATCAGCACATAATAAAAAGGGACATTAAATGTTTTTGATAAAATACCTAAGCAAATAAAAAAAATACACATTAGAACAAAAGAGAGTAAAGCATCTCAAAAGAATAAAAGTGAAGGCCAGTTGCAAAGCTGCATGACCAAAGAACAAGTTAAAAATAAATAAACTTACTTTCCTTCATAAAAGTGTAAACAAAATACAAGTGATACATATGCATTATATGAAAATTTAATATAAAATAAAACTCATAATAAAGCATTTAATTATACAATTTATATCATGAAGCAAAATGATACACAAGAATAAAACATTTAGGCTAGATATTGTCCATCTTTGAGGTGTTTTGAATCTCTCAGTTTCTTTGTCTGGGTTTCGTTGTGGATGCCCTGCTGGAAAAAACAAAAGAAACGAAACCATCACATCTAATGGTTTCCACTAAAAATTAAGGGTGTAACGATACACTTACAAATTGAAATACTGAACTCATGATACGATACTATTGTGATATTTTAAGCCAAAATAAAGTTTTTTTTTAATTATTACTTTATTATTATTATTTTATTGTCAGGACCCACAAATATTCCCCCATTGCATTACTATATACGTTATATTCAACATTATATATAGTAGTTTAATGTAGTAATTTCACCGAAACTCTGTAAACTTTAATTTGTTCCTCATGCAGTCCTCGCGCTTTCAATGCAGGCATTCGTTGGATCTTTTACACAGACAAGCCACTCACGCTCTCCTGCTATTAATGCAACTGTAAAAGGTTAGTTCATCCAAAAAATGTAATTCTGCATGTACTCACTCTCATGTGGTTGTTCCGCATCATGCAAGCATTTGAATGTCCGTGTTTATTACGTTGTAAATCTGTTCATCATATGAAGCCATAGTGTCTCTTCAGAAGGCTTAGAGAAACTTGATTGTTTAATTTTACGATGCCTTTATGACATTTTTTGGATCTTTTAAGTTTTAGAGGAATGGACTTTAAATGGAGGGACAGAAATCTATCAGGTTTCATAAAAAATATCTTCATTTATGTTTGGAAGTTAAACAAAAATCTTATAGTTTTGAAACGACATGAGGGTGAGTACATGATGACAGAATTTACATTTTTGGGTGAATTTTGGATGAAACCTTATAAACACAGTAAGCTGAGCCTTGGATAAAAATAACTCTATAAACCAAATCATATCGTTTACTTCAACGATACATATCGTCACATTTTTATTTCACCATCTCTCAATATAGCAATGTATAGTTACGCCCCTACTAAAAACACCATTACAAACCATCAAGAATTAACCATTAAAACCATCAACTAATGGTTTCAGAAGCAGTGTTGCCAAGTTTGCGGTTTTCTCGCAGAATTGAGTTACTTATAAACTGCTGCGCATGCTGATTAATTTCCCCCGCGGTTTAGAAGGTTTGACATATAATTGCAATTCACTGAAAAGCATATATTGAAATAATATACATTCTACCAATGCTAAAATTTTACTAGATTCTGAATTTTATGAGAAAGTGGCCTTTGAAAACAGACTGTTTATGATTACTACTAGTTATTAGGGGCCAAGCACCAAAGGTGCTTAGGCACCTATTGTGATCGTTGGCGTTCTTATTATTATTCTTCCGTTTCTTCTGCTCTGGAAGTCTATGGCAGCCATAGAACCGCTTGCGAGAAAGTTATGAAATTTGGCACACTTATAGAGGTCATTCCCAACATTAACCACAGCAATTTTGGAGTCTCTAAATTAATCCCTCTAGCACCACCACCTGTCCAAAGTTTCACTCATGTTTATGATAATAACTTTTGAACCGTAGGGGATATTATTTATACATAATTATTTTTTCCTCTGATTCTGCGGCTCAAGCCGATTCGATTGAACCCTATGATGTCATTTTCGATGAAATTTCCTCGACAAATTTTCCCACCAAAAAAACTACGATTTTCACCAAAATTGAACCAGATCATCTTCAGACAATGCCAACGAAAAGTTGTTGGATTCAAGTTGATTTATCAAATTGTTTTTGAATAACACGCAAACAAATTTTACGGAGCGCTTGTGAAAATAGACATAAGGCTGTATCTCACCAATGCTTTATCATATTCTGATCTTGGTACATATCATCACAAGCATGACCAACCTGAGGCTACATGCTGCATTTCAGCGCAGCGCCACCTACTGGTTCGGATATATGAAAAATGGTTATTTTTGCTTATAACTTCTTTTGACATTTTGACATAATTTTGTGTGAATATTCGCGCGCTGAGATGTTATATGATATATCTGTGACAGGCTCATACCGGCCGATAAAATCTGGTACAAGCATTTAATTAAGACACAGAAACTTTAATATTTAAATTTGTTTGAAAAAATTGCATTGTGCAAAATTATTATGAATTAGTATTGATGCTGTGGGATCCTTTTCTATTGATATACGTCTCCTCATTTACAGTCGGAGCAATGATGTGAACACGAGTTCCAACAACAGTTCCAACAACTCCAGGGAAGCCCGAAATCCCCATAAAAGTGTCTTGCTTTTGCCGCATGGTTTGATTGTTAGTTGGGAAGTCAATGAACTGCCATACAGTAGTGGCCAAAAGTGATCTTCACCCTTTATTCAAATATTATTAAAATGTGTTAAAGATTTTGTAAGAATGTTGCGTAGTTGTGATTGGAATCAATTGTTTTATTTGTGATAACACAATGAAACATACCAAATTGTACAGACATAATTTTCCAGGCTGTCATACAAAGAAATTATGAACACATGCAAAAAGAAGAGAGGACCAATTAAATATTAATATCTGATTATGTTGCAGTCAATGTGTGCTTTTTTTGTTTTTCTAAAACATGTAGCTGTAGTTTAACCTTTTTGCCAAATAATTTTGTCAGATAAGTACCTTCACTAAGTCTAGTGTTTTGTTCTTCCCTCATATTTTAAAATATATAAGTATAAAAATAATGTCCTCATATTTTGATGGTTTAAGCAAACTTGGATCAGCAGCAGATCATCTCACTTTATTCAAAGTATTTGCTGCTAGAAACAAATTGTTTGAGTCTGAATATATGTTGAAAGTGCTCTAATATTACTATTATTTCTCAAATGATACAGAAAAAAATAACAGTAATGTAAAGACAGACACTAATGAAACCTTTATCAACCATTGTAATTTGTGAATCTAAATATAGTTACATTTCCTAATAACTGCATTCATACAACAAAGTAGTTCACTAACATCTTACTGTTTTGTATGTGAAGAGAAACATAAAAATCATAAAACCTTCTTTAAAAATAATTGTTTTAGTTAGCAGACACACAAATAGCATCATACCTGATGAAAACATTTTAGAAACGATCCTTTAAATGTTGCTTTACCACGACATCGTGAACTGTTTACCTCAGAAGAATCGACGTTGACTTAAAGCTGCAGTCCGTAAGTTTTACCTCTGTGTCGCCATCTCTGTTTGAAACCTGCAATTGCAGTTGTTTGATGCGTTATCCTCTGTACGCGAGTTGTGCATCAGCGGCACCTCAGCGTGGATGAATCTCATGTTTTGAGGAGTTTGTGTGGCTTGCTGTCAGTCACCGCACCGGTGTGGATACTGTACTTCAGAATCACAGATTCTACGTCTTGGAGTATAACCTAAATAAGAATTTTCACCGGAAAATGTCATCCGAACAAGTAACATGTCTGCCACTTTTGGGAACAAAACATTACAATAAATTGCGCTACCAACGGTGATTAAATCTACCGATCGCTCATATCACATCAAACCATTGTGCAAATCATTATTATTGTTATACTTTGTTCTCAAATTGTTAATGTTAACAGCCTTAGCATTGCGTGACTACGTGTATTTAGTGTGTATTAGCGTTACCTGTAGATTCCTTACAGTCTATTCTTTTGCATTTGACCACAGGTGAATCTCCAGTTGTCACTGATGATGTCATTTGGGCCTTTCTGGATTACAATCCGCCATCAAAATGATATGTTTCATTACTCCAGCTGCTGTGAGAAAAGGCTATAAATGATCCACTGCAGAACATGCGATCTGCTCCTCACATGCGATCCGCTCCTCACATGCGATAGCCTACTAGCTGGACTCTTTCTTTATGTATACAGACGTGACGTAATGACGTAATCCACCATACCACTCAAATTATAACACATTATTACAAGTTTACCGTTGTGAATGGGCCTAAGGTAAGGAGATAGTTTTGAACACTGGCTTGTTGTGTACTTAACCAAAAAAAGTTACGGACTGCAGCTTTAAGGGGGAAAGCGCGCTAGTGGTGACGTCATCACGGCGACACGAGCTCAACGGTAGATTATTAAAAAAAGCATGAAATACGGTTTAAAACGGCAAAACATCTATAAAACAAATGAAGGGTAAAACAGTTACTGATGTAGACAGACAGTCATCTCATTCCCTCTGTCATGTGTGGGGTGAAATATATTGGCATTTATAGAAAAATTTTATACATGGAAATCCCCAAACACAATGATAATAGTTCATGAATTTTAGATGTAACTAAAATTATGAAATAATTTATTCTTGATGCAAGAATAATTAACACAAAATAAAAAGGGACAAAATGTTTTAAAATGAGAAAGGGTGTAACATGAAAAACTCTGAAAAGGTAGTGTATTTTAACAATGATGAATTTATTGATTTTATTTGGGACCTTTGATTCAGGAGCTGACTGGGCCAAAATAACAACCCCTAATCCAAAAAGAAAAGAATAGGAAAATACAATATACAAACCTAACTCCCTAACCAAAATCATAGATCAAAACAGTTTACATCAGACTCCCTACTTTCCCAAATACTGTATTTACAATATATTTACAACCAGGCAAACAAACTAAAAAGGGCAGTCCAAATCAGTGTCAGAAAACAGGCAAAGGGTCAAATATACCAACAAAATTAGATGACGTTCCTAGACACACACACACACAGACTTACAAAACAACAGAAATATCACAAAACAGAAACCATAGGGTTGTAACAAACTTGGTGAAACAAATAAAAAAGTAAAAATGAAAACAAATGTGACATCTCTTTATTGACAAACAGGATAGCAAAGCATCTCAAGAGAATAAAAGTGAAGAGGGACAGTTGCGAACCTACATGACAGTATATCTTACATCTGTGTTTTCTAAATACTGTACACCACAACAAGTGGAAGAATAACTAGTTGGTTTAAAAACAACAAAGAACAAGTAAAAAAAATAAAAATAAACCTACTTTCCTTAATAAAAGTGTAAACAAACTACAGGTGATGCATATGCAGTATAAAAAATGAACAAAATTAAACTCATAATAAAGCATAATGGTATAATTTATATCATGAAACAAAATTATATTGTCCATCTTTTGAATCTCACAGTTGAATCTTCTGGTCTTGAAGATGAACTTTATTTACTGTAAGAAATTTAGATGATGTATTTCATGAAGATGAAATTCTTTGTCCTGTTGCTCGTTGTGGCTGCCCTGCTGAAAAACAATAGAAACCATCACAGAAGTTCTAATGGTTTCCAATAAAACTTAAGGGAGTAACGATACTCTTACAAATTGTGATACTGAACTCACGATGGGATACTACTGTGATATTTTAAGCCAAAATAAAGGAGAGTTTTATTTATTATTACTTTATTATTTTATGATCAGGACCCACAAATATTCCCCCATTGCATTACTATATACGTTATATTCAACATTATATATAGTAGTTTAATGTAGTAATTTCACTGAAACTCTGTAAACTTTAATTTGTTCCTCATGCAGTCCTCGCGCTTTCAATGCAGGCATTCGTTGGATCTTTTACACAGACAAGCCACTCACGCTCTCCCGCTATTAATGCACTATACATATACGAATAAACCAAATCTGGTGATTTAAATGATATTTGTGCTTTCAGCATACACACTTCAGATGATCAATGCAATCAATCACAGTTCTATTCACAAGAAAGCATGTCAAAATGACTCTTCCCAAACTGTAAATGGTCAATTCAACCAAATATTTTAATTCCAGCATTTACTCATTCTCATGCTGTTTACACGATTTGGGGCACGCGAGTTCCCGAACATGATGGATGCATGATGGGATACCCTGAAGCGGTATTCAAGATAGTGTGGGTTTAGTGTGCGTTCAGGGCACTGCACTCGCTCTCAAGTGGCCAAAACCGCAAGTGTGGGTATTTGGACAGGGTATTTATAGTAAGCTGAGCCTTGGAAAAAACTAACTTTTACATCAATGATACATATGGTCACAGTTTTATATCGCAATATCTCGATATACTGTTACACCCCTACTAAAAACACCATTTCAAACCATCACCTAATGGCTTCAGAAGCAGTGCTGCCAAGTTTGCGTTTTTCCCGCAGAATTGGGCTACTTATAAACTGCTACGCATGCTGATTTTTTTAGAGGGTTTGACATACTTGTAATTCATTTAAAAAATGTACAATATACTTAAAAGTTTTGGGACACCTGCCTTCACATGCAAATGAACTGTAATGATATCCCATACTTAATCCGTAGGGTTTAATATGGAGTTGGCCCACCCTTTGCAGCTGTAACAGCTTCAACTCTTCTGGGAAGGCTTTCCACAAGGTTTAGGAGTGTGTTTATGGGAATTTTTGACCATTTTTCTCGAAGCGCCTTTGTGAGGTCAGGCACTGATGTTGGACGAGAAGGCCTGGCTCGCAGTCTCCGCTCTAATTCATCCCAAAGGTGTTCTAACAGGTTGAGGTCAGGACTCTGTGCAGGCCAGTCAAGTTCCTCCACACCAAACTCGATCATCCATGTCTTTATGGACCGACGCTTTGTGCACTGGTGCGCAGTCATGTTGGAACAGGAAGGGGCCATCCCCAAACTCTTCCCATAAAGTTGGGAGCATGAAATTGTCCAAAATGTCTTGGTATGCTGAAGCATTAAGAGTTCCTTTCACTGGAACTAAGGGGCCAAGCCCAACCCCTGAAAAACAACCCCACCCCATAATCCCCCCTCCACCAAACTTTACACTTGGCACAATGAAACCCATTCCATGAAGCTCTCTACGCACTGTTCTTGAGCTAATCTGAAGGCCACACAAAGTTTTGTGCTTTGATGTTGATGTTTATTTTTTTCTATTCTTTGACCTATCTTCGTAAAGCGACCTTGGGTGTTGAAAGGCGTTATATATATATATAAAAATTATTAAGTTTGGAGGTCTGTAGCCATTGACTGCAGAAAGTTGGCGACTTCTGCGCACTGTGACCCTCAGCATGCGCTGACCCCGCTCTGTGATTTTACATGGCCTACCACTTCGTGGCTGAGTTGCTGTTGTTCCCAATTGCTTCCACTTTGTTATAATACCACTAACAGTTGACTAGAATAGAGTAGAATATTTAGTAGTGAGGAAATTTCATGAATGGACTTATTGCACAGGTGGCAACCTATCACGGTACCACGCTTGAGTTCACTGAGCTCCTGAGAGTGACCCATTCTTTCACAAATGTTTGTAGAAGCGTGCTTGATTTCATACACCTTTGGCCATGGACGTGATTGGAACACCTGAATTCAATGATTTGGAGGGGCGTCCCAATACTTTTGGCAATATAGTGTATATTAAAATATTATACATTCTACCAATGATAAAATTTTACTAGATTATGAATTTTGTAAGAAAGTGGCCTTTGAGCTCCCTTATGAAAACAGACTGTTTATGATTACTACTAGTGATTTTCAAGATTAAATGGTTTAACAACACATAACAGTAACTGCAGAATATATGTATTTTAGGTATGGGATTGGCAAATGTTGAGTTTTGATATTATAGGGCCATTGGGCTTGTTTTGGGCTATTTTTGATTGGCCTTTGGGCTGGTTATGTTACACAGATCTTGTCCTGTTTTGGGCAATATTCCATTAGAATTTAATAGTCTTAACATGCCACCAATAGAACAAACAAATTAGCAGTAGCAGTATTTTATACCACAGGCACCATTACAGTTTCCATTAAAACCAATACAATTCCCATTATAACCATTAAAACCATTACAAATTCTATAAGAGTTTCTATAGTTTTTTTTCAGCAGGGTGGTTAGTACAGATTTGGGGGCCAGATTGGAAAACTTTTCATGTGTTTTCCGTTCATTCGCACGTAAACAGCGTTTTTGGTGCCAGTTTTTAAAAGTTTTAAAAAGATACAGTTATCATCTCTGTGTAAATTACAAAAATGCAAATTCAAGAAAACTGTGACATGATGCACATGCGTGTTACGTGTTCAGTATTTCTTTACAAAGAGACTTGAAAGTGCTGGATCTTGAGGTGAACTACTTACTGTGATTGTTTTTGGCATGACTGTGTAGAGCAGATGATTGACTGAAACTCTTCCCACATGCAGTGCAGTGATAAGGTTTCTCTCCAGTGTGGATCCTCTCGTGTCTTTTCAGGCCTCCTGACTCACTGAATCTCTTGTCGCAGTGTGAACACTTGTAAGGTTTCTCTCCAGTGTGAATCCTCTCATGTGTTTTCAGATGTTCTGACTGACTGAATGTCTTGTCACAGCGTGAACACTTGTATGGTTTCTCTCCAGTGTGAATTCTCTGGTGCCGATTCAAATCTTTAGTAGTAATAAAACCCTTCCCACACTCAAAGCACACATGAACTTTTTCACCAGTATGTATTTTCTGATGAATATTTAAATTCTGCAGATGTGAAAAACTCTTTCCACACAAAGAACATGAATGTGCTTTCTCCTTTGAATGAACTGTCAGGTGTTTCTTCAGGCCTGAAGTGCACAAAAATGTCTTGCCACACTGATCACACCCGTGCAGCTTTTCTCCATTGTGGACGTTCAAGTGTTCCTTAAGGTTTCCTTGTTGTGTGAAACTCATCCCACACTGATCACATGTGAATGGTTTCTCTCCAGTGTGGATCCTCATGTGAACCTTGAGATTTTGATGGTGTGTGAAACTCTTCCCACACTGATCACATGTGAACGGTTTCTCTCCAGTGTGGCTCCTCATGTGAACCATGAGATTCTTTTTGCGTGTGAAACTCTTCCCACACTGATCACATGTGAAAAGTTTCTCTCCAGTGTGGATCCTCATGTGAAGTTTGAGACTCTGTTTGCGTGTGAAACTCTTTCCACACTGATGGCAGGTGAAACATTTCTTGTCTCTTCTTTTCAGTAAAGAAATACTTTCAGTCTGTGAGCGAGATTTATCTCCAGTTTTGACATGATGTTTCTCCTCTTCACTCTCATTCTTCAGTATCACATCTGAAATGAAAGTTTTAAAAAAAATACATTTTAAATAAATCATTAAAAATAAAAAAGAAATGAAAAGCTTCTTCTTAGTTCTGATGCATTTTTATAAATCTCTTTCCATGAATGAGGTACACTGATCTTCCAGTTATTACTTTTAAAACATTTTCGGCACAAATCTCATGTTTCTGTAGTGAGAACTATTAAATGTTAGATCAACTCCACAACTGTCTAACATAATATTAACATTAAGTTCAAAAGTGTGCAGATGTGGAGAAATATTGATAGATTCACATATGTTTGTGTCAAATTTCTATACAGAGGAGTAATGTTTATTTAATTTTTACCCAAAATGCACAGATGTAATCATTATGAGCGCTGGATATGCTGATGTGCTGTGTTTTCAGTTCATACTGGCAGCCTGAGGGCGCTCTGAGCACATTCAGTCCATATATGGCACTCATGATGAAGAGGCAGATCATGTGACATTCCAGGAACTCCCTGACATAAACAAAGCTTCCAGAGATCGCTATAACATGCAGATAGACACGTTTGAAGACAGTAAACACACAATCGCGACAATATATGGTTTATCTGTGTTCTTCATGCCATGTTGGGTGTTTTCATAATAGATAATATTTATAATGCAATGCTATTCAACATAGCTTTTATGATATATTTTACAGAATACTGTAAAATAATATATTTTCTGTCTGATTTTTTGATCCGAAGCCACAGAGCACAAGAAGGTTATTTAAAACACTCGACTTGTGATATAAAGTAAGTTTGGAGTAAAAACATGGTTTTAATCTCATAAATGGTTGTGTATTGATGGTGTGCTAAGCTAACATGCTAGTTAGCCCTACAATGCACCTGCCACCTTAGCAAATATGTTACTTTTATGAATAATTTTGAATAGTAAAACTCACTGAAATGTTTCTTTTTTCAAGAAGTGCATTTGATACAGTTTAGAAGGTGAAGTGAGAAGTTTGATTAAAGAAATGAGGTTTGAATAGAACAGTTTGAATAGAGAGTCGTCAGTAATACAATGAAGACAAAATAATAATAATTAGAGCTATAACCAGGCCGGAGAGGTGTGAATGTGTGCTGGGGAGACTGAAACTGAATGGATGCTTAGAAGATGGCAATAAACATCAGTTAGCATTTTAGAGTCTTCTCAAAAAAAAAAATAACATGACATGATCTTGAAAAACATTTCATAAAATTCAGAGTTTTAGACTTATCTTCAGATTTGAAATATAACATGGTCAGACTTGTGGCTTTAGCTGTAGTGCATGTATAGATTGCAACAAGGCCAACTTCAATTTTATTTTCATAAAGATATTTCATAAAAACAAAATTCTAATAACTTTACAAAACTTTGAAGCTTATTAATTTTGACCTTACAGTAAACTGCCAAGTGTCTGCTTTCAAATGAGACCATACTTATGCTTTTAGTGCAAAGGATTCATGAACTGTATCTGTTTTAGTCTGGGTATGCCATTTCTTGGGATTTTTTCAAAAGTGGGGGTGCTGGCTAACAGGTTAAAAAAACTATACACTAGTACTACAGTTCTGACAATCTCTCATATTGATATTTATTGTACTAAAAAAGGATTCATTTTTTATCCAAACATTTAAATTCCTGCATTTACTGTTTTTGCGCGTCACGCAAGCATTTGAATGTCCGTGTTTATGTGCGTCGTTGTAAATCTGTTCATCATATGAAGCCATAGTGTCTCTTCAGAAGGCTTAGATTTAGATTAAAACACTCGACTGTTTATTTTTACGATGCCTTTATGACATTTTTTTTTATCTTTTAAGTTTTAGAGGAATGGACTTAAAAATGGAGGGACAGAAATCTCTCAGGTTTGAAAGCTGAACAAAAATATTATACAGTGGGGAGAACAAGTATTTGGTACACTGCCGATTTTGCAGGTTTTCCTACTTACAAAGCATGTAGAGGTCTGTAATTTGTATCATAGGTACACTTCAACTGTGAGAGACGGAATCTAAAACAAAAATCCAGAAAATCACATTGTATGATTTTTAAATAATTAATTTGCATTTTATTGCATGACATAAGTATTTGATCACCTACCAACCAGTAAGAATTCCGGCTCTCACAGACCTGTTAGTTTTTCTTTAAGAAGCCCTCCTGTTCTCCACTCATTACATGTATTAACTGCACCTGTTTGAACTCGTTACCTGTATAAAAGACACCTGTCCACACACTCAATCAAACAGACTCCAACCTCTCCACAATGGCCAAGACCAGAGAGCTGTGTAAGGACATCAGGGATAAAATTGTAGACCTGCACAAGGCTGGGATGGGCTACAGGACAATCGGCAAGCAGCTTGGTGAGAAGGCAACAACTGTTGGCGCAATTATTAGAAAATGGAAGAAGTTCAAGATGACGGTCAATCTCCCTCGGTCTGGGGCACCATGCAAGATCTCACCTCGTGGGGCATCAATGATCATGAGGAAGGTGAGGGATCAGCCCAGAACTACACGGCAGGACCTGGTCAATGACCTGAAGAGAGCTGGGACCACAGTCTCAAAGAAAACCATTAGTAACACACTACGCCGTCATGGATTAAAATCCTGCAGCGCACGCAAGGTCCCCCTGCTCAAGCCAGCGCATGTCCAGGCCCGTCTGAAGTTTGCCAATGACCATCTGGATGATCCAGAGGAGGAATGGGAGAAGGTCATGTGGTCTGATGAGACAAAAATAGAGCTTTTTGGTCTAAACTCCACTCGCCGTGTTTGGAGGAAGAAGAAGGATGAGTACAACCCCAAGAACACCATCCCAACCGTGAAGCATGGAGGTGGAAACATCATTCTTTGGGGATGCTTTTCTGCAAAGGGGACAGGGCGACTGCACCGTATTGAGGGGAGGATGGATGGGGCCATGTATCGCGAGATCTTGGCCAAACAACCTCCTTCCCTCAGTAAGAGCATTGAAGATGGGTCGTGGCTGGGTCTTCCAGCATGACAACGACCCGAAATACACAGCCAGGGCAACTAAGGAGTGGCTCCGTAAGAAGCATCTCAAGGTCCTGGAGTGGCCTAGCCAGTCTCCAGACCTGAACCCAATAGAAAATCTTTGGAGGGAGCTGAAAGTCCGTATTGCCCAGCGACAGCCCCGAAACCTGAAGGATCTGGAGAAGGTCTGTATGGAGCAGTGGGCCAAAATCCCTGCTGCAGTGTGTGCAAACCTGGTCAAGAACTACAGGAAACGTATGATCTCTGTAATTTCAAACAAATGTTTCTGTACCAAATATTAAGTTCTGCTTTTCTGATGTATCTGATGTCATCCAAATTCACCCTGCGATCCCTCCGAGTCGTGCCCAACGGCAATCGATTAACATGGGCCTTTGTCCGAGAACCCCCTAAATGTACTTCCTCACGAGCAGGGACTTTTTGAGGGGGAAATTTTAACTCTGTTAACCCTTTACCTGTGCTATGTCCTCTTCTGTTTTATTACTAGGTGATTTCAATATGCAGGTTGATACTGATTATGCAAAATCCCACGAATTTATGTCAATGTTTGAATGTTTTAATCTTGTACAGGATGTGGATTTTCCTGCTCTGGGGTCAGACAGATCAGACCACAACCTCAAAGTTATTTTGTCTGATTTCAAAGCAATTGATGGTAAAATTTTTGAAGAAATGGTACAGCATCTTAAAACATCAACCTGCGCCCTTGACACACTCCCCACTTCTTTTTTCAAAAGTATGTTTAATTGTTTAGAAGCAGATCCCTTGAAGTGGTAAATTCCTCACTTCTTTCTGGGACTTTCGGCAAAAAACTTTGGCATAGACTTCGATTCTTCCCTCTCTTTCTCCTCTCATATCTCATTACTTACCAAATCTGCCTTTTTTCACCTCCATAATATTGCTCGTTTACATTTGTTCTTAAATATCAATGATGCTGAGACTCTGGTTCATGCTTTAATTACATCACGCATAGATTACTGTAATTATCTATTTTTCGGTTTACCAACTACAAGAAACTTCAATACATTCACAACTCTGAAGCCAGCGCTACTCCTGTCTTACACAGACTACATTGGCTGCCCGTTCATTTCTGGATTCATTACAAGGTACATTTCATCACATTCTAAGCCCTCCATAGTGCATGCAGTAAGAGTTGTTTGCTATTCAAATCAACAACAGAGTTAAAAAAAAAAAATCGAACAATGGACCGACGAGCGACAACGAGGTTCAGGCTTAAGTTTATTTGCGGAGGACGAAATCCAGTAGGCTTTGGAAAGTTGCACACAGTCCTACGTCACTGGACTAATCTTCACAGTACTTTAGACAATGATGGAAACGATGATGGAAAAAGTTCCTGGGACAAATTGTTCCAGGTAATTTCGGTGGAAACAGGGTTTATGATTACTACTAGTGATTTTCAAGATGAAATGGTTTATAACGCATAATAGTGACTTTAAAATATGTATTTTAGGTATGGGATTGGCATATGTTGAGTTTTGATATAGGGCCATTGGGCTTGTTTTGGGCTATTTTTGATTGGTCTTTGGGCTGTTTATGTTACACAGTTATGTTACACACACTTGTCCTGTTTTGGGCAATATTCCATTAGAATTTAATAGTCTTAACATGCCACCAATAGAAGGCAACAAATTAGCAGTAGAGACCCACAGGGACCATTATAGTTTCAATTAAAACCAATACAATTCCCATTATAACCAGTAAAACCATTACAAAATACTATAAGAGTTTCTATTGTTTTTTTCAGCAGGGTAGTTAGGACAGATTTGGGGGCCAGATTAGAAAACGTTTCATGTGTTTTCCATTCATTTGCACGACAACAACGTTTTGGGTGCCTTAAAACACAGTTTTAAAAAGATACAGTTATCATCTCTGTGTAAACTACAAAAATGCAAATTCAAGAAAATGGTGACGTCATGCGCATGAGTGTTAAGTGTTCAGTATTTCTTTACAAAGAGACTTGAAAGTGCTGGATCTTGAGGTGAACTACTTACTGTGATTGTTTTTGGCATGACTGTGTAGAGCAGATGATTGACTGAAACTCTTCCCACATGCAGTGCAGTGATAAGGTTTCTCTCCAGTGTGGATCCTCTCGTGTCTTTTCAGGCCTCCTGACTCACTGAATCTCTTGTCGCAGTGTGAACACTTGTAAGGTTTCTCTCCAGTGTGAATCCTCTCATGTGTTTTCAGATGTTCTGACTGACTGAATGTCTTGTCGCAGCGTGAACACTTGTAAGGTTTCTCTCCAGTGTGAATTCTCTGGTGCCGATTCAAATCTTTAGTAGTAATAAAACCCTTCCCACACTCAAAGCACACATGAACTTTTTCACCAGTATGTATTTTCTGATGAATATTTAAATTCTGCAGATGTGAAAAACTCTTTCCACACAAAGAACATGAATGTGGTTTCTCCTTTGAATGAACTGTCAGGTGTTTCTTCAGGCCTGAAGTGCACAAAAACGTCTTGCCACATTGATCACATCCGTGCAGCTTTTCTCCATTGTGGACGTTCAAGTGTTCCTTAAGGTTTCCTTGTTGTGTGAAACTCATTCCACACTGATCACATGTGAACGGTTTCTCTCCAGTGTGGATCCTCATGTGAACCTTGAGATTTTGATTGTGTGTGAAACTCTTCCCACACTCATTACATGTGAACGGTTTCTCTCCAGTGTGGCTCCTCATGTGAACCATGAGATTCTTTCTGCGTGTGAAACTCTTTCCACACTCATCACATGTGAAAAGTTTCTCTCCAGTGTGGATCCTCGTGTGAAGTTTGAGACTTTGTTTGCGTGTGAAACTCTTCCCACACTGATGGCAGGTGAAACATTTCTTGTCTCTTCTTTTCAGTAAAGAAATACTTTCAGTCTGTGACAGAGTTTTTTCTCCAGTTTTGACATGTTTTTCCTCTTCACTCTCCTCATTCTTCAGCATCACATCTGAAACGAAAGTTAAAAAATAAATTTTAAATAAACCATTAAATATCAAAGAGAATTGTAAAGTGAAAGTATACATTAAATCATTAAAAAAAAAAAACTATACAATAGTGCTACAGTTCTGACAGTCCACCTTAGAATTCTATGGTTTTATGTATCAGGACAAAATAAAAAAAAAAACATCTGGTCTTTATTATTTTTCAATATTAAATTAATACAACTTCAGAAGAACAACAACACGACATATCACACTGTCATGATATGTTATGTACTTAAAATGGAGAATCTACAAACCCGATTCCAAAAAAGTTGGGACACTGTACAAATTGTGAATAAAAACAGAATGCAATGATGTGGAAGTTTCAAATTTCAATATTTTATTCAGAATACAACATAGATGACATATCAAATGTTTAAACTGAGAAAATCTATCATTTTAAGGGAAAAATAAGTTGAATTTAAATTTCATGGCATCAACACATCTCAAAAAAGTTGGGACAAGACCATGTTTACCACTGTGTGGCATCCCCTCTTCTTTTTATAACAGTCTGCAAACGTCTGGGGACTGAGGAGACAAGTTGCTCAAGTTTAGGAATAGGAATGTTGTCCCATTCTTGTCTAATACAGGCTTCTAGTTGCTCAACTGTCTTAGGTCTTCTTTGTCGCATCTTCCTCTTTATGATGCGCCAAATGTTTTCTATGGGTGAAAGATCTGGACTGCAGGCTGGCCATTTCAGTACCTGGATCCTTCTTCTGCACAGCCATGATGTTGTAATTGATGCAGTATGTGGTCTGGCATTGTCATGTTGGAAAATGCAAGGTCTTCCCTGAAAGAGACGACGTCTGGATGGGAGCATATGTTGTTCTAGAACTTGGATATACCTTTCAGCATTGATGGTGCCTTTCCAGATGTGTAAGCTGCCCATGCCACACGCACTCATGCAACCCCATACCATCAGAGATGCAGGCTTCTGAACTGAGCACTGATAACAGCTTGGGTTGTCCATGTCCTCTTTAGTCCGGATGACATGGCTTCCCAGTTTTCCAAAAAGAACTTCAAATTTTGATTCGTCTGACCACAGAACAGTTTTCCACTTTGCCACAGTCCATTTTAAATGAGCCTTGGCCCAGAGAAAACGCCTGCGCTTCTGGATCATGTTTAGGTATGGCTTCTTTTTTGACCTATAGAGTTTTAGCCGGCAACAGCAAATGGCACGGTGGATTGTGTTCACCGACAATGTTTTCTGGAAGTATTCCTGAGCCCATGTTGTGATTTCCATTACAGTAGCATTCCTGTATGTGATGCAGTGCCGTCTAAGGGCCCGAAGATCACGGGCATCCAGTATGGTTTTCCAGCCTTGACCCTTACGCACAGAGATTGTTCCAGATTCTCAGAATCTTTGGATGATATTATGCACTGTAGATGATGATAACTTCAAACTCTTTGCAATTTTTCTCTGAGAAACTCTTTTCTGATTTTGCTCCACTATTTTTCGCCGCAGCATTGGGGGAATTGGTGATCCTCTGCCCATCTTGACTTCTGAGAGACACTGCCACTCTGAGAGGCTCTTTTTATACCCAATCATGTTGCCAATTGACCTAATAAGTTGCAAATTGGTCCTCCAGCTGTTCCTTATATGTACATTTAACTTTTCCGGCCTCTTATTGCTACCTGTCCCAACTTTTTTGGATTGTGTAGCTCTCATGAAATCCAAAATGAGCCAGTATTTGGCATGACATTTCAAAATGTCTCACTTTCAACATTTGATATATCTATATTCTATTGTGAATAAAATTTTTTGTAAATTATTGCATTCCTTTTTTATTTACAATTTGTACAGTGTCAACTTTTTTGGAATCAGGTTTGTAAGTACACCCTATGATTTAGTTGCTTGTAGAAGCACCTTTAGCATCAATAACTTGAAGTAATCTTTTTCTATAAGACTTTATCAGTCTCTCACATTGTTGTGGAGGGATTTTGGCCCACTCTTCTTTACAACATTGCGTCAGTTCATTGAGGTCTGTGGGCATCTGTTTATGTACAGCTCTTAAATGTTCCGCCACAGCATTTCAATCGGTTTGAGGTCTGGACTTTGACCTTTGACTTTGGCCAGTGCAACACCTTGATTCTTTTCTTCTTCAGCCATTCTGTTGTAGATTTGCTGGTGTGCTTGGGATCATTGTCCTGTTCAATGACCCAATTTCATCCAAGCTTTAGCTGTTGGACAGATGGCCTCACATTTGACTCTAGTATACACTATATTGCCAAAAGTTTTGGGACACCTGCCTTTACATGCACATGAACTTTAATGACATCTTAATCCATAGGAGTTGGCCCACCCTTTGCAGCTATAACAGCTTCAACTCTTCTGGGAAGGCTTTCCACAATATTTAGGAGTGTGTTTATGGGAATTTTTGATCATCCTTCTAGAAGCGCATTTGTGAGGTCAGGCACTGGTGTTGGACGAGAAGGCCTGGCTCACAGTCTCCGCTCTAATTCATCCCAAAGGTGTTCTATCGGGTTGAGGTCAGGACTCTGTGCAGGCCAGTCAAGTTCCTCCACACCAAACTCGCTCATCCATGTCTTTATGGACCTTGCTTTGTGCACTGGTGCGCAGTCATGTTGGAACACGAATTTTGGAGGTCTGTAGCTACTGAATCTGCAGAAGTTTGGCGACTTCTGCGCACTGCGCGCCTCAGCATGCGCTGACCTCGCTCTGTGATTTTACGTGGCCTACCACTTTGTGGCCGAGTTGCTGTTATTCCCAATTGCTTCCACAATTGCTTGTTATAATACCACTAACAGTTGAGCGTGGAATATTTAGTAGTCAGGAAATTTCACGAATGGACTTATTACACAGGTGTCAACCTATCACGGTACCACGCTTGAATTCACTGAGCTCCTGAGAGCGACCCATTCTTTCACAAATGTTTGTAGAAGCGTCTGCTTGCCTAGTGCTTGATTTATACACCTGTGGTAGTGATTGAACACCTGAATTCAATGATTTGGAGGGGTGTCCCAATACTTTTGCCAATATAGTGTACTTTGGTATGCAGAGGAGTTCATGGTCGACTCAATGACTGCAAGGTGCCTAGGTCATGTGGTTGTAAAACAAACCATCAACCCTCCACCACCATGCTTGACCATTGGTATGAGGTGTTTGTGCTGATATCCTGTGTTTAGTTTTCACCAAACGTGGTGCTGTGCATTATGGCCAAACATTTCCACTTTGGTACCGTCTGTCCAAAGGATATTGTTCTAGAAGTCTTGTGGTTTGTTCAGATACAACTTTACAAACCTCAAGACGTTCTGCCATGTTCTTTTTAGAAAGAAAGTAGCTTTCTCCTAGCAACCCTTCCAAACAAGCCATACTTGTTTAGCCTTTTTCTAAATATACTTCCATGAACTTTAACATGTCAGTTGAGGCCTGTAGAGTCTGAGGTGTAGTTTATGGTTTTTTTGCAATTTCCTTGAACATTGCACGGTCTGACCTTGGGGTGAATTTACTGGGACATCCACTCCTGGGAAGATTGGCAACTGTCTTGAATGTTTTCCATTTGTGAATAATCTTCCTTACTGTAGAATGATGGACTTCCTAGATTGATGGGCTGAAACAATTGCTTCTCTAAGGTCATTGACTAATTGTCTTTCCTCCATTGCATTGTGTTACACATCTGAATGCTCCAGACCAGCAAACTACCGAAAAAATAGAGTTGGTCAAGCTCGCTGATGATCAATTAATCAAAAGCATTTGATTAGCAGTGCCTGACTGCTACTTACCCTCTTCCTAATGATGTGGAAGCAGTGAGGGTGCACTTAGTGTGGCTTCTCCATGTTGGCCTATTTTTGTTAAATATTGACAGTGTATTATGTCATGTGTTGTTGTTCATTTGGGTTGTATTTGCCTAATTTTAAGACTTGCCAAGGACCAGATGATTTTTTATTATGTCCCAATATGTAAAACCATACATTTCAAAAGGGTGTACTTTTTCTATGTGACTTTAGAAGTGTCCCCTATATTATTTGTTTTTTTCCTACTACAAACACTAAATCTGATGAGCTGCTTTCTATCCTTATTCTTCTTCAGCCTCATGAATGAAGAATCAGGAATAAACACCAACCTCTTTGTTCTTCAGTGTGTTTCATTCTGCAGTGTTCTGGATGTTCTCACTGTCCTTCAATAAAGTCTGTCTTTGCAGATTTCAGATCTTCCTGATGGTCTGATGCTCGTCTTCACTTGTAGGCTGATGGGAATATTCCAGCATTTATTGGTGAATTGCAGTGGGAGGAGCTTCACTGAAGGAGGAGGAGCAGATCTGACAAAATCAAGAAGAATCGCTGAGTTTGTTTTTATACTATTTCACACATTTATGTATCTATCTATTTAGTAAAGAAACTTGTAAGTACAAAAGTACACTTGTTTGAAAAGTAAATTAATGGCAAAGTGCTTTATGCTTTTTTATTTATAAGAATTTCATCCACATACTTTTTTACCTACATTTATCTTACCTCTCATTAACATACAGGCAAAAATTATAGAAAAAATAGGGAGTACAACAATTAACAGATACCAAATATAAGTAATGTAAGAATAATAATAAAAAAAAAGAATAAACTTAGAAAAATAAAATGTACAAATTTGAAAGAAACAAATAACGCACCGACTCACTTTAACTTTACTTGTTTTTGTTTGTTGCGTTTTATTTGACATGGTTTATTACGGATTAATGAAATAAATGCTGTTATGATTAGGGCTGAACGATTAATTCCATTTGCGATAATATCGCTATATGATAAAACACGATTTTTTAACCGCAAAGGCTGCGGTTACTCTCTAGTCACGTGACACGCAAGAGTAAAACAGTCTGCAAAAGCAGCTTCAACTTGGCACGTTACGCCTACAGGCCTGACCTAAAGGAAAAAATTGTTTGTGTTTAATCGAGCTAATATTGTGTTGGTCATACTATACAATAGGGGTGGGAGAAAAGATCCTCTCTCCAATGATTCTGGATCAATTCTGAGGTTAGATTTTAACTGCAGGTGCACAATGTCGCTGCGTGCGTTTTAGAAACACCCGTATTCTGCTTGCTTCCATTTCCTCTCTCACACACACCACTCGAACCATAAAATAATATTTCATAACATTCGAAAATGTTGAAGCGAATTACAATGACATTCGCGGGCTTCATTGCACAGGATATGCACTGTGAGAAAAATGCATTTTGCTTGATGTTACGCTTACAGTGTGTGTTCTCGCCCGCCGGTATTTTCCTTACAAATGCTCTACGAAGGCGTCGTTTATGTCGTTAGGAATGCAGTGTGCTTATATATGAAAAATATTAAACTCACTGAAAGAAGGCTTTCAGTTTCAAATGCTCACGCCGCGATTTGTGAAGAGTGCTCGCGCATGCGGCTGTGCGCGTCCCAAAATGCTTTTATGGCGCAAAATTAATGTGAACACAGTCAGTAATGTCTTAAGGAATTAAACAGACAGGACAAACCACATCTTATATTTCAAAAGAGATCTGTGCATTAGTGTGAATCTCCCGCTGTCTATGATGTCATCATTAATAATCACTCACTCTTGAATGGAAAACGTTCAGATACTCTTAAATACTGAAAGCACTTTGCTTGTAATGTTTTTTGTCCCTCTTTATTATTTACTAGTTTTTATGTTTTGAAGTTATATTAGTTTATGTATTTAAAATTCTTAACATGCAATTGTTTTAATTTAATTTTTTAATGTGTAATTATTTTAAAAAGTGGTTATATAATAAAATTACAATTTTATTAATAAGATTAATTAATAAGAAAAAAATTCAAGAATTGTTTTGGAATCGGATCGTGACTCCCAGAATCAGAATCGGATCGTGAGGTGCCTAAAGATTCCCACCACTACTATACAATGGTGTATTGCTCATCTTTGTTAATAAATACAAAAGATAAAGAGATTAAAAAATAAAACGAAGATTAAATCGCAATATTGGTTAAAAAAAAACAAAAAATAAATCCAAAATCGTTCAGCCCTAGTTATCAAACTTACCTATATTTTATGTCTCAATAGCTGATTGTGTCGTTTTCTTAAGTCTGTTGACACCAATAAAATGAGCTTAATGTGGCAATTCACAGATCTGAAGACATCAGCATAATGAATGAGGTGAAAACAGGATCTATAGAGGCTTTTCAGCTGCTCTGATAATAGCGATGAGCCATAGACTATCAATACTCATTAAACAAGCCATTCAGGATCAGCAGCAGATCATCTCACTTTATTCACAGCATCTGCTGCTAGAAGCAGATTGTTGGAGTCAGAATATATGCTGAAAGTGCTCTAATATTACTATTATTTCTCTCAGCTATATAGAAAAAATAGCATTAATATAAAGACAGACACTAATGACACCTTTATCAACCATTGTAATTTGTCTATATGAATCTAAATATAGTTCAATTTCCTAATAACCACATTCATAACAACAAAGTAGTTTGCTAACATCTTACCGTTTTGTACGTGAAGAGAAACAGGCAAATCATAAAACCTTCTTCTATAAAATAATCGTTTAGTTAGCAGACACACAAATAGCGTCATACCCGAAGAAAACATTTTAAAAACGATCCCTTAAATGTTGCTTAAACAAACTGTCTTACCATAATTAGCGTGAACTGTTTACCTCAGAAGACTCGAGACTAACTGAAGGTGGAGCGCGCGAATGATGACGTCATCACCGCGACACGAGCTCAACGGTAGACTATTAAAAAAGCGCGATACTGTTTAAAACGGCAAAACATCTATAAAACAACATATCAAACAAAAATAAAGGTAAAACAGTTACTTATATTGACATATAGCCATTCAATCCCCTTTGTAGTGTGTGGGGTGAAATATATTAGGCATTTATCAAGAAATTTTAAACATGGAAAGCCCCAAACACACTGATTTCATGACTTTCAGACGAAATTAAAATTATGAAATGATTTATTCTTGATGTAAGAAGAATCAGCAGAAAATAAATGTTTCTGATAACATGATTAATAGGCTACTTGGTGTAACAAATAAAAAAAGTTGAAAGTTAAAAATGAAAACGAATTAGATTAATTTCTTTATTAAGCATTTCAAGAGAATAAAAGTGAAGAAGGACAGTTGCAAACCTACATGACTGTATATCTTACATCTGCATATTTAAAAAAAAAGTGATGCATATGCAGTATAAGAACATAAAATAAAAATCATAATAAAGCATAATGATATATATCATGAAGCAAAATTACATACAAGCAAAAAACATAAGACATATAAACATATACAAGTTACAAACCCGATTCCAGAAAAGTTGGGACACTGTACAAATTGTGAATAAAAAAGGAATGCAATAATTTACAAATCTCATAAACTTATATTTTATTCACAATAGAATATAGATAACATATCAAATGTTGAAAGTGAGACATTTTGAAATGTCATGCCAAATATTGGCTCACTTTGGATTTCATGAGAGCTACATATTCCAAAAAAGTTGGGACAGGTAGCAATAAGAGGCCGGAAAAGTTAAATGTACATATAAGGAACAGCTGGAGGACCAATTTGCAACTTATTAGGTCAATTGGCAACATGATTGGGTATAAAAAGAGCCTCTCAGAGTGGCAGTGTCTCTCAGAAGTCAAGATGGGCAGAGGATCACCAATTCCCCCAATGCTGCGGTGAAAAATAGTGAAGCAATATCAGAAAAGAGTTTCTCAGAGAAAAATTGCAAAGAGTTTGAAGTTATCATCATCTACAGTGCATAATATCATCCAAAGATTCAGAGAATCTGGAACAATCTCTATGTGTAAGGGTCAAGGCCGGAAAACCATACTGGATGCCCGTGATCTTCGGGCCCTTAGACGGCACTGCATCACATACAGGAATGCTACTGTAATGGAAATCACAACATGGGCTCATGAATACTTCCAGAAAACATTGTCGGTGAACACAATCCACCGTGCCATTCGCCGTTGCCGGCTAAATCTCTATAGGTCAAAAAAGAAGCCATATCTAAACATGATCCAGAAGCGCAGGCGTTTTCTCTGGGCCAAGGCTCATTTAAAATGGACTGTGGCAAAGTGGAAAACTGTTCTGTGGTCAGACGAATCAAAATTTGAAGTTCTTTTTGGAAAACTGGGACGCCATGTCATCCGGACTAAAGAGGACAAGGACAACCCAAGTTGTCATCAGCGCTCAGTTCAGAAGCCTGCATCTCTGATGGTATGGGGTTGCATGAGTGCGTGTGGCATGGGCAGCTTACACATCTGGAAAGGCACCATCAATGCTGAAAGGTATATTCAAGTTCTAGAACAACATATGCTCCCATCCAGACGTCGTCTCTTTCAGGGAAGACCTTGCATTTTCCAACATGACAATGCCAGACCACATACTGCATCAATTACAACATCATGGCTGCGTAGAAGAAGGATCCGGGTACTGAAATGGCCAGCCTGCAGTCCAGATCTTTCACCCATAGAAAACATTTGGCGCATCATAAAGAGGAAGATGCGACAAAGAAGACCTAAGACAGTTGAGCAACTAGAAGCCTGTATTAGACAAGAATGGGACAACATTCCTATTCCTAAACTTGAGCAACTTGTCTCCTCAGTCCCCAGACGTTTGCAGACTGTTATAAAAAGAAGAGGGGATGCCACACAGTGGTAAACATGGCCTTGTCCCAACTTTTTTGAGATGTGTTGATGCCATGAAATTTAAAATCAACTTATTTTTCCCTTAAAATGATACATTTTCTCAGTTTAAACAATTGATATGTCATCTATGTTGTATTCTGAATAAAATATTGAAATTTGAAACTTCCACATCATTGCATTCTGTTTTAATTCACAATTTGTACAGTGTCCCAACTTTTTTGGAATCGGGTTTGTACATAGTCCATATTTCGAGTTGATCTGAATCTTGAAGATGAACTTTATTCTCTGTGACAAATTTAGACGATGTTTCTTTCACCAGTTGCTCGCTGTGGCTGCCCTGCTGAAAAAAAAAAATTAACTTTATTTTAATAGCCTATAAAAATTGCCATTTGTAGACATTTACATAAGCCAATATTTAAAAAGGCTTTAAAAGTATTGTTAGTTCATGTTAACTATTGTGTAGGATAGTGTTAATGGCTACACAACCTTATTTAAGTGTTCCAGGTACATTAAACATGAAATGGTTCCATGGAGAGACTAGAATATAATTTTCCAACTAATCCTAAACCAAATTTTCTTCACGCAATAGTAAGAACAGCCCTAGAGAGAGAGAGCTGTCATCTGCTCATGTGATCTCAGTGGACATCCTGAGGAGAGATCCAGGGTTCCCACGGGTCCTTGAAATCCTTAAAAGTTTGTGAATCTGAAAAAACTATTTCAAGGCCCTGGAAAGTTTTCGAAAATAAACATACATAGATACAGGTCCTTGAAAGTGCTTGAATTTATTTTGTTCAATAAGTTTTCTGGAAAAAATTCTGCATTATTCCCTCCAGTCGACTAATGTGTTATTTCACCAACACTTCGTGGCCTAAGCATACTATCTTGCTTGATTTATGTTAGTTACACACATTTACGTTAACATTGCGTTAAGTGTTTACCACGTGAGGTACTTTGTGTTGTATGTTGCCATGATGTTCACGTGCACACTAAACTACTACGATGGTACCTCAACGTTTTCAGTGCTTACACCGAACCCAAATATGTTCAATGACTGTATATTGTGCTCAATAAACATAAAACATTTGTGATAATCTGTTGCCCAAATATTTTATTTAATGTAATGTTGAATTGCTTTGCTTGTTAAGATAATGTAAACCCATGAGGCAAGAAAAACTTAAAGCATATTCATATATCTTAAAACTTCTGGTTACACTTTTCAATAAAATCCATGTAAAAGTTAATATCAGATCATGTTAGAATACAGTATAGGATGTACCGAATATTCTTCAGTTTTATGCAAAACAGAAATACGACAAATAGAATATCAGATCTCTGTCATATGGCCAAAAAAATGCTTTTTTGCATAGTTGTGTTTGACACATGAAAACTGTAACAATGTCTCTTAAAAGGAAACACGATGTAACCTTGCTCTCACTTGAAATGTGTCCCCACATTAAGTCCTTGAATTTGTGGGTACTGGACCTCGAAAGTCCTTGAAAGGTCCTTGAATTTGAAGTTAACCAAGGTGTGGGAACCCTGGAGATCAAATGTTGGCTGCTCAGAAATGTGTCAATGAGAGCTACGGACGGAGCGCGAGCGCAATCCAGTGAAAGTGCAGCGCGTATCTGTGAAGGAGAGCTATGAGGGCGCGAACGATGGCGCACAACGTCTCCATTAATTTGCGCATGTAGTAATTTAATGTTTATATATACGATTGATTCCATTCTTAGCATTTTAAATCGATTATTGAGCGAAATCAATGATTCACGATTCAAAAATACGCATCAAGGTTGATGCATATGCATCGTCAGGATTTGTAATCGATGCATCGAGAAAACGAGTGAATTGTTACACCCCTACTAATTATGTTGTTTCAGAGCCCGAGTCTCTGCGTGAAATGGAGCCGCGATATCAAAGTCCCGGCCACACTCCCACATAATCAATCGCAAGCACACGCCCCTGAACTTTTTTTTAAAAAGCTCCAATTTTAAAGTCCCAGTGAACCGGAAGTTACAACTGATTTTATTTCAGTGCTGTGACGTATTTCCAAGTGAAACAGAATATTGAATAGAGGGCAGGGTTTTACTTCAGCGCTCCTCCTCTCCATCTCGCGCTCACAGCAGACTAACAGTTGGAGGGGAGTGGTTAAGGATATTCAAACCCAAGTCGTCAAACTGCCGTCATCTGAGAAGGAACGCCATTCCAGACCGGAAGATACTTTTCAGATTTTGATTAGAGATTACCATGGCAAACAATTTTTTTCTGAGTATTAACTTGCACGGATTAATTGTTCACCCTAAGACCAGTAATGTGTGCTAACAAAGTAAATAAGATCGATTTTGATTTCATGAGGACTTTAATGTCTGACGATTGCAGTACAAATGAACTACTAACCACATAGTTGTATACTGAAAAAAGCCTGTTGGTGCCTCTGTGATGACTTAAAGGGATAGTTCACCCAAAAATGAAAATTAGCCCATGATTTACTCTCCCTCAAGTCATCCTAGGTGTGTATGACATTCTTCTTTCAGACGAATACAATCAAAGTTATATTAAAAAATATCCTGGCTCTTCCAAGCATTATAATGGCATTAAATAGCAGCCCAAAATTTGAAGCCCATAAAAGTGCATCCATCCATTATAAAAGTGCTCCACACAGCTCCGGGGATTAATAAAGGCCTTCTGAAGCGAATCGATGGGTTTGTGTAAGAAAAATATCCATATTTAACACATTCTAAAAGTAAAATATCTAGCTTCTGGCGGACCGCTTTCCGTATTCAACGAAAAAAAGCTGGTGCAACGTTGACATCGGACGTAGTGTAAGCGTTTTGAATTGCGAGAAGTGTTACACTTTCTGTGTAAGTTGAATACGGAAGGCAGTCTAGCAAAAGCTAGATATTTTACTTTATAACGTGTTAAATATGGATATTTTTCTTACACAAACGCATCGCTTCACTTCAGAAGGCCTTTATTGGCTTGGATTAGTTTTATAATGGATGGATGAACTTTTTTTGGTATGGTAGCCATTCACTGCCATTACAATGCTTGGATTAGCCAGGACATGTTTTAATATAACTCTGATTGTATTCGCATGAAAGAAGAATGTCATATACATCTAGGATGGCTTGAGGGTGAGTAAATTATGGGATAATTTTCATTTTTGGGTGTCATTTTAAGCTGTCAATCACCCCTGTTTTATAACATCAAAAAACTAAAACCAAACTTATTTAAAAAAAAAAAAATTGAACACTTGGACTTACATTAGTGTGACCTGTTACAATGTTCCAAACCATCTTTGGAAAAAAAAAAAATATTTTTTTTTAATGTAATTTGATTGTTTAGTTTGGCTCACGTCCCATTTGTTTACATGAAGAGGGCTGGGTTTATGAGCTATACTGGGACCAACCACCTGGTGGCGATCAGAATACTTTGGCTTCGCTTTTCAGGACTTGTGCGGCACACCCGGTGAAAACGGTGACGTCATGCGCATGCATGTTACGTGTTCAGCCTATAGGCACATAGTGCTTCTTTACAAAGTGACATCGCCAACTACTGGCCTGGCAGCAGAATACAGTGTGTTTAGTAATTTTCACGTATCCGCGTGATCGTTTGACAATGTTGTTGCCTGTACGTGCAAAAACAAAGGAAAAACGTTTATATTTTTAGTATATCGTTGTCGTGTAAACAAATCAGAGCCGGCCAAAAGCATAAGCGAACTAAGCGGCCCACCAGGGGCCCCCAAGAGCACATGAAATGACTTCTTGCTGCATGTTAATTTATGATGATTGAAATCGCAAAATGGCCTTAAACAATTACTAAATAAACTGCGAAATGTTAAGTTTTCTAATATATGCACGGATTGATTCTAAGAGTGCTGCACGAGCTCACAGCGCCATCGGCTGGACACTATTAGCTTGTTAGCCAGGGTTCAAAGTGCAAAGTGCCAGAAAAATCAGCACTAAAATGGTGCTACTCGTCAGTTGCCCGGTAACCTTTTTATGAATGGATGCATTTGAGAACGTGATATGGTTTAGTGCGAATATCTTAACTGACTGGACGGAGTACAGCATAACTTTCAGTTTCTCAGTAAATGCATCTCTGCAAGTGCTATATGTTTGAGTCGCTCAAATTATCATTTGGGAACGTAATATGCACCAAACATCTTCCCAAATTTATAAATCTGTTGTTGTTAAAAGAAGCACTAAGGTCTTTCTGCGTGTTTCTGCCAAAATAAAAGCTCTGTTTAACGTTTAAAAGAAATCAACATTTCTTGTTTTTAAAAGAAGTCTCTTCTGCTCACCAAGGCTGCATTTATTTGATCAAAATTACAGTAAAAACAGTTATATTGTGAAATATTATTGCAATTTAAAATAGCTGTTTTCTATGAGAATATCAAGTAAATTGTAATTTATTCCTGTGATCAAAGCTGAATTTATCATCATTACTCCAGTCTTCAGTGTCACATGATCCTTCAGAAATCATTCTAATATGATGATTTGATGATCAAGAAACATTTATGATTATTATCAATGCTGAAAACAGTTGTGTAAACATCTTTTTAGGATTCTTTGAAAGCTTTCTATTTCAGATAAATGCTGTTCTTTTGAACCTTCTATTCATCAAAGAATCCTGGGGGAAAATTGTGAGCATATTCAGCATAAGAGACTTATTTTAAAAACATTAAAAAAAAATTCATACATATCCCAGTCTGAACTGTTGTACTGTAAGACTTTGAATATTAAAGTGCAAATTAACACCTGAGCACTCTTGTGGGTTTGCTACTGTTACAATTAAAAACCGTATAAGGGTAAAAACATGACATGCAGACATGATGTAAGCAACACAGCTACAACTAACAAAATTGATAATGGGTGTGCGAATTCAAGAACTGACAATAATCAATTGTATTGGTGGCACTGAGGGGCCCCCAAATAACATTCTGCTTAGGGCCCCATAAAGGCTTGGGCCGGCCCTGAAACAAACCCTCATACTGAAGAGATTTTATTGATCGACTGTATTATTGTGTCAGGTTTGGTGAAGACGTGTCGTCAGACCTGAAAGTGCTGGATCTGAGGAGATGATCTACTTACTGTGATTGTTTTTTATATGACTGTGTAAAGAAGACAATTGAGTGAAAGTCTTCCCACACTGATCACATATAAATGGTTTCACTCCAGTGTGGATCATCTCGTGTGTTCTCAGATGTCCTGTCTGATTGAATCTTTGGTCGCAGTGTGAACACTTGTAAGGTTTCTCTCCAGTGTGGATCCTCTGGTGCCGTTTCAAATCTGCAGTTGTAATAAAACTTTTCCCACACTCATAGCACACATTAACTTTTTCACCAGTATGTATTTTCTGATGAACTTTTAAATTGTCCAGATAATAAAAACTCTTTCCACACAAAGAACATGAATGTGGTTTCTCCTGTGAATGACATTTCAGGTGTCTCTTCAGGCCTGAAGCCCACAAAAATGTTTTGCCACATTGATCACATTTGTGAGGTTTCTCTCCAGTGTGGATGACCATGTGTGCCTTAAGGGTCCCTTGCTCTGCAAAACTCTTTCCACACTGAACACACGTGAATGGTTTCTCTCCAGTGTGGATCCTCATGTGAACCTTGAGATTCTTTTTGTATGTGAAACTCTTTCCACACTGACGGCAGGTCAAACATTCCTTGTCTCTTTTCAGTAAAGAAATACTTTCAGTCTGTGAGCGAGTTTTTTCTTCAGTGTTGACATGATGTTTCTCCTCCTCTTCACTCTCCTCATTTTTCACCATCACGTCTGAAATAAAAGTAAAAAAAAAAAAAAAAAAAAAAAGTTAAATAATTTAAAAAAAATCATTAAAAAAAAAAAAACGTTGGACCGACGAATAGGAATCTCGCCAATCTACTTTGAGTAACTAAACAAGCCAATGCACATTGGCATGCAATGATTGCAGCAGCTGCTCTGCCTCACAGCGCGGGTATAAATGAGCAGCAGGTGCTTGCATTTAATCAGGTTTTCGCCGAGGAGCCGAGCCGGTGACCCGGCACCCCAGCAGTGTACAGCAGTCATGGCGACCGGGCGTGGCATCTCCGTTCCCTCCTTCAGGGAACGAGGGTTACATATGTAACCGAGACATTCCCATTCAGTCGGTCAACTCCTCTGGAAAGGGAACACTGCGGAAGACACATCCTACCCCGAAGGAGTTATGTGGAGTATATCTGCTACAAAGAGGTTTTAGCCAGCCTAATACCGGTTCTCAAGGATTCAGCGGGAATAGGCCTGGTGCCAGGACTCGACAGGATTTACTCTGAAGAATATAAGCGCCACAGTTCAGGGTTCAGCAAGTTGACAAAGAGCCTGGGCCTCTCTGTGCTTCTACCCGTTTGAGGTGAGAACACATAAGGGCACCGGCTCTACACAAAGGCTATAGAATCTAGCAAAAGCTCTACAGATATCTGTCAGCGAGGTGCCACGTGCCAGCACTCAGGAGGATGCAACGCTCCTGGTAGAGTGAGCTCGCACCCTGAGTGGGCAGGGCACACCTTGTGCTTGGTAAGCCAAGGCAATGGCATCCACTATCCAGTGGGCCATCCTCTGCTTGGAGACAGCCTTTCCCTTCTGCTGGCCTCCGTAACAGACAAAGAGCTGCTCTGAGGTCCTGAAGCTTTGTGTTCCATCCACGTACAGACGCAGAGCGGGACAGAGCAAAGCCAGGGCTGGGTCTGCCTCCTCTGGGGGCAGCGCTTGCAGGTTCACCACCTGGTCCCTGAAGGGAGTGGCAGGAACCTTGGGCACATAGCCAGGCCGGGGTCTCAGTACCACGTGGGTGTCACCCGGCCCAGACTCTAGGCACGATTCGTTGACCGAAAATGCCTGCAGTCCCCTACCCTCTTGATAGAGGCCAGTGCAGTCAGCAGCAAAGTCTTTATGGACAGAATCTTTAGTTCTGATGGCAAAGGCTCAAATGGGGCATTCTGAAGAGCTCTAAGCACCAGAGCAAGATCCCAAGAGGGTATGGAGGGGGGTCGAGGAGGATTTAACCGCCTAGCCCCCCCTAAGGAACCTGACGACCAGGTTGTGCTTCCCAACCGACTTACCTCCCATGGGGTCATGATATGCAGATAGTGCAGCAGCATAGACTTTGAGGGTGGAGGGAGACAGCCTTCGCTCCAACCCTTGCTGCACTAATAATAATTTTAAACCGAAGATTGAAACGCTTGGATTGATTAAACATGAATAAATGCTTTTCATGTTTGGAAATGTTTGAAGAAGCAACATGTCAAATGCACGTTATAAGTGACTCAAACTCACAGTGATTTCAGATGGACCAGCATTTACTACTGATCACAGAGCTATCCTGCACTGACAAACTGAAAAAAAAAAACCTTAAACACAGCCTTTGCAATTTCATAATCACGATAAGCCAAATCGGTTTATGTGATTTCATGTTAATTGCCATTAATCGTGCAGCCCTAGCCTGAGCCTCTCTGAACTGTCTCCAGATCAGCTGGACCGCCTGGGGGTGGAGTCGCCATTTTCCTGGTAGCGCAGCTCGAGAAAGCTCGTCGGCCACACGGTCGAGCGGACCGGGCACATGAATGGCCCGAAGCGACCTCAGATGCTTCTGATTCCAGAGGAGGAGATGGCGGGCGTGTTGCGAGACATGCGATGGGAGCATAGACCACCTTGTCGGTTGATGTACGCAACGGTTACAGTGTTGTCCGTACAGGCAAATACATCTTTGCTCTGTATCGGCTCAGAGCAAGACGTACTGCTAGCAACTCAAGACAGTTTATGTGCCAAAGCAGGTGCGGGGCCGTCCAAAGCCGACACTGCATGCCCGTTGTACGTGGCCCCCCAGCCCGTGGCGGAGGCAACCGTGAACACCACAGCATGTCTGGACACCTGTTCCAAGGGCACTCCTCCCCGAATAAACAAGGGGTCTGACCAAGGTTTGGCGATAGGCCGGTGTGATACTCACCCGGTGAGCGCAGCGCTGCCACGCTCATCTCGGGACTCAGCCATGAAGCCAATGCTGAAGCTGTCTCATATGAAGCAAACTGAGCGGTGTTACTGCCGCTGCGGGTGCCATATGCGAAAACATGAACCACCCACAAACACCGTTTCAGCATGCATATGCCCAGGCATGTGAGACAGTGATCATGGCCGTCAATGAAGACAGGAAACAACCACATCCAGAAACACACAGGTAGAAATGTCATCTTTAAAAAGACGCAAGCTCTACCTGTGTAAGCTCTTTTAGGGAAACTGCTCTCCTCGGTGCTCTCTCTCTCATAGAAGGTGCAGCTCTTACCAGCCGTGAGAATGGCTTTTCAGTGCCCTTAACAGCGCACCAAACCAGTTTTGATATCTACTTGAAGAGCTTGACTCGTTATAATGTTAACACACGTTTGTAGAGAGCAGGAAACATACACCGCTCGGCTTTAATCAGCGAAAACCTGATTAAATGCAAGCATCTCCTGCTGCAATCATTGCATGCCAATGTGCATTGGCACGTTTAGTTACACTCAAAGTAGATTGGCTTCTCTAGCAATATTCCTATTCGACGGTCCAATGGTCTGAACTGCTTTCTATCCTTATTGTTCTTCAGCCTTGTGAATGAAGAATCAGGAATAAACACCAACCTCTTTGTTCTTCAGTGTGTTTCATTCTGCAGTGTTCTGGATCTCTCATGTTCTCACTGTCCTTCAATAAAATCTGTCTTTGCAGATTTCAGCTCTTCCTGATGGTCTGATGCTCGTCTTCACTTGTAGGCTGATGGGCATATTCCAGCATTCATTGGTGAATTGCAGTGGGAGGAGCTTCCCTGAAGGAGGAGGAGCAGATCTGACAAAATCAAGAAGAATTCACTGAGTTTGTTTTTATACTACTTCACACATTTTAAGTATTTATGTTCACTTATCTATCTATCTAGTAAAGTATTAAGCGTTTTCGAATATTCCCTTTCATGCAGCGTGTAATATAGCTGTTTGTGAATGTAAAAGGTCAATCTTACTTCTGTAACATTCATATGTAACAATGTATCAAATTTGCATAGTGCCCACAAACAACGTCTATTTTGACCCGCTTATCCACTAAAGATGGGACAGTAACCAGTAGGGGTGTGCGATATTGACAAAAAATTATATCTTGATATTTTCTGGGATTTTGTCGATAATGATCTGGATATATTTTGCTGAGAGTGTGTTATTGTGTTGGTACATTGGCAGGTTTAAGACTGCCGTGGACAGCTGACCTCTAAAGATTTTGTGCTGTGGTTTGCAGCAGTGACAGAAATTCATGATTTTTACCTTTTATCTGCATTTTTACCTAATTAAATGTAGCCTATGCATAATTTGTCAAATTATTACATTTAATCAATAAATTAAATTAGAATAATAAGACAATTAGGGCCCTATGATTTCCGCAATACAGAAAATGCGGACGGAATCGCGGAATCCAGTCATAAAAACAGAATTTACTGTATAACGCAGAATTTGTCAATTTTTTGATGAATAAAGGCAGGTCAGTAGTTAAATCAAATCACGATATAGACTAGTGTCTGTGAATATTAAACCGCTAAAAAGGCTATTTAAATACAAATCCTGCAAATACAAAAACGCACAGAGACTCAAAGGTGATGGTCTTCACAGCAACCCGTCAAAATAAAAGTTCGGTTTAACTTGACTGAAATATATTACTGTTGTACAGTAGAATTTAGATATGTCTCAATGTAATAATAATGCTAACACTAATAATAATAATAATAAATTATCAAAACTTTATTTAAGGAATAATAACTTTTTTCTTCTATGTTTTAATTTTAACAGTAAAGCTCATTGTACAGCACATTGTTTGACAAAAAAAAAGTTTAATTTAATATGATTAAAAGATTAATGAATGTTTTATGCCTTCATTTGATTACCAGAAAATACACAACACAGAATTTGTGAGAAAAAAAAAAAAACATTTCAAAGAAGAAAAAAAAAAAAAGAAAGTCGCTGCAATAGGGGGAGCCGTTTTCGTGACCACCCACTGTTGTAAAGCGAACGCAAGGCAAGTGGACTTTGACCTCAATACTAAAACTACGTCTGGGAAATAATAACGTGAAGCTTGAGCCAAAGAACAACTCCGACAAGACTAGGGTGACATTTAAGGGATAATAATGTATATTCATTGTACATTTATTACACAGATTTTCTTTACCACATAAATACCAATAAATAATTACGGGGACATATTGAATTGAGATTAATGTTTTAAATCTTACCTGTTTATAAATCCTTTTTGTACAGTGTACAAAACAATCGTCCAGACAAGATGATCACAAGAAGTTACAGTAATAATTATAGTAGTATTAATAGTAAAGTCCTCTGATTTCATTTTTGATACAATCAAAAACAGAGACGCAACGAGAGAGCGAGTCCGTTGTGATACGTGGATGTGCGCTGTGTTATAATGCGTTGCTATTGACGACGGCCATTATAAGGAAGGAAATCCCACAGAATAGAATCTTGCTTATAAAGTGCATAGAGCTGCTTGTTTTATTTGTTGTTTGTTGTTACTGTTTCATCCCTAACCATTAAAATGGACTCCAAAAAAATTTAAACGGAAAAAACGGAATTAGGAAAAAAATAAAACGGATTTCATAGGGCCCTACACAATAGGGCTGTTTCCAATCAAATGAAATCAGTATCAGTATTAAATGAAATAACATGACTGTCTTTAAAAAACATTTTCTAATAGTTGAACCTCTTTTTAGCTTTACATGGTTTTCTAAACATGCGTCACTCGTGCGAAATGCGAAAGCAAAGTCAAAGTTTTCCGTCTAGAAAATGCTTAAAATACGCGTTCTGTGTGAAGGCCTGGTTTCAGTTGTGACTAAACCAAGATCTTCTCCGCACTGAGCTTCTCTATTTCTCTAATATTTTGAATGAACAGTACAGCAGTGCCACATCTAACTAAGATGATCTAACTAAGCATCATCATTGCACCTAAGGCTCCCTGATGCACACCTAAAATTCAAAAGCACCGTTTTTGCATTTGAATTAGGGCTGGGCAGTAAACAACATCATTTCAAATCGCGATAAAATTGGTGTCGATAACGATGATAAGCTCTGGACATTTGTACTCGATTTGAATTAATCTAACAACCAATCACACAGCAGAAATAAACGCGTCAGCGTGCAGCTTTTAACTTGCATGTCAAAGTACATGCTGGCAAAGAAAACTCGACACGAGAAGGAACAAATGAGTGGAAGTGGCGACACACGTTAAATCGAAAGTGAAACTAACCTTGAGTTATCATTCAAAGATGACGAAATTGTCAATAAAAGGTAGCACGAATTCAGTTACTCATTTGAACTGCGCCACACAGACCATTTATCTCAGGTCAAAGTCCAAACGGCAGCGCAAAGCGAGCTTACTATAGCAGATACGTTTACTCCGATCGGTCTCTGTTACGCGAGCACTAAACAGCGCTGTGAGATCCAGTTAGGGATGTCACGATACCTAAATTCCAGTAGTCGGTACCAACACCATAAAAATTTTACGGTTCTCGGTAGGGCTGGGCAGTATATCGAGTTTGTACGATATATCGACATATTTTTTAGAAACGATATGGATTGAGGCAATACCGTTTATATCGATATACAGTAGTTTTATACGAGCGCATTTGAAAAATAGCAGAAGACGCAGAATGAGCTGATGCAGGGAAAGTGCATGATACAATTTGTCCTAAACATGACGCATTTTTGTTGGACCTACAAGTAAGTGTAATTTTATGAAAGTGACCATTATAATGGGGTAATAAAATGTAGGCTACTATAATTAGTCGGTGCTTTTGTTTTTATTTTCATTTTTAGTTTAGTGAATTTAAAAAATAAAAATTATTTTTGTTTTTAGATTGATATAGTACAATAAAATGTTACAATGTCTGAATGTAATGTAATTTTAACCCCCTTTTTGCACAAAATATATTGCATAGCCTACATTTATTACATTCACTATATTTGTTTTCATAGCCTTCAATATAAACATTGTTTGTAGGACAACACTGGATATAGAATGTGGATGTGAAATAACATTTTTTTTTTTAAATAAATACTTTTTTTTTTAATCCAAATAGAAAAAGGTAGAAAATACCGAGATACATATCGTAACCAAAAAACACCGACATATTTTTTGGCCATATCGCCCAGCCCTAGTTCTCGGTACCAATTTCGGTACCACAGCAAAAAAAAAAAAAAGTTTAATTTTATTTAACTATTTAAAAAAATATGAAAATAAAATCAATGAGTTTATTATTTATGATGATAATCATTATAAGTAAATAATACATATAAACATTTAAAGGCTACATGCTGTTTAAAAGTAAACATTGTTTATAAAAAAGATCAAGTGAAAAATAAGCAACCCTCTAGGCACACCTAATAATAATAATTATTATTAGTAGTAGTAGTAGCATTATTATTACATTGAGACGTAGCTAAATCTACTGTACAACAGTAGCCTAATATATTTGTGTCAATTTCTTTAAGTTAAACCAAACTTTTATTTTGACGGGTTGCCGTGAAGACCTTTGAGTGTCTGTGTGTTCATGATATGACAGTTTTCTCAAGTGAAACGGTAAATGCACATGAAGTAACTCTCAGATCGGAGTTTATGAAGTTCATGCGTTCATGTCCTCACATAGTAACACGGCAGAGGCTAAAAGGACGCATAGCCTAACTATTACGCACCTTTCGAAGTGAGAGCAGCGGAGCTGCAGAACGAGTAAAGCCTACTCTATCTCTAGACGTTTTAAATGTTTTTAAATCTGAAAACTGCAAAAAGCAACAAAATTGTCAAACATCCATTTAGCGCATGTTCAGAGGTAAACTACTGAAAAACAGCGTTGGTTCTCTCAATACTGTATGTTTATCTTTAGTTATTCTGTTTATTGTTTTATAAGCTTTTATGTAATTTCTCCTTTTGTATTTAAAATATTCACAAATTTGTTAACTATAGCATGGAACATCTGATATTCTGTTTGTCACATATGGGCAAGTGGGCGTGTTTTGTTGTCTAAACACCTTTATAACGATCGCGTTAGTTGAGCTATATGCTCGATGGGCGCCACCATTTTAGTTTGTGCTGCGGTTCAGAGAATCGGATCTATTGGATACGTGAATTCACCCACTTCTCCCGAAATACATGAAAGTAAGTGGCAGGTGAACTGGGAGAAGAATAGATGAAACTTTCTAGTTACTTACACAATGTATATCTGATATGAATAAAACGTGTCTAATTATAACTGAAAGGATTATTATTGCCACTTCTATAGACATCAGTGTGTATTTTACAAACTCTTAAATGTATTGTTTTGCTGGTACTTATATGTATTTGGTTTTAACTGTGGTTATAATCTAAATGTACGATACTATGGAAGACCAATGGTTAATTTTAATAAAACTCAGTCAGAATATTTACATTTTAACATATAAAAATTAGGTTGTTACAATTTTTACAAATGTCCATGTTTTTGTTAATGAACAAATTTACATCTGCATCCTAACTCCAGTTACTACTACTGTCAACTCACTGTCAAATGTGCATTTGACAAAACACGTAATATTATTAATATTGCAGCCTACACTGCAAACTCTGCAGAAGATACGTGCCATCAAAGTCAGGCAACACAAACCTGTTTCATGACTAGAAAATGACTGGAAAAGTGTAAAGAATTCAAAAATGTTAAGTGTTTGTCATGTTCTGACAAAAAAAAAAAAAAAAAGAGTTTAAAACCCAAATTAACAGTCTGGTTTCTACAACTTTCACTTAGGAGCAAAAATCTGCCTTTATTCTAAGTAATTGCTGCTAGAAACAGATTGTTGGAGTCAGAATATATGCTCAAAGTGCTCTTATATTACTATTATTTCTCAAATGATACAGAAAAACAGCAGTAATATAAAGACAGACACTAATGACTTTATCAACCATTGTAATTTGTCTATATGAATCTAAATATAGTTATATTATTTCCTAACAACTACATTCATAACAACAAAGCGGTTCGCTAACATCTTACCGTTTTGTATGTGAATCGAAACAGGCAAACAAACCCTTCTTTAAAAAATAGCGTTTTAGTTAGCAGACACACAAATGACGCCGAACCAAATGAAAACATTTTAGAAATGACATCGTAAATGTTTTTAAAACAAACTGTCCTACCACGAAATGGCGTGAACTGTTTACCTCAGAAGACTCAACACTGACTGAAGGAGCGCGCGCTAGTGATGACGTCATCGCCGCGAGACGAGATCAACGGTAGATTATCAAAAATGCGCCATATACTGTTTAAAACGGCAAAACATATCAAACAAAATTAATTGTATAAATAGATACTGATGTAAGACAGGTAGCCATCTCACAAAAAGATAAATAACTAAAATTAAGAAAATATTTTTCCTGACGCAAATTTAGGCTACAATCAACAGACAAAAGTTGTTGATAAAATGTAAAAAGATAACAATGTAATAAAAATGTTACATTTAATCAATTACGCAAAAGCAAATACAAAAATTGACTAAACAAACCATATCTAGTTTTGATACAATAAAAAAAATGTATTATTATTTTCACTGTACCTGATGATGCAAGGAGGAGATCCAGTCAGACGAAGAAATTTATTTCTTAATAGCCAATGATCAAACCATAAACGATAATAATTCAAAATTTAATTAAAAAAAAAAAAAAAATACACATAACCAGTTGAACACCACTTCTAATATTTCAAAGTAAAAATCATATATTTGAGTAAAAATATAAGTAGAAATCTGAGTAACATATACTTCCAAGTTCCAGTGCCAAGTTCCTCTTTTTGCTACAATTGTGGTCAGAATTATTGTCCCCCTTGGTAAATATGATGGCTGTAAAAATCTGCATTGTTTATCCTTTTGATCTTTAATTGAAAAAGTTTGCAAAAATCTAACCTTTCATTGAAGTAGAAGAATTGAAATTAGGGGGAAAATCACATTATGAAACAAATGTTTTTCTCCAAAACACATTGGACACAATTATTGGCACCCCTAGAATTTTTTATGAGTAAAATATCTTTGAAGTATATTCCCATTCATTTAAAAAAAAAAAAAAAAAAAATTAGCACACCAGGGTGACAAGGAACATGAAATTGTCAGCCATGACTTCATGGAGTATAAATGTGAGGAAACACAAAGGCAAAATTCCCTTAATCATCATCACAATGAGTAAAACCAAAGAATAATTATTTGACTTTAACTAGTATAAGAAACGAGTCTGTCAGCCCATAAAGACAGCCATTCAAGACAGATGTAATTCTGCAAAATGTATTATGGTTATGAGAAATAAAAATTTCAGCTCTGTAGGTTTTAAATGGAGGGTTATTTACATGGTTATAAAAATAAAACCTATAAAATAAGTTATTTTAAGGCAAATCCTCAAGTACAGCAGAAAACTCACAAATGGTGCAGTACTTAAACTACCCCGTAAAATACAAACATACACTGATCACTGACAGGTGAAGTGAATAACACTGATTATCTCTTCATCACAGCACCTGTTAGTGGGTGGGATATATTAGGCAGCAAGTGAACATTTTGTCCTCAAAGTTGATGTGTTAGAAGCAGGAAAAATGGGCAAGTGTAAGGATTTGAGCGAGTTTGACAAGGGCCAAATTGTGATGGCTAGACGACTGGGTCAGAGCATCTCCAAAACTGCAGCTCTTGTTGGGTGTTCCCGGTCTGCAGTGGTCAGTATCTATCAAAAGTGCTCCAAGGAAGGAACAGTGGTGAACCGGCGACAGGGTCATGGGCGGCCAAGGCTCATTGATGCACATGGGGAGCGAAGGCTGGCCTGTGTGGTCCGATCAAACAGACGAGCTACTGGAGCTCGGATTGCTCAAGAAGTTAATGCTGGTTTGGGGCTGCATAGCCGCCGGTATTCCCTGGTGGCTGTGGCTCTTTCAGCAGGATAATGCGCCCTGCCACAAAGCAAAAATGGTTCAGGAATGGTTTGAGGAGCACAACAACGAGTTTGAGGTGTTGACTTGGCCTCCAAATTCTCCAGATCCCAATCCAATCGAGCATCTGTGGGATGTGCTGAACAAACAAGTCCAATCCATGGAGGCCCCACCTCGCAACTTACAGGACTTAAAGAATCTGCCGTTAACATCTTGGTGCCAGATACCACAGCACACCTTCAGGGGTCTAGTGGAGTCCATGCCTCGACGGGTCAGGGCTGTTTTGGCAACAAAATTGGGACCAACACAATATTAGGAAGGTCATAATGTTATGCCTGATCGGTGTATTCCTTCCCTAGGAAAAGTAAAGTGTTTGAGAGCTCTCTTGTATGGGATGATTTTAGTATCATAATGATTAATAAATGCACGCACATCTATCCATGAACTTGATAAATGTTGCAGATATGTTTGACTCGCGCACACAACAAAGAAGATGTGCATTTGTAAATCAGGTGACACGTGCATTCATTGAAGTCAATCTTATTTAATTCATTTGGATTTTGAGACTTTCTTTTCGAGGTTTTCAAGCATTTCACAACCCACACACAAACTACCAATGAATAAGCCTGGTGCTGATTATTAATGTGTGTACAAAAATCACTGCATCAATGGTGAATTGAGTAGAAATCATTACAGCCCAATTGGGAGATTGTGTTGAACCCGCCCAATCTGGCAACACTCAACTAATGGTGAAGTCATGAATCTCATGATGGCGATGCGAAATCAAGCGTAGCTTTATCAAGACGCGCTAAATATTGCTAACAACAACAAAATGTTTATAATATAAACAAAAATAAGGCTAAAACACGCTGGTGTAACGGGAAAAAAAAATTTATATAAAAAAATTATTAAAATAATCAAAATATTATATATATATATATATTATTATTATTATTATTATTTTTATTTAATATAAAAAATATTTTACTTATTTATTATTTGACTATCTGCTAATAAATAAATAAGAAATTAAGAAATAAATCAATCTCATGTAGGTTAAAAAAATAAAACTTTTAGGCAGTAAGGCTTTATCATGAAATGTAAAACATGGAAAGTCCAAAAAGCAATCATAATAGTCAAATCAATATTATGAATTGATTAATTCTTGACACAAGTAGAATCACCAGCCAAGGCAAGGCAAGTTTATTTATATATCACATTTCATACACTATGGTAATTCAAAGTGCTTCACATAGAAAGGGGAATTTAAATAATCACAAAATAAAGGCAAGGAAAATTAAAACAGTTATAAAAGGAATTAAAAGAGCAACAAAGATGATACAGTTATAAAAATGGACAGACAATAAAAATGGACAATAAAAGTTATTGATAAAACGAGTAACGAGTTTCATCCATGATTACTTGAAAATGAATGAGACAGATCTCTCTCTTTATTGATTGACAAGCAAGCCAGAGTAAGTTTGAGAAGATAGTTAAATACAAATATCAGATACATGTCTCTCTTAAAAATGTTATGACCTCTTCTTCAGCTTCCTGAACATTCAAGCACAAGAACATTTTGTGGCCTACATTTAATTCTACTGTTTAATAAAAGTGATAGAGATGAAAAAAATACATCAAACAAAATCATAAAGAATAGATGAATGTTCTTTGAGGAACTCCCTCTTTGGCTATGTTCATACTAGCCAGGATTTTTTTGCGAAAAAAGGTTTAGCGCATCAAAATGTTTACCAATATAGCTGATGGAAATGCCAATTATCGATAAAAAATTTTAAATGTCGAGTTAAATTAGCATATAAATTCTATGTCGATACTTCAAATAGTTTGGAAACACTTTTTGTCGAGAAAAAGGGTTTTAACGCAAATAAATGTGGTGTCACATGACAGAATTAGCCTCTTGTCCGCGTTTGTGCTGTTGCTCCCGTTAAAGCAGCATTTCTCTGTAGTTCAAAGGCGCATTAAATCTATTATATTTATATTATTAAATTGTAAATTTAATTATTTTATTACTATTGGTAAGAATAAGACGTGTTACCTCTCAAACATCATTCATCCTTATTTTTTGTAATTTTGTCTGTTTTTAACAATCTAATAAAAGTTGATCAGAATAATAATAGCTGCACCTGTTTCTTGAAAAAGCGTCTTGAAAATCTTGGCAGCTCGTCAAAAATAAAAATGGGCGTCTGTCAAACGAAGGAAGGCTGTTGGAGTTTCTAATACAGACATAAATAAAGGTAAAATACATGTTCTGTATCTGAATAAATAAAATGAATGCCATAAAATCAGATTTCATGGGCAGGATCTGCTACTTGACCAATGAAAATCACAAACATGACACTTGTTAATAAAATCATTTTATAAATACAATTTATTAATATGTAATATAATTTGATCTCAAACAAATTGGAAAAAATAAAGTGGTCTGAACGAATTTTAGAATTGTTAAGACAGCAGATCTATAAACCATTTAAAAAAGTTAAATATAGGCCTACACAAATAAAAAGTTTAGGTTACAGCTGCATCTGTCTCTGAGGGAGAAAATGAGCAACGATTTGATGTTTTTAAATGATTTGATGTTATTAAACTTTTTAACTTTTTTGGTTTGAATGATCTGAATTCATGCATTCTTGGCCACGTCAAACCGCAACTGGCTTGACTGCATGTTCAAGGCTTACGTTAAAAATAATTGTTGTATAACCGAACATTTTACTGTAGCAATCTTTTTTATGGATAATAAAATTTTGCATACAGGACAAATGAGCGGCCCTGTGTCTAAATCCATGGGCTTCGAATCGTCACATAACGCCAGTTACATGCAGTCCTGTCAGACAAGCTGCCCCACTTCACCGTGATCTTCTGATTAATATTTCCAAACTTAGAAATAGGCCTATTATTCATGAAAATAGTAAGCAGTAAACTGGTGAATTTCAATTGTCTCATTACTCTCTGCATTTTACAAATATTTGGGATGCAATACGGTATAATTTGCGATATGCATGAAATTATGTATGGGAACTAGCCTAGAAATCTAGACGTACCCTAGCGGCAGCAAATGTAATTTGCAGCCAGGGTCGTCTAGCAACTCTCACAAAGGCTTGTGAGCTTGAAAAACCAAACTCTAGTCAGGCCAATCACATCGTGTATAGAGTCGGTGGGCGGGCTTAACATAATGACGGCAGAGTTGCGACAGTTCCGCATGCTACTTGAAAACAAAGAAGCTGGCGAACAGCAGTCTTTCGAATCGGCTTTGGCCGCGACTCTGGAAGACTTGGAGTTAAGCTTTTCTTTGAGAAAAGAACAAAGAACGGCACTGAAGTCATTCTTAAAAAAGGAAGATGTGTTCGGAGTTTTGCCGACCGGATACGGCAAAAGTTTAATCTATCAACTAGCTCTAGACAACTGTTTATCCCGCCCCTCGGATTGAGCCCTGCCAATGGTGTGTTCCCAGACCCAACATCTTGATGTGGGTCTGGCTTGTCAGGCTATATGGAAACAACTTGAGGAAAGATTTTTTTTGCGACACAAAGCTTATGTGACAATGCCGTTTTTTTAGGGATGATGTCATTATGCGTGCCATTTTATCGGTAAAAGGCCAATTGGATGGAAACAGGCTGAAGACAGCAGATTTCACAATTTTTTTTTTACGCTTATTCACTTTGTCGATAACAAAACAGTGGAAAACATGGATGGAAACTTGGCTAATGTCAATTTTTGGGATTGACAACCATGTTTACTTGCAGATGTGAGTCTTGAAATGTCCCGTTCAAGAACGTATCCATTCAAGGATGCAGTTGTGAGTCCTGCAAATTTAGGAAGCTGCATCTGAATTGGCATTTAGATGTGTACTGTTTACAAATGCATAAATAATGTAATAAGCCAGCGGTAAAAGCACCAGTAGGTGGCAACATGTCACCGTCTTAAGTGAGTCACTGAATAATTAATTAATTAATTTAACCGTTTGGTTCAAAATGGCTGATTCATTCAGGAAAGAAGCAAGTGACTATCTTTATGAATGGGTCATTGAATCATTGACGTTGAATAATTTATGAATGAAACACCACTGTGTTGATCGGAAACGCAAATGTTCTGCCGTGGTTCTGTTTGGAACACTTTTGGAGCAAAACACTCAATATTGACAATATTATATCTAAAATGTACATTACGTAATATTAGCTTAAACTTAGCCTATGTTTTAATTTATTAACTATTTATTTATTAATTATATACCATTGGACAACGTACAGGACAAATAAATACACCTGGCTCAAGGCTGCACTGGTAGATGGACATGGTATTTTAAAATCAGACTGTCCGACCTAAAACCGGACCAATGAGAAACTTTGCGTTCGTTTGCTAAATGTTTTGCGCTCCCCAGACAAACTTTGCGTTAGTTTTTGGTTTATAGCTAGAATGTTTTTTGGTTTGTAGAGCATTATTCTAACATTATTTTAACATTCCCCTAACGTTAGTCTTATGCTCCTAGTTAGGTTGCACCTGAAAATGCTGGATCTGAAGATGAACTACTTGCTGTGGTTGTTTTTTATATGACTGTGTAGAGCAGATGAGTGTATGAAACTCTTCCCGCATGCAGTGCAGTGATACGGTTTCTCTCCAGTGTGGAGCCTCTCATGTTTTTTCAGGGTTCCTGAATGACTGAATCTCTTGTCGCAGTGTGAACACTTGTATGGTTTCTCTCCAGTGTGGATCCTCTCGTGTCTTTTCAGATGTCCTGACTCACTGAATCTCTTGTCGCAGTGTGAACAGTTGTAAGGTTTCTCTCCAGTGTGGATCCTCTCATGTGATTTCAGGGATCCTGACTGACGAAAACACTTGCCACAGTGTGAACACTTGTAAGGTTTCTCTCCAGTGTGAATCCTCTCATGTTTTTTCAGGTAATTTAAATGACTAAAATTCCTGTCGCAGTATGAACACTTGTAAGGTTTCTCTCCAGTGTGGATCCTCTCGTGTGTTTTCAGGGATTTTGACAGACTAAAACACTTGCCACAGTGTGAACACTTGTAAGGTTTCTCTCCAGTGTGGATCCTCTCATGTTTTTTCAGTGGTTGTGAATCATTGAATGTCTTGTTGCAGTGTGAACACTTGTAAGGTTTCTCTCCAGTGTGAATCCTCTCATGTGTTTTCAGGGATCCTGACATACTAAAACACTTGCCACAGTGTGAACACTTGTAAGGTTTCTCTCCAGTGTGGATCCTCTCATGTGTTTTCAGGGATCCTGACAGACTTAAACACTTGCCACAGTGTGAACACTTGTAAGGTTTCTCTCCAGTGTGGATCCTCGCATGTGTTTTCAGGTCTCCTGACCGATTGAATCTCTTCTCGCAGATTGAACACTTGTAAGGTTTCTCTCCAGTGTGAATTCTCTGGTGCCGTTTCATTTCAACAACTGTAAAAAAGGACTTCCCACAGTCAAAGCAAATATGATTCTTCACACCACCATGTCTTTTCTGATGTAATATTAAAGAACCCCTCTGACTAAAAGTCTTTCCACAGAAAGAACACGAATGAAGCTTCTCCTTCATATGAACCTTCATGTGGATTTTCAGGGTCGATTCAAAACTAAAGTTTTTACCGCACTGATCACAGTAAAATGGTCTTTCTCCAGAGTGGGAACTCACATGTGATTTAAAAGTCATGGCATATGCAAAACTCTTCCCGCACTCATCACAAGTGTATGGCATCTCTCCGTTGTGGATTTTCATGTGTTCCTTAAGTTGTGTTTTCTGCGCAAAACATTTTCCACATTGATCGCAAGTGTATGGTTTCTCTCCAGTGTGGATCCTCATATGGCACGCAATGGCACCTTTCCTTTTGAAACTCTTCCCACATTGATCACATGTGTGCGGCTTCTCTACACTATGAACGCTCATGTGATTCTTTAGGTAGTCTTTATATGTGAAACTCATTCCGCATTGATCACATGTGAACGGCTTCTCTCCAGTGTGGATTCGCATGTGTTCTTTTAAGGTTGCTGGTTGTGTGAAACTCTTTGCACATTGATCGCATGTGTGCGGCTTCTCTCCGGTGTGGGTTCTCATGTGCCTCTGAAGGCGTGATTTAGATGCGAAATTCTTCCCACATTGATCACAGGTGAAAGGCCTCTCTCCAGTATGAACACTCATGTGAAGGTTGAGTTGTGTTTTAAGTTTGAAGCATTTTTTACACTGAGGGCAGGTGATTGCTCTTTTGGCCTCTCTTCTTCCTTTCTCGTTCACCTCTGTCAGGTCTAAAAGAAACATAGTAAACCATCAAACAAAGCAAAGGAGAGATAAATGTGAAATAAAAAGTGAATTCACAATCATCAATAAGGTTCATATATACGGTATACTAAATACTATATACAGTACACTTATTGCTATTTAGAATAACAGCCGCATTTGCCTACCTTTTGTTATTGTTATTGCACTTAAGTGTCCCACATTAGTTTGGATTTGAGCCATTCGTGGACTATAGGCTTTTGCTGTGCTAATTTTAAGGGGGGGGGGGCACAGCTGTTTACACTCAAGCGACTGAAAAGCAGTATATTTATTTAGCGTGTGTGCACTGCCGTGGAAGTGTCAGAGGAAGTGTTCAGCCCTTGTGATCAGCTAGCATATGTGAAGACCGACTCGGGTAAAGACCTGCAACTCTACCTGCGCGACTCGGGCAAAGACCTGCGACTTTACCTGCGTGACTCGGGTAAAGCCCTGCGACTCTACCTGCGCGACTCGGTCAAAGACCTGCGACTCTACCTGTGCAACTCGGGTAAAGACCTGCGACTCTACCTACGCAACTCAGGTAAAGACCTGCGACTCTACCTGTGCGACTCGGGTAAAGACCTACAACTTTACCTGCGTGACTCGGGTAAAGCCCTGCGACTCTACCTGCACGACTCGGGTAAAGCCTTGCGACTCTACCTGCGCGACTCGGGCAAAGACCTGCAACTTTACCTGGGCAACTCACGTAAAGCCCTGCGACTCTACCTGCGCGACTCGGGTAAAGCCCTGCGACTCTACCTGCACAACTCGGGTAAAGCCCTGCAACTCTACCTGCGCGACTCGGGCAAAGACCTGCGACTCTATCTGTGCAACTCGGGTAAAGACCTGCGACTCGGGTAAAGCCCTGCGACTCTACCTGCGTGACTCGGGCAAAGACCTGCGACTTTACCTGCGCGGCTCAGGTAAACACCTGCGACTCTATCTGTGTGACACGGGCAAAGACCTGCGACTCTACCTGCGCGACTCGGGTAAAGCCCAGCAAATCTATCTGTGTGACGCGGGCAAAGACCTGCGACTCTACCTGCGCGACTCGGGTAAAGACCTGCGACTCTATCTGTGTGACGCGGGCAGAGACCTGCGACTCTATCTGTGTGACGCGGGCAGAGACCTGTGACTCTATCTGTGTGATGCGGGCAACGACCTGCAACTCTACCTGCGCGATTTAGGTAAACACCTGCGACTCTATCTGTGTGACGCGGGCAAAGACCTGCGACTCTATCTGTGTGACGCGGGCAAAGACCTGCGACTCTATCTGTGTGACGCGGGCAAAGACCTGCGACTCTACCTGCGAGACTCAGGTAAACACCTGCGACTCTATCTGTGTGACGCGGGCAAAGACCTGCGACTCTACCTGTGCGAATCCACCGAGCAAGGACACCGGTAAGACACTTAAATATCTTCCTTTTCCCTTTCCTGATCCAACTTTATTTCCCATTTCTCTTTCTCTTACATAACATGTGCTTTCAGTACATTCCTGTTGTCTGTCAACAACGCACTACCATCACACGCAGTAGGCAGCGCGACACTGCTAATCTGTGTCCTGTTTGTTCCTCCTCTAATGCACCTTTCTCTTTTTCTGTGGGTCTATGGAATTGTCAGTCAGCAGTCAACAAAGCTCATTCCAGCCTTTGCAACTCAATCTACTCTCAATATCTTGGGCTTAACTGAGACCTGGATTCGTCCAGAGGACTCAGTGTCCCCCACTGCTCTCTTTAACAACTTCTCTTTCTCTCACACTACTCACCAAACTGGGAGGGGTGAGTGCACAGGTCTTCTCATTTCTCACTCTTCGCTATGCAATAACAATTAGTTTGAATTTCATGCTATTACAGTTACAACTCAGTAACAGTTACAACTGTTAAAACCCATATTGTAGTAGAGCGGGGGAGGGTTACGACCAATCTTGGATCTGCATGTCTTAAATCAAGCCCTTCACAAGCTCCTGTTCAAGATGCTCACGCAGAAACACATCCTCATGTGCGTTCACCCCCAGGATTGGTTTACAGCGATCAACCTGAAGGACACTGCACCATGTACATTATGGGCGAGCTCAATTGTGCGGCCGATGCGCTTTCACGACAGCTCAGGTAGACCTGTTTGGCTCCCAGGAGTCCGCCCACTGCCAGTTGTTCTATTCCCTGACCGGCGGGATCCTCTACACTGGCACACAGTTGGCCCTGGGGTCTATGCAAGTATGCATTTCCCCAAGTGAGCCTTCTCGCACAGACACTGTGCAAGGTCAGGGAGGACAAGGAACAGGTGTGAACAGGTGTGAAGAGCTGCATTATTATTAACTAACTTTTTATTAACTAGAGACATCCAAGATGGTGCACGGTTAGTTGGGCTCCATGCTCCTCTTGTTACTGCCTTTAAAAATTAAAAATTCTGCTAATTTTGAGGATAATAAGCAGCGAATACAGAAACCTGTCAAGAAACTTAAAGCCTCAACATATGATGAGGAGAAACAACAGCGGAAACGTCCACCTGGTTCAAACAAACAGCGTCAGTGATTACACCTGCTACTTAACTATTTGATGTGGCTTCTCTTTTTGCTAATATTTGGATTACTTGTCTTCGGAATTCAAAGAAACGATCAAAACCGCTCCCTCTGTTGTACGCCATACTTGAACAACCTTGGATACGGTCGTTTGGACATTTACAACTCACTCTTGAACTTTGGAAACGTTCACGTAATGTCATGCACCAAAATGGATTTGAACAGCAGGAAAAGAGATAGTGTGCGCACTACAGTATACCTCTTTCTCCTAGTCCTGTTGGCGGGAGACATCCAACTTAACCCAGGCCCAAGTGCCGATTCAGTTGTGGACATCCAGGCCACCAGCATGGAGACGACGGGGGCTGCGCAGCAGCGCTGGATCGTGGGTTAACACCGGGCCGGATCAGTGAACTAACAATGGCTTCCGCTGCTGAGCTGGTGCAGTGCTTGCAGCAACGGGTGGAGACGGGACCGCCGGGATCTGTCGGCGGGATGCCGTTGGCTGTGGACATTCGTTGCAGATGGCTGGCAACGTTCGGTCTTTGACGCCGATGGAAACTGGGGGAATGGCTCACTGCGTTCGCGTGAGTACCATGCGGTGTTACTACATTAAATCCATGGTTAATTCTGTAGTGATTTCAAGCACTTTCACTGGATCTCCCAGCGCTGTGTAGTAACGGTGTCATCTGATCGAGATCGGCCCGTGTATGAGCTTGCGCTGCGCTGTCTATTATTGCTCCGAGCTGAGAAACGGTCCGCGCAGCTCAAATGAGTAGTGTGGTTCCGTTCCGCTCTCGCTTTGTGACAGAAATGGCAGCTCTTAACAGTTGGGCACCAGTGCGACCTCCGTTTGCCGTGCTGGATGACGAGTCGACGACGCGCGCACCAGTTTACAGTCAACTATGCAAATGAGAAAATAATGCGTAACTGGTGCCCGCTACGTTTCCAAATGCACGCTGAACTCAGCACATGTGAACTGAGACACGGAGCTGATCACGTGAGCAAAGCGTGCACTTCTCTTAACGCAGCACAAACAGACAGTCTTTTGTGATTTAAAAAGGACACAAAGCCTTATCGAGCTTTCGATTTTAGTTTGTTTGACAGCAATTGCACAAAACACATCATTAAAGACCTTTTGTGTTATTATGAGATGTTTAAATATATTTCGGGCCACCACAGTCTAGTTAATGAATGGGAAGCACTGAAATCTATTTGTGGTGGTCAATGTTGATATTGTGGTGGGGCAACCACAAATAAATCAATGCATGGGAAACACTGAGCCTATATCGAAGGAGAACATGAATTCGTCTTGCACACAGGGACACAGAGACTATACTTCGAACAGTAAGATTGATTCTATTAGCACTGTGATTAATAAAACTTTTAAAGCTAAATATAAATGAGCAAATAGAGACACTACTGATTATATAAAAATATTACAATCACAAGCAATAATAAAACAGACATAAAATTATTTTTTTCAGACAGTGAATCATGCCAAAGTTGTCTGGGATCCAATAGTAAAACCAAAAGGAATTTTTGGAGGTCATTTAAATATCAGAAGTCTTTTTCCTAAATGCGATGAAATTAGAATTCTATTACTCGGATCTAACCTTGACTTTCTGTGCATTAGTGAAATGTGGCTGCATGATAGAATTTCCACCTCAATGATAGATGTTCAATGATAAGTGTTATAGAAAGGACAGAGTTGCTGGTAGAGGAGGGGAGTATTGATTTATATTAAAGCGGTGGTTGATTGCCCCTTTTTACAAGATGTAAAATAAGTCTCTGATGTCCCCAAAGTGTGTATGTGAAGTTTTAGCTCAAAATACCCCACAGATCATTTTTGATAGCATGTTAAAATTGTCACTTTTTGAGGGTGAGCAAAAACGTGCCGTTTTTGTGTGTCCCTTTAAATGCAAATGAGCTGCTGCTCATGGGGTGGAGCTTCAAGAACTCCAGTTAGCAGCTCTGATAACCTCATGCAGACAGGCAATGAAACTGTTCAGCCTTTTATGTTCAAACCGGAGTCGGACAATGATGGAGAGACTCAAGAAGAAGTGACAACATGTAGAATGCAACAAGATGTTCCTGAATGGTTAGTTGATGTATTTATGTATTTATGATGTGGAGTTAACTATCTTCAAGTCGTTGATTAGCATATTCTGTCATGATAATCTATAAATTCTCAACATAGCCTCACCCCCTTTGTTGCATGTTCACGGGGGCGGGGTTTATGTAAATTTCAGGGTTAGTGATGTCACTTACCCGGGTGGAAGCTTGTGTAGTCCCTACCAGCCGTTTGTTGTAGTCCTTAAAAAGTGGACTACAGGCGAGAGGTGGACTCATTAGAGTTACAAATGATTTGCTCTTATCATCCGATCGTGGTTGTATCTCTCTATTAGTGTTATTCGATCTTAGTGCTGCATTTGATACTATCGACCACAACATTGTTTTGAAAAGACTCTCAAATTATGTTGGCATTAGTGGAATTGCATTGGCATGGTTTAAATCATACTTATCTGACCGCTATCAGTTTTTAACAGTAAATGAAGAGAAATCATATCGATCACAAGTTCAGTATGGAGTACCGCAAGGCTCAGTGCTAGGACCGTAGCTTTTCACCCTGTACATGCTACCACTGGGAGATATCATTAGGAAGCATGGCGTTAGTTTTCATTGTTATGCTGACAATACTCAGCTCTATATTTCTTCGCGCCCTGACAAAACGTACCAATTCACAAAAATAATGGAATGCATAGCTGATATAAAAAATTGGATGACTAGTAATTTCCTGCAACTTAATTCTGAAAAAAAGCAGAGATTCTAGTTATTGGACCAAAAACCTCTGCACGTAGTAACCTAGAATACTGTCTAACACTTGATGGCTGCTCTTTCAAATCCTTGTCGTCAGTTAGGAACCTGGGTGTGCTCTTTGATACCAATCTTTCAATTCAAAGCCATGTTTCTAGCCTCAAGGCTAGATTATTGTAATGCTCTACTGGGTGGTTGCCCTGCATGCTTAATAAACAAACTCAGCTGGTCCTAAACGCAGCAGCTCGAGTTCTTAGTAGAACCAGGAAGTATGGCCATATTAGCCCGGTTCTGTCAACACTGCATTGGCTCCCTTTTAAACATTGTATAAATTTTTAAATCTTGCTATTTACTTACAAAGCATTAAATGGTTTAGCTCCCCAGTGCTTGAGCGAGCTCTTAATGCATTATACTCCTTCACGTCTATTGCGATCTCAAAACTCCGGCCTGTTGATAACAGACTTGACTTGGCTGTTGTATGTGTTTCTTTGTCACAAGCACTGTACTGTACATGCTGCATGGTATCGGAGCATTTTAATGAGTACGAATACGAGTAAACGAGTGCAGTATCCGTGCATCCCTACTTTTTAACTAATGTTCTTCAGCCTCATTAATGAAGAATCAGGAATAAACACCAACCTCTTTGTTCTTCAGTGTGTTTCATTCTGCAGTGTTCTGGATCGCTCATGTTCTCACTGTCCTTCAATAAACTCTGTCTTTGTAGATTTCAGCTCTTCCTGATGGTTTGATGCTCGTCTTCACTTGTAGGATGATGGGAATATTCCAGCATTTATTGGTGAACTGATTTGAGCATTAGGAAAAGAATGATAATTCTGTTTAAAACAATGCAGGATGCGTCAGCGTGTTTCATTCTTATGTTGACATTAGTGTGAGTAGAGGCGGCCTTTGCAATTTGCAATTTATCCCGAGATATAAATATAGAGAAATGAAATGATGAGGGAAAAGGAAATAAAACTAAAACTGCCAGTAGGTGGTGGCAAATCATTGTCTTTATGAGTAAGTCATTCAATAATTCAGTCAAACAATTCTTTGCAGATTTGAGACAGGCTTCTGAGGCATAAGGTTAAATGATCTACAACAAAATAGAGCAAACTTTGGTAATAACTAAAAAAAATATTTAATTACTACAATAGTAACTTCTCGTTATAATAACATCAAAAGTGGAAAAAGTTGGTAAAAACTTTCAGAAGCCATATATTTTTTAGCTCTGCTCTGTGAATAAAATCAACATGCTATCATGTTTGCAAGATGTTGGGGAAAACAGCACCCTATATCCTGAGTTATAAACATATAAATATAGGCTATTATAAATATTAAAACAAGAAATCATACAGTGACATTTTTTGCTCTATATATCTTGAATTTTGGGAGCATTTTATTCGTTTCAGTGGCTTTTTTGCCCCAAACCCCAATACTTAGATACTCCTAGGGGAGTTTAAGGAGACCGTTATTTTAGAACATATTATTTCTTTGCTGATGCGTCATGCAGCCACACTATGACAGATAGCCTATGTATCGCGTTTATTTCAATTTTCCTTTTTTATTCAAAATATTCACAAACTAGTTCATTGCATAATATGATATTTTCCGATTGTCAAATATGTGGAATTGAATGTGTTGTGTCATTTAAACACCTTTATAATAATCATGTTAGTTGATATAATGTGTAATGAGTTTGCATCGCAACTTAGAGGATCTGTCAGATTTACGTAAATTCACCAATTTTGTGGCCGGTGAACTGGGACAAGACTAGAGTAAACTTTATTGTTTCATACACAGTGTGTATCTGATATGAATAAAACACTTTGTCAAATTATAATAAAAAGGATTACCTATTATTGCAGCTTCCGTACATCAGCGTATGGAATTTGAATTTAACAAACTATAGCCAAATGTATTTTTTTATACAGTAGGCTACTTCATTTAAATGTCAGAAACCTAAAATAAACATTATGTGATTGAAAACACTGAATAGTTGTGATGTATGAAAATAAAGGCGTCTGTGGTAAAAAGAAAACACACATCGGGTACTTGAAAATAGCGTTTGAGTCCAGACTGAGTCAGGATACCTTAAATATAAAACGTCTTATAATAGTATTATTTATCACATGATACGGATAAAACATCCAAACTACAACAAAAATAGTAATGACAGCCATCTTTACAGTTTTTTCTATTTCCTGTCATTAACCGTACATAACTGAATCCAAATACAATTTTCTAGCAACATTCATAGCAATACATTATTTAGATCATTAATTAATTGCCACGATAAAGAGCACAACAAAGAGATAAATGTTTCTAATCCCATGTATTCCCCTTAGACAAATAGTTCATGTCTGAATGACTTTTAACAGTTTCTTCCGACGTTCATTTCCTGCTGAACTAAATCAGTCTACAGACGCCAGAAAACACGCATATAGTGTTTTATCCGATGAAAACAATTCAGAAATAATCTCATAGAATGTTGTTTAAACAAACTGTGTAAGTTGTATTTTATGGATGTGTAAATATGAGAAATATCTGAACGGCTCAACTCACCTCAGGAGCATGACAGCGGGACACAACAAGCATGCTGACTGAATGAGGAAGGAAACCAGTGTTGCCAGATTGGGCTCAAAGGCTCACCAAAACCTGCCCACCAGGGGCGCAGGAAGTGGGGGTGCTGCAGCCCCCTCTGGTTTCACAGGATTGCAAATGCAATGCAAATTTTTGTTCATTTACATTTATTCTATTTTTAGCATTTAGTAATTTATTTGTAATAAACACTTTAAGTGGCCTATTAAAAAGTATTATTTATATGTTGAATTATGTTTTTAAAGCATACATGAGGTCATATTGTGACTGTTGCGGTGTACGTAGAAAGAGCGGTAATATTTCCTCCAGAGTGGAGAGCGCCTTTCTGAAGATTCTGTTCATTTCTGAAGCTCATTCCTCTCAGCGCTGTGCGCTCAACCCAGAATGCCCTTTGTGACATGCTGGTTCGAATATAGGCCTATCTGAAATAAGTAGCTAGGGCCATTGATTCTAGTAGTTGTTCATTTAAGCCGTTGTTTACGAGGTACTGGCGCCTCCATGTCATTGTCTGCTATATTTGCTTATTATTTATTAAATCCAGGCAATTGGTTGATAAAACATTGATTAAAATTAAGATACAATTTATACAAAACGAAATTCACTTTCAAGAAAGGCTTTCTACAAAACAAAACTTAATGAAGTGGTCAAAATCATTTCTGACACCCATGTTTTCTGACATATTGCGCATCTTATGATGTGTCACTTTTCATAATCAACGTAGATGAAATTAAAAAATAACATTATAATATTTAAACATATGAAACTAAATACGTGTTTTAATAGCTACAACAAGTATAGTAGGCTACAGTACAGAGAAATGTCATGGCGGAGCGGGATTTGAGCGCACGTGGTTTTACTGGTGAGTGGCTCATAAGTGGAGCTCCGCTTCGCTCACATGCTCTGGTAAGGTAGGCAGGTTTTTTGCGTTCATTTTTATTTCCTGTCGCTGTGCAGGCTCTTTTATTGTATATGACCGTGTAAACAGCTCAATAACCCTTTTATTTAAAGGTATAATGTAGGCCATAGTCCATTGCATTACGATTGCAAGAAGGATCAATAATGTCAAAAATGTGATGTGCAGTCAAATGTCCCGGTGTGTATGCTGTTTAAGCGAGTGTTCTCACCAATATGCTTGTTGTGCTTTGTGGAGTTTTGACGTGTTTTATAGACTCTATATTGTTTCTTATTCATAAAAATGAACAATAAAAGTGAATGATAAAATGAGTAACGAGTCCATGATTACTTGCAAATGAATGAGACCGATTTCTCTCTTTATTGATCTACAAACAAGCATCTCAGAAGTGAAGAAGTGGCCTGTTGTAAAGCTACATGACAGTATTTGCATCTGCATATTCTAAATATGTCACAAAAGGTCGAGCATTAGATAATCTAACCGCAACAATTAAGAAAAGATAAACAACTTTGTATGTTGTATTTTCTTTGTCCTTCCTCTTGTTGTTCCCTGACTTCCCTCATGAAACACTTTTTACACCAAGGGCAGGTGATCAGTCTTTTTTTGGCCTTTCTTCTTTCTTTCTCGTTCACCTCTCTCGAGTCTAAAAGAAACATGGTAAAACATCAAAAATCAAAGGTGAGATGAATGTGAAATAAAAAAAGGGATTTGATGCAGAGTCCTGCACGTGGGCCCGCGGGTACCCAATGGGTGACGCGCTAACATTTGATGTAACGGGTGGAATAATATTTATGTGTCGGGTGCGGTGCGGGTCGGATGTGCGGTAGGCACGGATGGGCTGCGGGTCCAATAGCCAAGATTATTTCGACTCAATCCGGTACACAGTGATAGGCAGATGCTTCCAAACGGTGGCGTGATTGTGTTCACGCTCTGTCTGCAGACCGTTAAAGGCTTCTGCGCGACTTGCCCCTTTAAGCACTGCCAGTCGCGCTGCACCTGATTGACAGCTATAGTGATTACATTAAAGGGAGTGCGCTTTGCTTGCTTTCTGTATTTAATCTATTCACAATATGAATAAAAGTTTTAGACAATTTTTTATGCTGGTAAAAAGAACTAATGGTCGCATATACACTGCAGAGTTTCAGAAGAGCGGCGTTTAAATGCAGAGTGAAAATACATACAATATAGTTTACACGACAGATGTCTCTCTCTCTTTCTTCTTCTTCTTCGTTGTTAACATGATGGGCTGCGTGTCTATTAATTGTTCTTGCATGAACTCATAATGCATAATGTTTATTGCTTACATTACAGGAAATGGTTTTTGTCTACTTCGTGTGGGAAATTTCGTGTCGGGTTGCAGTTTTCATGTCAAGCGGGTCGGGTTGGGTATGGAATTAAATTAGTGTTTCTGTCGGATATCGGGTCGGGTGTGCTGTTAATAAAGCGGGTGTGGGTTTATCAAACAGGACCCATGCAGGACTCTGATTTGATGTGCTAAAGTTTCTGTGAGAATTTGGTGCAATTAGCATTTGTCACTGGCCACACTCTTAAAAATATAGCTGCATGCAGCAATTGGGGGCCAAATACCATAGAGGCACAATGAGGAGCTAAAAATCAAGGCACTGAGCATCAGAGTAACAGCAACAATGAGACAATTGGAGATGATTTAAAGTTAAATGGTACTGTATAAAATCCATATACAGTGCATCCGGAAAGTATTCACAGCTCTTCACTTTTTCCACATTTTGTTATGTTACAGCCTTATTCTAAAATTCATTATTTTCCTCAAAATTCTACAAGCAATACCTTATAATGACAACGTGAAAGAAGTTTGTTTGAAATCTTTGCAAGTTTATTAAAAAAAAAAAATCACGTGCATAAGTATTCACAGCCTTTGCCATGACACTCAAAATTGAGCTCAGGTGCATCCTGTTTCCACTGATCATCCTTGAGATACAACTTGATTGGAGTCCACCTGTGGTAAATTCAGTTGATTGGACATGATTTGGAAAGGCACACACATGTCTATATAAGGTCCCACAGTTAACAGTGCATATCAGAGCACAAACCAAGCCATGAAGTCCAAGGAATTGTCTGTAGACCTTAGAGACAGGATTGTATCGAGGCACAGATCTGGGGAAGGGTATATAAAAATTCTGTAGCATTGAAGGTCCCAATGAACACAGTGGCCTCAATCATCCGTAAATGGAAGAAGTTTGGAACCACCAGGACTCTTCCTAGAGCTGTCCGCCCGGTCAAACTGAGCGATCGGGGGAGAAGTGCCTTAGTCAGGGAGGTGACCAAGAACTTGATGGTCACTCTGAAAGAGCTCCAGCTTTTCTCTGTGGAGAGAGGAGAACCTTCCAGAAGAACAACCATCTCTGCAGCACTCCACCAATCAGGCCAGTATGGTAGAGTGGCCAGACGGCACATGATAGCCCGCCTGGAGTTTGCCAAAAGGCACCTGAAGGACTCTCAGACCATGAGAAACAAAATTCTCTGGTCTGATGAAACAAAGATTGAACTCTTTGGCCTGAATGGCAAGCATCATGTCTGAGGAAACCAGGCACCGCTCATCACCTGGTCAATACCATCCCTACAGTGAAGCATGGTGGTGGCAGCATCATGCTGTGGGGATGTTTTTCAGCGGCAGGAACTGGGAGACTAGTCAGGAAAAGATGAATGCAGCAATGTACAGACACATCCTTGATGAAAACCTGCTCCAGAGCGCTCTGGACCTCAGACTGGGGCGAAGGTTCATCTTCCAACAGGACAACGACCCTAAGCACACAGCCAAGATAACAAAGGAGTGGCTACGGGACAACTCTGTGAATGTCCTTGAGTGGCCCAGCCAGAGCCCAGACTTGAACCCGATTAAACATCTCTAGAGAGATCTGAAAATGGCTGTGCACCAACGCTCCCCATCCAACCTGATGGAGCTTGAGAGGTCCCACAAAGAAGAATGGGAGAAACTGCCCAAAAATAGGTGTGCCAAGCTTGTAGCATCTTGAGGCTGTAATTATTTATGTACATCTGACTTTTTCGTTTTTCATTTTTAATAAATTGAATCCATTTTGGAATAAGGCAGTAACATAACATAAAATGTTGAAAAAGTGAAGCACTGTGAATACTTTCCGGATGCACTGTATACAATCATTTGTAATATGACATAATTACTTATTACTTTTGACCAATAGGTGGCGCTGACACCAAACTGATCTGGTGTGGTTAGTGTTGGGTGATAATTACACACAAACTGTACCGCTCAGTGGAAATGAGCCAAAATTTGGTGTCAATATGTCAAATCAATATGTCTGTCATAATGCCAAATGGTTTTGTCTATAAACACAAAATCCTTAAGTTTTTACTGGCATGGTCTGAAGATTATCTGTTTCGAATTTGGTGAAAATCGGACAAACAGTCTAGGAGTTTCATGACAATACACATGCTGCACTGAATCAAAAGTGAAAAGTCTCATTATTTTGTCAAATAGTTCAGAAGTAATAGGCAAAAAATAATAATAAATTCATTACCTCGTGGCCACTAGGTGGCAGTGTGCCAAAATTGTACAGGTGCCCTCAAGTCATGGCTGTCATAACACACCGAGTTTGGTCAGAATACACTAAAGTGTTGCAGAGATATAGCCTCACATCCATTTTGCCATGCCTCTCGTCAAATTTTTCATGTGTTATTAGAGAACGGTTTGACGAATTGAGTAATTCAATGACGAATTCCAAGTTTTTAATTGCCATGGTCTTAGGATGATCTGATTCAATTTTCATGAAAATCAAAGTAACGGTCTAGGAGGAGTTTGAAAAAGTAACTTTTTGAGTACCTTCAAGGTAGGGATGGAACGAATACCGGTTTCACGATAAACCACGATAAAATGTACTGACGGTTAGTAATATCGTTTCAAATTGAATTATCATTAAAACCGTGTTTGATTATCACGATTTTGAAAACTTGCGGTAAATCCTGTCCAGCCAGCATCAGTCTGGCACAGGCGCAGTGCGCAACGTTGTTTTTTGAATGAGAAGAAATGGCAGAAGGCAGGGAGATTTTTCAGCCTTCTAAAAAGACCAAATCTGAGGTGTGGTCATATTTTGGCTTTTACAAAAGTCCTGAGGGAAACTTAATCGAGGATGGTCACCCTGTCTGCAGAACATGCAAAAAGAAAGTCGCTGCAATAGGGGGAGCCGTTTTCGTGACCACCCACTGTTGTAAAGCGAACGCAAGGCAAGTGGACTTTGACCTCAATACCAAAACTACGTCTGGGAAATAATTGGACACAAAGTTTTGAGTTGAAATATTTTATCTCACTCACTTGAAATTAACATGAAGCTTCCACAAAGAAAAGTTCGCAGCAAGGCTTTGAGCCAAAGATGAACGAACAAGTTCAGACAAGACTAGGGTGACATTTAAGGGATAATAATGTATATTCATTGTACACTTATTACACAGATTTTCTTTACCACATATATAATTACGGGGACATATTGAATTGCGATTAATGTTTTAAATCTTACCTGTTTATAAATCCATTTTGTACAGTGTACAAAACAATCGTACAGACAAAATGATCATAAGAAGTTATAGTAATAATTATAGTAGTATTATTAGTAAAGTCCTCTGATTTCATTTTCAATACAATCAAAAACAAAGAAGCAAGACGCAAGTTGCATTTGAATGAAACGAGAGAGCGCGTCCGTTGTGATACGTGGATGTGCGCTGTGTTATAATGCGTTGCTATTGACGACGGCCATTATAAGGAAGCAAATCCCACAGAATAGAATCTTACTTATAAAGTGCATAGAGCTGCTTGTTTTATTTGTTGTTTGTTGATGTTCAAATATAAAACTTGTTGAAATGTTTTCAGTGTGTGCATCTGTTCCTTTTGAACACTTTCATCTCATTTGAACAAAACCGTGATAATACTGATAATCGTGATAATTTGGGTCACTATAATCGTGATATGAAATTTTCATACTGTTCCATCCCTATTTCAAGACATGGTGTCAATGACCTAGTATCGCAACGATATGCAAATGTGATTGTAAAATGTAGCATTTTACGATACAATTCAAAATGACCGATATGGCTAATATGGGCCAAGGAATCAGAGGAAAAAAAGTTTGTTTCTAGTCCTTACAGTTCGAAAGTTATTAGCATAAATGTGAGTGCAAATTTGGACAGTTGGTGGTGCTAGAGGGATTGCGTTAGAGACTCCAAATTTGGCAGCCACAGATTTCAAGAGCAGAAGACGACGACGACTAACAGGTATAATAGATACCTATGCACCTTCAGTGCTTGGCCCCTAAATAAACATTCCTTATTGGCATTTATGGCTGCATGAAGAACCTTTAACATCCATGAAACCTTTCCATTGGACAAAAGGTTCTTCATAGTGGAAAAGGGTTGTTTATATTATTAAAATCTTTTTTACAATAAGAAAAAATGGTTCTTTTAGAAACTGCTCACTGGAAGGTTCTTTGAGAACAAAAAACAGTTCTTCTATCCCATCACAACGAAAACCCCTTTTCTGAACCTTCATTTTTAAGCATAATAATTTAAGTGTTAAGTATATATTAGTTTAACACTTTACTATCCCATGAGGCCACGGGAGAGGATTTCTGAATAGCAGTGAAGTGACATAACTCATGCTGGTAGCTCACATGATAATGACAACATGATGAATGTAGTACACCCGGATTACATTGATACTACACACACTCGTACTATATAGAACATACCTTTTTTTAGTGGTCGTGAAGTAATTACTTATTCAAAATAAGTACCTACTCAAGAGAGTATACAATTTCAGACGCAGCCAGAGAAATGGGGCAGACACATCAGGAAACAGGGTAACACTTTACAATAAGGTCTCATTTGTTAACATTAGTTAATGTATTAACTAACATCAACTAACCATGAGCAGTACATTTGTTACTATATTTGTTCATCTTTGTTAACGTTAGTTAATAAAAATACAGCTGTTCATGGTTTGTTCATGTTAGTTAACAGTGCATTAACTAATGTTAACAAGATTTTAATAATGTATTAGTAAATGTTGAAATTAACATTAACAAAGATAAATGAATGCTTTATAAGTGCAGTTCATTATTAATTCATGTTAACTAATGTAGTTAATTAATGTTAACTATTGAACCTTATTGTAAAGTGTTACCGGAAACAGGAAATATAGTAAAAGTCAATAACTAGCATTTACAATACATTTACTCCCTTACATTTACTTGAATACATTTTTGGAAAATCTACTTTATATGTGGCTACGTTTACTTTAACTCAGGTACATTTCTAATGAAAAAAAATGTACTTTTACTTCATTATGCAGAGTGACGTTCTTCTCGTTAATTTATTTTAATGCAATACATGTTAAGAAACGCATAGTTTATTCCAAGCGCGGTGTCTCTTTTTTTCTGGGGGATAAACGATGCCCCATTCACAAATTAATCACTCTCTTAACTAGATTCTGTTCAAAGACTTGATCAAACTGTTGGCAAAACTGTCTATATTGGTTCGAGAATCAATTTGAATTGTTTGTTCAATTCCCTGCAAGTTTTTGAAAATGACAGTTATTTTGTGTGTAAACTACAAAAAAAATTGTGAAAATGGTGACGTTGTGCGCATGGGTATTACATGTGTACTGTTTCTTTACAAAGTGACATCGCCATCTAATTGCCTGACAGCAGAATACAGCATTTTTAGTTTGTTTAACGGACCCATTTAGCACCGTTTTTGGCGATGTTGTCGCCTGTATGTAGAAAACGCAAAGGAAAAAAAATTCTGTTTTTTTGTACGTTGTTGTGTAAAAGTACCCTCCTATTGAATAGATTTTAATGCTCGATGGTATTATTGTCATGTTTGGTGAGGATGCAGGTTCACACTTGAAAGTGTTGGATCTGAAGATGAACTACTTACTGTGATTGTTTTTTTATATGCTTGCATGGAGAAAATGAACGACTGAAACTCTTCCCACATGGAGTGCAGTGATACGGTTTCTCTCCAGTGTGGATACTCTCGTGTGTTTTCAGGTCTCCTGACCGACCGAATGTCTTGTCGCAGTGTGAACACTTGTAAGGTTTCTCACCAGTGTGGATCCTCTCGTGTGTTTTCAGGTCTCCTGACCGACCGAATGTCTTGTCGCAGTGTGAACACTTGTAAGGTTTCTCACCAGTGTGGATCCTCTCGTGTGTTTTCAGGTCTCCTGACCGACCGAATGTCTTGTCGCAGTGTGAACACTTGTAAGGTTTCTCTCCAGTGTGGATCATCTCATGATTTTTCAGGGCTCCTGACTCATTGAATCTCTTGTCGCAGTGTGAACACTTGTAAGGTTTCTCTCCAGTGTGGATCCTCTCGTGTGTTTTCAGATGTTCTGACCGACCGAATGTCTTGTCGCAGTGTGAACACTTGTAAGGTTTCTCTCCAGTGTGGATCCTCTCGTGAGTTTTCAGATTTACTGACCGACCGAATGTCTTGTCGCAGTGTGAACACTTGTAAGGTTTCTCTCCAGTGTGGATCCTCTCGTGAGTTTTCAGATGTGATGACCGACTGAATTTATTGTCGCAGTGTGAACACTTGTAAGGTTTCTCTCCAGTGTGGATCCTCTCGTGTCTTTTCAGGGATCCTGACTCATTGAATTTCTTGTCGCAGTGTGAACACTTGTATGGTTTCTCTCCAGTGTGGCTCCTCTCGTGTGTTTTCAGATGTTCTGACTGACTGAATGTCTTGTCGCAGTGTAAACACATGTAAGGTTTCTCTCCAGTGTGAATTCTCTGATGCATATTCAAATCTGCAGTTGTAATAAAACCCTTTCCACACTCAAAACACACATGAACCTTTTCACCAGTATGTCTTTTCTGGTGAACTTTAAAATTTTGTAGTTGTGAAAAACTCTTTCCACACAAAGAACATGAATGTGGTTTCTCCTGTGAATGAACTTTCAGGTGCATCTTCAGCCCTGAAGCCCTCAAAAATGTGTTGTCACACTGATCACATGTGAACGGTTTCTCTCCAGTATGGATGTTCATGTGTTCCTTGAGACTCTGTTTGGATACGAAACAGTTTCCACACTGATCACATGTGAACGGTTTCTCTCCAGTGTGGATCCTCATGTGATCCTTGAGTCTCTGTTTGGATATGAAACTCTTCCCACACTGATCACATGTGAACGGTTTCTCTCCAGTGTGGATCCTCACGTGTCCCTTAAGGTGCCCTTGTTGTGTGAAACTCATCCCACACTGATCACATGTGAACGGTCTCTCTCCAGTGTGGATCCTTATGTGATCCTTGAGATTTGTTTTATGTGTGAAACTCTTCCCACACTGATGGCAGGTGAAACATTTCCGGCCTCTTCTTTTCAGTAAAGAAATCCTTTCAGTCTGCAAGCAAGTTTTTTCTCCAGTTTTGACATTTTGATGTTTCTTCTCTCCACCCTCCTCATTCTCCAGCATCATGTCTGTAATTAAAGTAAAAAGTTACATTTTAAATAAATCATTAAAAACTATCAGAGAGAATGTGAAGTGAAAGGTCATAAAAGTGAACCTTAAAGTAGAGAACAGCTATACAAAATCATACGGAGACCCTAAAGGGATGTAACGCATCCTGTGAAGACAGAGAAACCACACTGTGAAATGGGCTTATAGCGCAATACAGCTGTGTGCATTGGGCTGATAAAATGCTCAAAAGTGCTTTGTATTTCGTTAGAACAGTTTGTCTAGGATGAGGCTGAATCCAGCTTGTCGTTCATTTGTTGTCATTTATTGAAGCGTGAGCCTCCCTTTTATATAACATGACACTTACTCAAGTACTCGTGCTGCTCACATTTAGGCCCCGTCAGACGCGTTTAGCTGTATACGTAAAAAATTTGTATCGTATCAGCGTTTCGTCCAGACGGATCCGGTGTTTTAGGAGCCTGAAACTGTTTTTTCCAGGTCTCAGAGTGGATAAATCTGAAACCGACACCCTTGCGTTTTCGTTTGTACAGCCAATCCGTATATTTTGTTAAACGGCGATATCATCACACCACATCCCGCACGGTAAAGACTAGAAGGGATCCAGCTATGGCCACTGGGCATGCGCACATCAATATTGCGTCATTTAATTACTGTATTTGCATTATTGTAAGGGTAGGTTTAGGGTTGGGGTAGGTGTAGGTGTAGGCGTTAATAAAACAATCTGGTAAGTAGCAAATTTATTTGTTATTCTATCGTGAGATTTTGCCTTACTTCCGACCGTTGCTGTACCCCTTCTAGCCACAACTCTTCTTCTCAGTTTTTTGGTGTATTTCTGTGGCAGAATTACAGCGCCACATACTGGTCTGGCATGTATACTAAATCGTTTTGAGTCGTTTCAGTGGTTTCGTGTGTACGCAGATATTTCTTGAGTTGAGGGGAAAAAAATATTGGATAGGGAAAGCTCTGGCTTCATGTGGATGTGGCCTTAGCGGTGTTAGGATTGAATCAAGAACTCAGCATTTCTTCGCCACCTGAAAGGATGTGTTAAATCTGATAAAGAAATAAATAGTAAGACATATTACCAATCTTTTTTTATGAACCATTAAACTAAACATATAAGGCAATGCATACTGAGCCGCCTATTGCGCCATCAGCCCATTTTACAGCGTGGTTTCTTTAGCTCTACCTTCCATCCATCCACGCGTTTTACATGACATCTGCATTATACTATAAATTCCATTTACGTGCCTTGATTCCGGGATTCACATTGCATCTCGGAAATCATATGGCCTTAAAGGGATAGTTCACCCAAAAATGAAAATTACACCATGGGATGATAGGATGGCTTGAGGGTGAGGAAATCATAGGGTAATTTTCATTTTTGGGTGAACTTTAAAGTTATAAATGGGACATCCCTTTATCTGCAAAGAGGGATGATGTTCTCGAAAAGGATTCCCATACTGCAGATTTTAACTTTTTCAATTATGAATTTATAGATATAGATAGCAGAATTCATTTTAAATCGACTGATCTGTTCTTCCACCGAACCGACAGTAAAATCTTGTAAATCAACTGTTGTAAAGATTATTCTTAAGGCCAAGAAGGATAATTTTCTTATCTTCGAAAGATCCAACGTTTTGCCTCTTAACTTGCACCCCTATTTTTGAGAATTTTCTGAAAACGACATATCTAAATAAAAATGTCTGCAGCTCTTAAACCCTATGGTCTATACTCATAAATCTGGTCTTATTTTAAACTAGAAACTTTAACTTTTGTTACCCAAGAATCATAATAACTCAAAGTAGTATAGAAACAGAGTAAAACAAGGTAAATATACATGTAAGTGACTCACATTTTTTTTAATTGAAATTCACTTAGGGAAAAATTGATGATACTTTAATGTTAAAGGCCTAGGATGATACTCTCAAAAATGTAGCTTCAGTGAGCTTTTATGTCAAGAAAAGTCTAGGCGTCTTTTCAAAAAGGCCATTTATTTCAGAACATTTGTAATTGTAAAGAGTAGTTTTTCATTCAAATAAATCTGCAATAAGAGGTTAAGTGTCTTTGATTTGTGAAAAGAGACAATCAAGCATGGATATAATGGGTTTAATAAATGAAAATACAGGTACATACAACTAAACTTAAGCAATATATATACAGTATAACAAAAAGTAAAGAAAAAGAGAGAGAAGAGCAAAGAATGGCAAGATTTATCAGTTAACTACAATCTAATGAGAACCATCAGAGAATCAAAATCACCTTATTAAAAAGGGGTCAAAGCTTAAACACATCTAAAAAAAGATTAAACAATTACTTGCACTGGCTTTGGTGCTGAACAAATGTCTGGAAGCATGTGGAATACAGAGATTTTTAAACAGGAGAAAGTTTGTTTGTTCTCCCTGATGGTCTGGAGAATTTGTGCAGTTTTACACCAAAGTAAGGTAAAATAGTATGATGCACTTTATAGTAACATACTATACACCATCAATTAAGACACGAGAAGAGGATTATTTCAATACCAAACAGATGGGGTCTGCAAACATTAAAACACTGATGCATACACCTGGATATAAGCATTTGGAGTTTCACTACCACAATTACAGAGGTATAATATGGCTAATATGGCATAGGGACATGCATAACACACAGGATATACAAAGTACTACATACAGTTGGGACAGTTTGATTGTGGGTGAAAAGGAGCCAATGTCCTTTCCTATGTGTATTGCAGGTTTTGCAGCAGTGGCGGCCGGTCAATAGGGGGCGCTGGGGCACCGCCCCCTTCAAGTTAGCCAGAGAAGAAGGCTACTTCAACATGTTAAAAATAAAGTTAAATATATATTGAAAAATAATAAAACTATTTAGTCATACTATTCGACTAGTAGTCACATTAGCACCCATTGAAAAACAAAAAATCTAAATTGTATTTTGTACGTTTCGTGTATGCATGGCGCCGGACAAATGGGTGTTTATGTATGTACGTAATTTTTTGAAACGCATGTGACTTGAGACTGAGCTCTAATTGGCTTGTTTCAGCGCTCCAGACCCTCCCACTTTTGATTTTAATGAATCAATATTGCTTTTAAATATTTTGGCCTCGTGTGATTGGACTGGTCTAGACTTTCAAAGTAGGCACAATATCTTCTGAGATGAAAGTAAATTCGAATTTATCTTTACAAAAAACCCACTCACAAGGCGTTCAAATGAAGAAAAAGATAAGGATCATGGAGCTTGGATGGAGTTGGCTAGCTGGATGTGATGTAAGTCATGCATTTTATTGTTTTCCATTTGCCATTTCAAAGTCCTGTCACCGAAGCGTTGTGGGTAACAACACAGAAGGTCAATGAAACAATGCAGTTTAACTTGAGGCGATCATCAGGATTCAAGCACAATGCCTTGAGTAGATGAAATATAGTTATACAACGGACATGTCTCTTTTAAAATTAAATACGAGTCTTTAAGTATCTCTTTGTGGAGGTATTATTATATGTAGGCTACTATATTATAATAGACAAATAATATAGTGTCTCCTCTTCAATTGGACATACATTCAATCATGTCTGGCAACTTGACAAATATGTCAATATCATTAGGCTTAAAATGATACCCTCATATTGAAGAGGTTTTATTGCTTGGCGGTATTATTGTGTCATGTTACGTGAGGATGTGGCTTCATCTGGATCTGAAGATGAACTACAGTACTTGCTGTGATTGTTTTTTGTATAACTGTGTAGAGAACATTAACAAATTAAACTCTTCCCACATGGAGTGCAGTGATATGATGGTTTCTCTTCTGTGTGGATCCTCTCATGTTGTTTCAGGTATCCTGACCGACTGAATCTCTTGTCGCAGTGTGAACACGTGAAAGGTTTCTCTCCAGTGTGGATCCTCTCATGTGTTTTCAGATGTCCTGACTCATTGAATCTCTTGTCGCAGTGTGAACACTTGTAAGGTTTCTCTCCAGTGTGGATCCTCTCGTGTTTTTTCAGAACTCCTGACACACTAAATCTCTTGTCGCAGTGTGAACACTTGTAAGGTTTCTCTCCAGTGTGCATCCTCTCATGTGTTTTCAGATGTGCTGACTCACTGAACCTCTTGTCGCAGTGTGAACACTTGTAAGGTTTCTCTCCAGTGTGGATCCTCTCGTGTGTTTTCAAGGTTCCTGACTGATTGAATCTCTTGTCGCAGTGTGAACACTTGTAAGGTTTCTCTCCGGTGTGAATTCTCTGGTGCACTTTCAAATCTACAGTTGTAATAAAACTCTTCCCACACTCATAGCACACATACATTTTTTCACCAGTATGTATTTTCTGATGATTTTTTAAATTTCGCACCTGTGAAAAACTCTTTCCACACAAAGAACATGAATGTGGTTTCACATTTGAATGGACTTTCAGGTGGACATTCAGGGCTGAAGCCCTCAAAAATGTTTTGCCACATTGAGCACATATGAACGGTTTCTCTCCAGTGTGTATTTTCATGTGTTCGTTATGGTGCCCTAGATGTGCAAAGCTCTTTCCACACTGATCACATGTGTATGGTTTCTCTCCAGTGTGGATCCGCATGTGATCCTTGAGACTCTTTTTGTGTGTGAAACTCTTCCCACACTGATCACATGTGAACGGTTTCTCTCCACTGTGGATGTTCATGTGTTCTGTAAGTTGCCCTTTTTGTACAAAACTCTTTCCACACTGATCACATGTGAACGGTTTCTCTCCAGTGTGGATGCTCATGTGAACAATGAAACTTTTTCTGTGAGTGAAACTCTTCCCACACTGATCACATGTGAACGGTTTCTCTCCAGTATGGATCCTCATGTGATCCTTAATGTGTCCTTGTTGTCTAAAACTCTTCCCACACTGATCACATGTGAACGGTTTCTCTCCGGTGTGAATCCTCATGTGAATCTTGAGACTCTTTTTACATGTGAAACACTTCCCACACTGACAGCAAGTGAAACATTTCTTGTCTCTTCTTTTCAGTAAAGAAATACTTTCAGTCTTTGAGTGAGTTTTTTCTCCAGTTTTGATATGTTTCTCCTCCTCTTCACTCTCCTCATTATTCAGCATCATGTCTGTAATCAAAGTAAAAATTTATTGTCTTCAGATTTAATAAGTCAGTGTTTCTATCTTCTTTTTATTCAGCTACAGTGATGGCTCATAGCTGGATGCCTTTGTCCATATTAGGGATTTCCTGGAACGTCATGTTAATTTTACTTCTGTGAGGCATATTTGGACTAAAGTGTTCCTTTCTAATGATTTATAGTTATAGGCTGCCTGCATTTTCCCCATAAAATAAAAGTTTTCTGTAAAAGTAAAATTGTTATTTTTAATAACAAAATTTGTTATATTTATGCTTAAAACAAACCAAAACCAAATAAAAATTTTGGGCCAAATTGTGCACAACAAAACTTTAATTTTTTTGTGGATTTTAAATGCAAATCTCAATTTTAACCAGGAAAAAAAAAAAAGATTCACCCAAACCGTGAAGCCCTAGTTTTGATATCAGCATGTTCACAGTTGTTGTTTTGTTGTTTGTTTTACAGGGACCAGAATCCACAGATCCACAAGCTTTCACATGAGTCTCTTCAAACTGTTTTTTCTCTGGGAACACTGTACCAACATAAGCAAGCTGTTCAACTACACTAGTTCTACATGAACATGGTAAAATAAGCTCCTCACTAACTACTGATGTCAGGGCATTTTATTCTTCAGTGCATGGCAAAAAGAAAAAGCAAACAACTTGTAAATGACAGGTATGTTGAACGGGAACTGTTTCAGGAATGGTACAAATGTGTGTGACTGTTCAAGTCTGTGTTTAGATCAGTATGCTCAATAATGGGCCTTTTTTACATTCGTTATGTACAGTTGGGAGAACAATTATTTGATAAACTGCCGATTTTGCAGGTTTTCCTACTTACAAAGCATGTAGAGGTCTGTAATTTTTATCATAGGTACACTTCAACTGTGAGAGACGGAATGTAAAACAAAAATCCAGAAAATCACATTGTATGATTTTTAAATAATTAATTTGCATTTTATTGCATGACATAAGTATTTGATCACCTACCAACCAGTAAGAATTCCAGCTCTCACAGACCTGTTAGTTTTTCTTTAAGAAGCCCTCCTGTTCTCCACTCATTACCTGTATTAACTGCACCTGTTTGAACTCGTTACCTGTATAAAAGACACCTGTCCACACACTCAATCAAACAGACTCCAACCTCTCCACAATGGCCAAGACCAGAGAGCTGTGTAAGGACATCAGGGATAAAATTGTAGACCTGCACAAGGCTGGGATGGTCTACAGGACAATAGGCAAGCAGCTTGGTGAGAAGGCAACAACTGTTGGCGCAATTATTAGAAAATGGAAGAAGTTCAAGATGATGGTCAATCTCCCTCGGTCTGGGGCACCATGCAAGATCTCACCTCGTGGGGCATCAATGATCATGAGGAAGGTGAGAGATCAGCCCAGAACTACACAGCAGGACCTGGTCAATGACCTGAAGAGAGCTGGGACCACAGTCTCAAAGAAAACCATTAGTAACACACTACGCCGTCATGGATTAAAATCCTGCAGCGCACGCAAGGTCCCCCTGCTCAAGCCAGCGCATGTCCAGGCCCATCTGAAGTTTGCCAATGACCATCTAGATGATCCAGAGGAGGAATGGGAGAAGGTCATGTGGTCTGATGAGACAAAAATAGAGCTTTTTGGTCTAAACTCCACTCGCCGTGTTTGGAGGAGGAAGAAGGATGAGTACAACCCCAAGAACACCATCCCAACCGTGAAGCATGGAGGTGGAAACATCATTCTTTGGGGATGCTTTTCTGCAAAGGGGACAGGACGACTGCACCGTATTGAGGGGAGGCTGGATGGGGCCATGTATCGCGAGATCTTGGTCAACAACCTCCTTCCCTCAGTAAGAGCATTGAAGATGGGTCGTGGCTTAGTCTTCCAGCATGACAACGACCCGAAACACACAGCCAGGGCAACTACGGAGTGGCTCCGTAAGAAGCATCTCAAGGTCCTGGAGTGGCCTAGCCAGTCTCCAGACCTGAACCCAATAGAAAATCTTTGGAGGGAGCTGAAAGTCCGTATTGCCCAGCGACAGCCCCGAAACCAAGTTCTGTATGGAGGAGTGGGCCAAAATCCCTGCTGCAGTGTGTGCAAACCTGGTCAAGAACTACAGGAAACGTATGATCTCTGTAATTGCAAACAAATGTTTCTGTACCAAATATTAAGTTCTGCTTTTCTGATGTATCAAATACTTATGTCATGCCATAAAATGCAAATTAATTACTTAAAAATCATACAATGTGATTTTCTGGATTTTTGTTTTAGATTCCGTCACTCACAGTTGAAGAGTACCTATGATAAAAATTACAGACTTCTACATGCTTTGTAAGTGGGCAAACCTGCAAAATCGGCAGTGTATCAAATACTTGTTCTCCCCACTGTATATATTATTTTTCACTTACCGCACATTTTCTGAAAACTACAAACTTTTACATGTAGCAATTCATAATGTATTAACTGCACAATGTTAAGTAATACGTTGGGGTGTGACGAGATCTCTAAACTGTGACGAGATTTCTCGTCGAGGTGAAAAGCTGTCTCGTGTCATATTGTCGTGACCTGGTCATGATGATAAGGAGGTCAAGTGAATAATAACGAATACCTGTCTCTAATTTTGGAGGTGGTGATGGACAGGGACCAGGAGACAGTGGACACCGGTTCCATGGTGGAACTGACGGTGGGAGGAGCCAGCGTGGAGCTCTGACGGAATGTCCATGTGGAATCTTGGTGGATCTAAGGTGCATGGAGAATTTTGGCGAAGCAGAGGCCAACGGACCCGGGCGGCATACATGGCCTGGAAACCCAAGGTGGAGCTGCTGGCTCGTGGAATCGAAGCAGAGAAGGGGGATCAGCAGACAGGAGGAGAAGCCCAGGCTGTGACATCGGAGGAGGCCGAATCAAATTCTGTTGCATTATTTTCCTGTTACCACTGTGAAGCTGCTTTGAAACAATTGGCATTGTAAAAAGCGCTATATAAATAAAGGTGATTTGATTTGATTTGGTCTCCGCACAGGGCCGGAGCATCCAGGCAGCCGGATGGGACTGGTGGAGGTGGTGTTGTCTCGTAGGTGGAACTCGAAAGGAAGCCATTCTAAAGCTTCCAAAGCTCAGAGATTTCTGGCATGTCGAATCCATCTTCCATGTTCCCTTCCCTCAAAAGGTCATGTCCAGAGACCAGTTCCTCAGCATCACATGGAATATGAACATGAGTGACCCTGCAGAAGATGTCAATATTTACACAGGGAAGTCCAATGTTGTAAATGGGAAGGGACTTTAATTTGATGCTGTGATGTCGCTGGTCATAAAGTAGATCTTGGGATCTGGATATCACATTTACTGTGATAATTTTTATACCAGCCCAGTACTTTTTCCATCACCTTTATGACCTGGGGTTTGGAGCCTGTGGAACCATCAGGGACACAAGAACTGGTGTCCCAAACACCAAAGTGAATGCGCTGACAACGAAATCTCCACGGGGATCAATATGGTGGATCAGACAGGGATCTTTTCACAAAGTGGATGGACACACGAGAGGTGAGTGTGTACTCAGGAGACACTGTGGAAGCAAATCCAGCAGTGGGTACAAGAAGTTAGATGTTCCAATTCCTACGGCTGTGAAAGATTACAATCACTTCATGTGGGGAGTTAACCTGTCAGATCAGTTGATTGGCTACTATTCCTCATGGAAAAAAGCAAGAATTGGTACATGACTGTGCTGCACCATTTAATTGACATTGCTGTCACAAACAGCTACTTTCTGCACAAGCAACTTCTGTAGCAGCCCATGACACACCAGGCCTCCAAGAACAGTTGTCAGCGGAGCTGTGTGGGGTGTCCTTACAACCAGCACTTACCTGGGCGCAGGAAATGCAAGCTGTGTGGGAAATGCACTCCATTCATGTGTGAGGCACAAGTCTTAATCACAGCTAGGGTTGCTTGAGTATTTGTAGGGGTGCCTTTCTGTATGTTTAGTTCTGATAATGTACAGATTATCACTTAATTGTAGTGTATAATAGAGAAGTGTAATTGAATATTTTACATGGTCTTTTTATTACCCCTTTTTTTGTTTGACTCCACAACGCACTGTTTATAAAAATGAGTGTATCTGACAAACTAATTTATGTAAACAGTTCTAATAAATTGTGTATAGTTTAAGCGTTTTACGCAATTTTTTTTTACATTGGCAAGCTTGAGGTTGACATTTGTGATATTTATGCATTTAGTAAAATATGTAGAAAAAATATGTTTATTACACTTTTGTGTTATTTGTCTAGTTACTATGGATTTATTACATACATTGCATTGAGGGTGTAAGGATTGTTTTGATAGCACAGCATGTAAAAATACAGAGATATAATCTGGTGGAATTGTTCTATGGCAGGTCATAAAGGGGTCTGGAAGAAAATGGAGAGTCAGGTTCGTGATTTTCCTACTAAAAATATTTGTCAGGTAACTGTGCGTTTAAACAGTACCCTTGCAGACAAATCTTCAGGGATAACTTTAAAGCATCATAAATAATCAGCCGGATCATTTCCATAATCCAGCGCAATCTACCAAGAGCAGAGCAAATTAAGCGTCTGGTTTAAGACATGCTTTTTTTAGCATTAAATAATGGAGCAAATACCAATACCAATCTTTAATAAATTGCGTCTTTCATTTAAAGGTGCACTATGTAACATTTTTTCAGTAAAATATCCAAAAACCACTAGGCCAGTGTTATATATTTTTTTCATTTGAGTACTTACAATATCCCAAATGTTTCCAACTATTTGTAAATCGTGAGAAAATTTCTATTTTAACCAAGGAACCGGGACGTGTGAGTTACCTACGTGCGTTACCTCATACTCATGACCGGAAAAGTGGAAATGGCGCCGGTGACTGTGGCAAAAGTCCCGCTGCTCGCGAGGCATGTGTTGCGTTTATCTTATTAACAATCACTCCAGCGGCATTGCACAGCTCCCACAACACTTGGTCCTGCTCTGCTTCATACTACAGTAACATTAATGATCGCATCGAGCCCGAGTCCTATCCCAATTCTTTTCCACCGGTTATGAGGTGAAGACCACATTTCCCAAGATTCTGCGCTCAAACTTGGCGTCAAACTACGCCTTTGTTTTGAATAGGCAACCTCTAGCGGATGGAAAAGTTACATAGTGCACCTTTAAATACTCTCCTCACATAAATTTTGTGTCTGAAAGGGAAACTCCTACATTTGCATATGACATAAGGTCACCCGCAAAAATAACCCTGTCCACATCTTTTCAGCGCTAATTTTTCAATGCGTGTCTTTAGTAGATCTTGACAGTAGTTTAATGCCAAAAGAGGGTTTGCACTGACACAAGCCGTTAGAAAATTTGGCCCTAAATCTGATGAAATGCTTTCTATCCTTATTGTTCTTCAGCCTCATTATTGAAGAATCAGGAATAAACACCAACCTCTTTGTTCTTCAGTGTGTTTCATTCTGTAGTGTTCTGGATCTCTCATGTTCTCACCGTCCTTCAATAAACTTTGTCTTTGCAGATTTCAGCTCTTCCTGATGGTTTGATGCTCGTCTTCACTTGTAGGATGATGGGAATATTCCAGCATTTATTGGTGAATTGCAGTGGGAGGAACTTCACTGAAGGAGGAGGAGCAGATCTGACAAAACAAAGAAAAAAAAAAATCACTTATTGAGTTTATGTTTTTATATTAATTCACACATTTTAAGTATGTATGGTCACATACAATTAACTTTTTAGTAAATTAATGCAGGGCTCCAGACTGCGACCAAAATGCAACCATTTTTTGAGAATGTCAAGTCAAGTCACCTTCATTTATATAGGGCTTTTTACAACACAGATTGCTTCAAAGCAGCTTTACAGTGATAATAGCAAATTCATCTTGCTTTAGAAGAAAAGCTAAACTAAGTTTTTGATTGATTAATTTCTGTTGTAAAATGACAAACTCACTTAAATAGGCGCTTTTACATTTCGCTTTGAAACCAAATTTTCCGCGATCATCTTGTCAGTCAGCTCCTCGCTCTCATGATGAATGAAATCTGACTCCTGCTGCTGATGTGCTGCTACTCTCGTTCGGCTCACGCTGCACGTTCAGTTTTTAATTGTAGGATAGTTAATCTGCTCCCTAACTGAACTAAATGACTTTTACTAATAAAATATCAAAACGATGGTGGGGGCGGTGCCGCGGTGGGCAAGTGATGTAACCGGTGTTATGCCTGAACACCGGTAACACAGACTATCACGCACGTCAAACAAAAGCATGGCGACAGCAAGCGCGTAGTTTACGTTGACTCATTCTGCCTAGTTATAATTTTCTCCCTAATATGATCAATCTTGCACGTAAAGTTCATAAAGTCATTACAGCTGTGCTGTTTGCAAACGTCAGAAGTTGAAGCTTTATTTCTTGTTAATTTAGCCACTGTATCAAATAAATACCTAGGGTTGTGTTTTTTTTTCTTCTAAGAGTCGAAAAATAAGCAAATCTAGCAGTTTTTACAACCTTTCTGTACGCAACCGAGTTTCTCTAGGCTATCTGGGATGCTGAGGAGATGGAACTGATGAGGAAGATTATTTACAAAGCAATCTTTAGTGGCAGTGGTGATAGTCCTACCATATTTTTAACGAGGGGACGGCTTTGCAGCCTTGGCTACATTAAGTATACACAAAATTAGATAATGATCTGAGATGTCATCGTTCTGCTGCAGAATTTCAACGGCATCAACATTTATTCCATGTGACAACATTAGGTCTAAAGTATGATTATGACAATGAGTGGGTCCTGACACATGCTGCCTAACTCCAATAGAGTTTAGAATGTCTCTAAATGCCAATCCCAATGAGTCTTTTTCATCATCTACATGGATATTAAAATTACCAACAATTAGGACTTTATCTGCAGCCAGTACTACCTCTGATAGAAAATCAGCTAATTCTTTGGTAAAGTCTGTATGGTGCCCTGGCGGCCTGTATACAGTAGCCAGCACAAATGTCAAACAGGATTTATCAATTTAAACTACATAACGTTATGTAACGCAAAAAAACTAAACAAAACAAAAAACTTCAAAAGAATTATATTTGAAACTAGACTTCTGAGTAATACTGAAGATATTACTATAAATTACAGCAACACCTCCCCCTTTTCTTTTCAGACACGGCTCGTGTTCATAACTATAATCTTTGGGGGTGGAGACCAGGAATGCCGAGGACACGAATGCAAGGCTAACAAGCTAGCAAAATGCTAACACGTTGTGATAATGAATGTGTGAGTTAAAATTTGACGTGGTCGCATTTGTGCGAGTGCATGGTCACACACTCAATCTGTGTTTTAGCCCTTTCATGCATGAATTATGAGAACCTGTCAGAATTTTCTTTGTTTTTATTGCTCTTATGGCATGAAAAACACGATTTGCAATGTATTTTTTACACATATTTTTTAAAGAGATTTTCAGATGTCCATTTGAGTGGACAATATGCATTTATGGTTTAAACTGAAGAGATACTGTATTACACATAATACAGTAATAACAGCAATATTGTGTGTATTTAAAAAAACAATTAATAAAATTATATAAAATCATGTGAAAATGTAAAAATATATACAAAAAATATAAACAAAATATTGCAAATGCAATTGAACTTCATACAAGTTGAACTTTGCGTATCTTTGATATCAGAACATGTGGACGCGATTCCATCAAAGATCTCTACAACCTGTCAAGGTACAACTGTGGAAACTAGGGCTGTGAATCTTTGGGTAGGTAGCGAATCGATTAGATTCATGATTCATAGGTTTTCGATTCGATTCAAGAACGATTTTTGCCAATTCAGAACGATTCGATTCGAGACAATTCACATTAAAATTCGATGCGATTCGATTCTGCATTTTTTTTATGCATTCATAGGATTATTAAAATGCTTCCCCCAATGTGTCTTAGTCAAGGTGTGAATTACACAGCGGCCTTCAAGGGTCAGAGAGTGGGCAAAAAAAAAAACTTTTGTCCATTGTTAATGTTAGTTCATATTATTACTTTATTGTTTTATTATTATTATTATTATTATTACTACAGTTTATTTTAATAGCCAAATGAGCCAAAATTTAAAAAGGCTTTAAAAGTATTGTTAGTTAATGCTAACTATTTTGTAGGATAATGTTAATGGCTACATTTTGGCTATACATAATCATCAAAATCAACAACATGTATGCTGGACCCCATACAGACTAAACTACTAAAAGAGATGCTTCCACAGGTCATAGATCCTCTTCTTATTATCATTAATTCATCCTTGAGATTAGGATATGTACCGAAAACTTTTAAGTTGGCTATTATTAAACCACTTATTAAAAAAAACGCAACTTGATCCTACAAAATTAGTCAATTACAGGCCAATCTCAAATCTACCCTTTCTGTCAAAAATACTAGAAAAGGCAGTGTCCTCACAATTATGCTCCCTTTTAGAAAGAAATGGTATCTGTGAGGATTTCCAGTCAGGATTTAGACCATATCATAGTACTGAGACTGCTCTCATTAGAGTTACAAATGATTTACTCATCATCCGATCATGGTTGTATCTCTCTGTTAGTGTTACTCGATCTTAGCGCTGCATTCGATACTATCGACCACAACATTCTTTTGAATAGACTCGAAAATTATGTTGGCATTAGTGGAATTTCATTGGCATGGTTTAAATCATACTTATCTGACCGTTATCAGTTTGTAGCAGTAAATGAAGAGATGTCACACCAAACACAAGTTCTGTATGGAGTACCGCAGGGCTCAGTGCTAGGACCATTGCTTTTCACCCTGTACATGCTACCACTGGGAGATATCATTAGGAAGCATGGCGTTAGTTTTCATTGTTATGCTGATGATACTCAGCTCTATATTTCTTCACCCCCTTACGAAATTTACCAATTCACAAGATTAACGGAATGCATAGCTGATATAAAAAATTGGATGACTAGTAATTTCCTGCAACTTAATTCAGAAAAAAAATGAATTTTTAATCATTGGACAAAAAAACTCCACAAGTAGTAACCTAGAATACTGTCTAACACTTGATGGCTGCTCTGTCAAGTCCTCGTCGTCAGTTAGGAACCTGGGTGTGCTCTTTGATACCAATCTCTCATTTGAAAGCCACGTTTCTAGCATCTGTAAAACGGCATTCTACCATCTTAAAAATATATATAAATTACGGCACATGCTTTCAATGCAAAATGCTGAACAGTTAGTTCATGCGTTCATGACCTCAAGGCTAGACTATTTTAATGCTCTACTGGGTGGTTGCCCTGCTCGCTTAATAAATAAACTGCAGCTTGTCCAAAACGCAGCAGCTAGAGTTCTTACTAGAACCAGGAAGTATGACCATATTAGCCCGGTTCTGGCAACACTGCACTGGCTCCCTATTAAACATCGTATACATTTTTAAATCTTGCTGATTACTTACAAAGCACTAAATGGTTTAGCTCCCCAGTACCTGAGCGAGCTCTTAACGCATTATACTCCATCACGTTTATTGCGGCCTCAAAATTCTGGCCAGTTGATAATACCTAGAATATCAAAATCAACTGCAGGCGGTCGATCCTTTTCCTATTTAGCACCTAAACTCTGGAACAGTCTTCCTAGCATTGTTCGGGAAGCAGACACACTCTGTCAGTTTAAATCTAGACTAAAAACACATCTCTTTACTATGGCATACACATAAAACATTTTTAATTTATATTATTCAAATCAGTTAAATGATTATTTTAGGCTGCATTAACTAGGTCAGCTGGAACTGGGAACACTTCCCATAACACCTGATGTACTCGTTACATCATAAGAAGAATGGCATCTACGCTAATGTTAGTTTCTCTGTTTATCCTGAGGTTTACTGCAGTCGGCCGGATCCGGGCCGTATCCGGACCAGATGGTGGACCTTAGCCTGGACATGACGAACGCATCCCTGAAGTGTCTGTAGAGACCGTGTCAATTAAACTCCCCCCGTAAATGCCGCATCGACACGACATCCTCATTAAACCCGTCCCCGGCGTCAATCTTTCGAATAATCCTACGAATATCTATTGATCTAATATGACTTCTGACCTTGATTTGATTTGACATTTTCCTTATGATGATTCTGAAAGAAAGTGCGCCGGGTGCTACTGTTGCTATAGTATTGGACGCAACTTTAATGCGCATCTGATTGATAGATAAACCGCGCGCTCTTATTTCAGTGTTGTTAATGTTGTAGTTATTTCAGCAGTTTCCTTCGTACATTCAGTTTAACAACATTAAGTTAAATTTCATTTATCATTCATCAGAACTGTGCGTATGCATTTTAGACACTTACATTGTGTTTGCTCCGTCCATGCAATAAATGTGCATCCTTGAATGAGCAGTTGAAGTAAAACCCTGCTTAGGTCCTGTATGACCCATTTCCGTAAAACTTCAGTATTTCATTTTATATAAAATAACGGTGACGTTTCCATGCAATGAAAGCGTTTTATTTCAACAGTAGTGACCACGGTGACTTGGCAGTTGACAATGGCTTGTGGTTTGACTCAGGACTATTGCTGTCTCGATAGAGAGCTGTCATCTGCTCATGTGATAGCAGTGGTCATCCTGAGGAGAGCTCAAACGTGGGCTGCTCAACAATGTGTCAATGAGAGCTACGCACGGAGCGTGAGCGCAAACCAGTGAAAGGTTGTAAAGAGTGCAGCACGTGTCTGTGAAGGAGAGCTGTGAGGGCGCGGATGACGGCGCAACGTCTCCATTAATTCACGCATGTAGTAGATATAATCTAATGTTTATTTTAAAGCACTGAATCACGATTAATTCGATTCTTAGCATTTTAAATTGATTGTCGACCGAAATCAACGATTCACGATTCAAAAATACATGTTTCAAGATCATGTTGCATATGCATCGTCAGGATTTGTAATCGATGCATCGAGAAAACGAGTGAATCGTTACACCCCTAGTGGAAACCCAACTCAGATGCTCCCTCCAGTGTACCAGAGTATGCTGATTCACCCTTATTAGCTGATCATTCTGATTATGTTCGAGACAGACAGATTTCTACCATAGCGCTCCTCTGAGAAAACCTCTGAGGTGTTTTCAATCTCATCTAAAATGAGCAGTGTTGGCAGTAACGCATTACAAGTAACATGCATTGCATAATCAGACTACTTTTTGATCTAACGATTAATGTATTACAAATAACATTCATTATGGAATCAGATTACTTTTTGATGTAAGGAGTAAAGTAACATTACAAGTAACGTGCATTGCATAATCAGACTACTTTTTAATGTAAGGAGTAAAGTAATGCATTACAAGTAACATGCATAATGTAATCAGATTACTTTTTAATGTAAGGAGTAAAGTAACGCATTACGAGTAACGTGCATTGCATAATCATAGGGCTGGAACGATTTGACCTCAAATCAAAATCTCGATTAATTGAACATTTTACCTCGATTATGATTAATGAATGATTATTTTGCTCTTTTTTTTTTGGCTTTCCTTTTTTTGCCCTCATAGTTTACTGATAAGGTTTGTACTGTAAATATGTTCAACTATTAAAGGCTGGGATATTTTTTTCTAATGAAAAAGTGCATTTTTTTGTGATTTTAAAATACTTGAAGGAAACAGCTCACTTTCAGCAGTTATTGTCAATGGGTCGTAACATTTCTTACAGATTTCTGTTTGTTGTACATCAGATACAGATAAATTAGCACAGTAGGCCTACATTAAATTTATTTGAATGCATTAACGAAAGAGTGATTGTGTATGTGAGTTAGTCATACCGTCTCTATTAATTATGAAGCTGTGGTTTGTAGTTACTTCAAAGGTAGAAAAATCTATGTTATAACGGTTGAGTTTCTAAGCTTTACTGATAAATCACAGGACAGCGTTGACAATGAGTTTCTGCGCTCCTCTCTGCGCGCGATCTTCTCGTGATGTGCGAGCTATTGTCTGTATGAGTGTTCGTGTTTCACAATATATCAGGCATTAGTTCAACATAATACACATCCGATGGTCTAAAATCGCTTCAATGTTCAAACGGGCAGGCCTTAAAACATACAATTGACAAAGTTTTGTGAGGACGCAAGTGAAAGTGATCTGGCTTTAGGGTACCCGCGTTGTCAGAGACACGACACGACTCGGTTCTCTGTGTCGCAGAAAAAAGCTCACGAGCACTGAACGGAGATGTTTGCCATATTGTTTTTCTTGAATAGTGTAAAATCGCTTGAATGTTCAAACTGGCAAGCCTTTAAACGCATTTAACTGAGAAACTTCATGAGAATGCAAGTGAAAGTGATCTGGCTTCGGGGCTTGCGCGCGCCGTCTGTGTGTGCGTGTAGCAGCGCATACAAGAACGGCGATTAACTTACCTGTATAAACTGTGTAAAATATGCAATTACCATGGTAATTCTGAGCATCCAGATTGTATAAACAAGATAACTGCTCCTGAATCTTTCCGTGTGCCTGCAAACTGCACTTGATGTGACTGCGGGGCAGAGTCACGTGACTAAAACCGAAATACCCGGCATGGGAAAATTACATCGGTTAGAGGTTCTGAATTTCGGTTTCGATTACTTTTTGATTAATCGTCCAGCCCTACATAATCAGATTACTTTTTGATGTAAGGAGTAAAGTAACGCATTATGTAATTAGATTACTTTTTGATCTAACGAGTAAAGTAATGCATTACAAGTAACATACATTATGTAATCAGATTACTTTTTGATGTAAGGAGTAAAGTAACGCAGTCCCGCTTCTAACACATCGGCCGATGCCGATATTTTAAAATGTACAATTGTACAGCTATGAAGACAGTAAAAATATAATCAAACATTAAAAAAACTCTTTTATCGTTATTTTAAATATTTTTTTTATGGTTTTCATTTGATGTCACTGACAACCTTTTTACATCAGTGCAAAACTAGGGTATGCAGATTAAGACAACTATTCATCAACATGCATTGATCAATCCCGTTGTAGCATAAAAAGGTGAAACCAAATTATGTGCTGGTGCGACCAACTTTGAAAGTTAGTAGCACCAGTGCAACCAGTGGAAAAGTTAGTCAGGAGCCCTGTGTCTTATACTAACTCACAAATAGGGTTGCAAAATTCCAGGAATTTTCAAGGCTGGAAACTTTCCGTGGGAATTAACAGGAATATATGGGAATTAATGGGAATAAACTGGGAATTTGCAAAATTGAAGGTTAGCCTATAACAGGGAATTTAAATGTAGCTGAAAAATAAATCTTGCAGCATAGTCTTGGTTAAAACAACCATATTTAATGCACTTTCAGTTGAATTTCTACCCTGCACATTACTCAGTCACATACACACAGCACGCTATTTACTGCAGGGTTTTTGAGGCCACACCCCCTGCACGCACTGTGCATTCCATGACATTTGATCAAGAATACAGAAAAAAAAACAGTAATATTGTGAAATATTATTACAATTTAAAATAGTGGTTTTCTATTTTAATAGACTTTATAATATAATGTATTTCTGTTATGCAAAGCTGAATTTTCATCATCATTACTCCAGTCTTAAGTGTACCATGACCCTTCAGAGATCATTCTAATGTGATGATTTTTTCAGGATTCTCTGGTGAATAAAGAGTTAATAAAGAACAGCATTTATTTAAAATAGACATATTTTGTAAAAATATAGGCCTACACTACCATTCAAAAGTTTGGGGTCAGTATTTTTTATTTTCTTTGAAATTTTTTATTTTTTTTTAAAGAAATTAATATTTTTATTCAGCAAGGATGTGACTGATAAAAAGTGATAGTAAAACTTTTTGCGTATGCGCCCGAAATTTAATCTGTGCAATCTCAAAATATATTTGGAAGCATTTGTGCGAGTGCAAATAATTGTAGAGGTGCGACCTGTTTTAATTTCTCTACAAAACGTTCGCTAATTACTGCACAGTATGTGCCTACTGTGAGCTGATACAGGCAGTGCCTGATCCACCATTCTATCACATAACCGATTAAAATTCATCTTTACGCTATTAACTTTAAAGCAGACTTTAGGTTGATTAATATTAGCCGTCAATCACTCCCTTTCACCGCGCTCCGCTGTCACGTGACAGGGAGCTAACCAGTGTGCAATATGTAAAGAGCTGAGGAGAGAAGGATTTTTTTGAAGGGGAAAGTGAATTTTACTTGCCCGACCGGACAAGTCGTCTGGTTAAAACGTCAATAGCAAAAACTAACTAAGGAATCATCAAAATGCGATTCTGATTTTATTTAATTTAGCGCAAGTAATATTCACTGTTTTTGTTGTTTAAGCCGCAAAAATAGTTCCAAACAAAGATCTCACAGCAACACTCTTCCATTACGTTTTGAACGAATCTGTTGAGTCAAAGATTCAAAGACCCATTCATAAACAACCGCCTCATTCTTGAAAGAATCAGTCGTTTAAACAAATCATTTGAATGAATGACTCACTCATAAGACCGTCATTTGCTGCCACCTTCTGGCGGTTTAGTTTCATGTTTAAAAGTATCATTCTATCCAACATTTTTTATTTGTATATTCAAAATATATTTAAAACAATCTCATAACATTATTCAATGCAATTGTATTTTTTTCAGTGTAAATGTTTAATTTGATTGGCAACAGCCCTATAGAATTAAATTAATTTAAAATGAAATACAAAGCATACATTTAATAAGATTAGGGGGGAAAATTCCCTTCATAAAGGTTTTTAAATAATGCCGCGGGGTAATAACGCGGGGTAAATATCACAAATATGCAGATTTAAATAGGCTATGATAGAACTGCCAGAACACTAGTGAGAATATTGCTTCATAAATTATAAAACAAAACTCCTATTTTTTTCCAGACAAGCAACTTTTTTATTCTGACAATTGACCAATTTACTTGCACGACACACACACGCAACGATTTAAACATTATATAATATAGTATATAAACATTTTAGTTGTGGTGCTCCTATATTTTTCCTGGTGCTCCTAACTTTTTGAAGTTGGGAGCACCAGTACTACCAAGTAAAAAAGTTAATTTCGAGCCGTTATATTGTTAGAAAATATTTCTACTTTGAATAAATGCTGTTTTTTTTAACTTTTTATTCATCAATGAATCCTGAAAAAAGTATCACAGGTTCCAAAAAAAATATTTAAAAAAATATTTTGCAGCACAACGTTTCCAACATTGATAATTGAGTATCGAATCAGCATATTAGAATGATTTCTGAAGGATCATATGACACGGAAATAACACATACATAACAATTGCTGCAGTAAAAATATATTTACAGTGGGGAGAACAAGTATTTGATACACTGCCGATTTTGCAGGTTTGCCCACTTACAAAGCATGTAGAGGTCTGTAATTTTTATCATAGGTACTCTTCAACTGTGAGAGACGGAATCTAAAACAAAAATCCAGAAAAATCACATTGTATGATTTTTAAGTAATTAATTTGCATTTTATTGCATGACATAAGTATTTGATACATCAGAAAAGCAGAACTTGATATTTGGTACAGAAACCTTTGTTTGCAATTACAGAGATCATACGTTTCTTGTAGTTCTTGACCAGGTTTGCACACACTGCAGCAGGGATTTTGGCCCACTCCTCCATACAGACCTTCTCCAGATCCTTCAGGTTTCGGGGCTGTCGCTGGGCAATACGGACTTTCAGCTTCCTCCAAAGATTTTCTATTGGGTTCAGGTCTGGAGACTGGCTAGGCCACTCCAGGACCTTGAGATGCTTCTTACGGAGCCACTCCTTAGTTGCCCTGGCTGTGTGTTTCGGGTCGTTGTCATGCTGGAAGACCCAGCCACGACCCATCTTCAATGCTCTTACTGAGGGAAGGAGGTTGTTGGCCAAGATCTCGCGATACATGGCCCCATCCATTCTCCCCTCAATACGGTGCAGTCATCCTGTCCCCTTTGCAGAAAAGCATCCCCAAAGAATGATGTTTCCACCTCCATGCTTCACGGTTGGGATGGTGTTCTTGGGGTTGTACTCATCCTTCTTCTTCCTCCAAACACGGCGAGTGGAGTTTAGACCAAAAAGCTCTATTTTTGTCTCATCAGACCACATGACCTTCTCCCATTCCTCCTCTGGATCATCCAGATGGTCATTGGCAAACTTCAGATGGGCCTGGACATGCGCTGGCTTGAGCAGGGGGACCTTGCGTGCGCCGCAGCATTTTAATCCATGACGGCGTAGTGTGTTACTAATGGTTTTCTTTGAGACTGTGGTCCCAGCTCTCTTCAGGTCATTGACCAGGTCCTGCCATGTAGTTCTGGGCTAATCCCTCACCTTCCTCATGATCATTGATGCCCCACGAGGTGAGATCTTGCATGGTGCCCCAGCCCGAGGGAGATTGACCGTCATCTTGAACTTCTTCCATTTTCTAATAATTGCGCCAACAGTTGTTGCCTTCTCACCAAGCTGCTTGCCAATTGTCCTGTAGCCCATCCCAGCCTTGGTCTACAATTTTATCCCTGATGTCCTTACACAGCTCTCTGGTCTTGGCCATTGTGGAGAGGTTGGAGTCTGCTTGATTGAGTGTGTGGACAGGTGTCTTTTATACAGGCAACGAGTTCAAACAGGTGCAGTTAATACAGGTAATGAGTGGAGAACAGGAGGGCTTCTTAAAGAAAAACTAACAGGTCTGTGAGAGCCGGAATTCTTACTGGTTGGTATGTGATCAAATACTTGTGTCATGCCATAAAATGCAAATTAATTATTTAAAAATCATACAATGTGATTTTCTGGATTTTTGTTTTAGATTCCATCTCTCACAGTTGAAGAGTACCTATGATAAAAATTACAGACCTCTACATGCTTTGTAAGTGGGCAAACCTGGAAAAACGGCAGTGTATCAAATACTTGTTCTCTCCACTGTATTTTATGTATTTACTATATTAGAAGTAATTAATTGGAAAACTATACCAATATCCAAAAAATAAATAACATGTCCGCTCATGACCAAACAAAATGTTTATATTTATGTTTGTATATGATAGTTTATATAAATTTCCAATTTATTCCCATAAATTCCTGTTAAATTTCCAAATTGGAATATTTCCAAAATTCCCCAGATTAAGTTCCCATGGAAAATTTCCAGAAATGTTCCACCCCTTTGCAACCCTACTCACAAATGATATCTCTTTTTATTTCTAAGAATTTCATCAACATACTTTATTCCCACATTTATCCTTTATTTACCTCTCATTAGTATATTGACAAAGAATTAAGGAGTACAACAATTAACAGATACCAAGTACAAACAATGTAAGAATAAAACAGAAAAATACATATACAATTTGCAAGAAACAAATGACACACTGACTGAGTTTAGCTTTTGTTTATTGTGTTTTATATGAAACATGGTTTATCACAGATTATTGAAATAAACGCCATTATGAAACTTACCTAGATCTTGTAGATGTCTCAATAGCTGATCGCGTCGTTTTCTTAAATCTGTTGACACCAATAAAATTAGCTTAATGTGGCGATTTACGGATCTGAAGACATCAGCATAATGAATGAGGTGAAAACAGGATCTATTGACATGAAATAAAGAGGCTTTTCAGCTGCTCTGATAATAGTGATGAGCCGTAGACTATCAATACTCATTAAACAAGCCATTCAGGATCAGCAGCAGATCATCTCACTTTATTCACAGTATTTGCTGCTAGCAGAATATTTGCTCAAATCATATAAAAGCGCTCTAATATTACTATTATTTCTCAAATGATACAGAAAAATAACATTATAAAGACAGACACTAATGACTTTATCAAACATTGTAATTTGTTCATATGAATTTAAGTTCGATTCCCTAATAACTACATTCATAACAACAAAGTAGTTCGTTAACATCTTACCGTTTTGAATGTAAAGAGAAACAGGCAAATGTATTAGTCAGCAGACACACGAACTTCGTCAACCACGACGAAAACCATTCAGAAACAACTTAAAACGTAAAATGTTTCTTAAACAAACCGTGTAAACTGTACAGTTACTGCGATATAGCGTGAACTGTTTACCTCAGAAGACCCGACACCGAACGAACGGGAGCGCGCGAGTTGTGATGTCATCACCGCGAGACTTCTTCTTTTAGTTTTATGGCGGGTTGCAACTATGACTTATCAGGTGCATACCGCCACCTCCTGTACCGGAGTATTCAGCACGGATTATGGTTCGGTGAAACACATAATAATAATAATAATAATAATAATACATCATTTTACATAATATATATATATATATATATATATATATATATATATATATATATATATATATATATATATATATATATATATATATATATATATGATAAAGAAAAAAAATATCTTTGGAACCATCTGTATAGATATCAAAATAACTGTAATATACGCTTCTTATGTATTGACTTGTCCTTTCTCACTCTCTCCCATTTTTCCTCTAGTTTCATTATATTTAAATCTACCTCAGTTTTTGGAAACCAAATAGGGATATTACTAATAGGAGTAGGGAAGTTAAAACAAATATTCTCTAATATTCCTCTGATTTAGCCTTTGTTACCCATCCAAAGCCAGAATTATATTCCCAACATTCTTGAATAACACTATTGGCAGAATTTTCATTACCACATCCACGTAGGCGACACCAATGTGTAAGCATGCCTTAGTCTGTGTTGATCGCACCAGTACAAATCCTCAAAGCTTTATTATTAACTCTATCCATTTTCATTAAATTCGTTTTACACAAAGCTCCATTTACTCCGTACACAAAGCATCCATAATCTATTGTTGACCTCATCAGAGCCCTATAAATATACACCAATCAGACATAATATTATGACCGGTGAAGTGAATAACACTGATTATCTTCATCACAGCGCCTGTTAGTGGGTGGGATATATTAGGCAGCAAGTGAACATTTTGTCCTCAAAGTTGATGTGTTAGAGGCAGGAAAAATGGGCAAGTGTAAGGATTTGAGCGAGTTTGACAAGGGCCAAATTGTGATGGCTAGACGACTGGGTCAGAGCATCTCCAAAACTGCAGCTCTTGTGGGATGTTTCCGGTCTGCAGTGGTCAGTATCTATCAAAAGTGCTTTAAGGAAGGAACAGTGGTGGACCGGCGACAGGGTCATGGGCGGCCAAGGCTCATTGATGCACATGGGGAGCGAAGGCTGGCCTGTGTGGTCCGATCAAACAGACGAGCTACTGTAGCTCAAATTGCTCAAGAAGTTAAAGGGGGCATATTATGCCCCTTTTTTTGTAAAATAAGTCTATGATGTCCCCAGAGTGTGTATGTGAAGTTTTAGCTCAAAATACCACACAGAGAATGTTTTATAGCCTGTAAAAATTGCCACTTTTTGGGGTGAGCAAAAACACACCGTTTAAATGCAAATGGGCAGCTGCTCCCTGCCTGTTCTTTCAAGAACAACAGAACATGTCAGAAACTAATGGTGTTCAGCTCGAACCAAAGTCGGACAATAATGCCTACAGAGCCAGAGAATATATGCTTCATGGACATAGAACAGGTATAGTTTAGTTTCATTTATTGTTCATCACACAAAAGATAAAACATCCGTTTTCACTCCAGAAAATCACTGTAATACACAGTACAAGAAGTGCGCATTAAAGTCTTATCCATAAACACCCTCTCTCCCTTGCATTATGATCAGCATACACAGCGAATTACACAAAACACTCGTTACAACTAACAGTAAAAAAATATACACTCACCTAAAGGATTATTAGGAACACCTGTTCAATTTCTCATTAATGCAATTATCTAATCAACCAATCACATGGCAGTTGCTTCAATGCATTTAGGGGTGTGGTCCTGGTCAAGACAATCTCCTGAACTCCAAACTGAATGTCAGAATGGGAAAGAAAGGTGATTTAAGCAATTTTTAGCGTGGCATGGTTGTTGGTGCCAGACGGGCCGGTCTGAGTATTTCACAATCTGCTCAGTTACTGGGATTTTCACGCACAACCATTTCTAGAGTTTACAAAGAATGGTGTGAAAAGGGAAAAACATCCAGTATGCGGCAGTCCTGTGGGCGAAAATGCCTTGTTGATGCTAGAGGTCAGAGGAGAATGGGCCGACTGATTCAAGCTGATAGAAGAGCAACTTTGACTGAAATAACCACTCGTTACAACCGAGGTATGCAGCAAAGCATTTGTGAAGCCACAACACGCACAACCTTGAGGCGGATGGGCTACAACAGCAGAAGACCGCACCGGGTACCACTCATCTCCACTACAAATAGGAAAAAGAGGCTACAATTTGCACGAGCTCACCAAAATTGGACAGTTGAAGACTGGAAAAATGTTGCCTGGTCTGATGAGTCTCGATTTCTGTTGAGACATTCAGATGGTAGAGTCAGAATTTGGCGTAAACAGAATGAGAACATGGATCCATCATGCCTTGTTACCACTGTGCAGGCTGGTGGTGGTGGTGTAATGGTGTGGGGGATGTTTTCTTGGCACACTTTAGGCCCCTTAGTGCCAATTGGGCATCGTTTAAATGCCACGGCCTACCTGAGCATTGTTTCTGACCATGTCCATCCCTTTATGACCACCATGTACCCATCCTCTGATGGCTACTTCCAGCAGGATAATGCACCATGTCACAAAGCTTGAATCATTTCAAATTGGTTTCTTGAACATGACAATGAGTTCACTGTACTAAAATGGCCCCCACAGTCACCAGATCTCAACCCAATAGAGCATCTTTGGGATGTGGTGGAACGGGAGCTTCGTGCCCTGGATGTGCATCTCACAAATCTCCATCAACTGCAAGATGCTATCCTATCAATATGGGCCAACATTTCTAAAGAATGCTTTCAGCACCTTGTTGAATCAATGCCACGTAGAATTAAGGCAGTTCTGAAGGTGAAAGGGGGTCAAACACAGTATTAGTATGGTGTTCCTAATAATCCTTTAGGTGAGTGTATATATATATTTTTTTAAATAGTTTTTAAAAACAGTAGCAACACCCCCACCATGACCAGAAAGTCTTCAGAAAGTTCAGCCATGTTTCAGTCACTTAAACCGTTAAAAGTCACTTAAAATGAAAGTTTTTTTTAGATCTTTGCATTTATCAAGGCCATCCTCACCGTCAGCGGCTCAGCTTTTTCAGCATTTGAAGATGAAAACTTAATTGGACAGAGATTTAACAGATTTACTGACCGTAACTCGACTTTGAAGAACGACGGGATAAAATAAATGTTAATAAGGCTTTCAGGATGCACTCACCCGAGGTAAGCCAATGTTTTAGTGGATGAAAAGAAGGCAGGTAGTTCAGGCGCTCCCAGTGACTAACAGCTGATCACCCAGCTGAGAGCAGTCGATCCCAGGCTGCTGTAAGTCCATCCAAACAAAAGCAAGCGAGTTACGAACCTCACCCAAGGAAAGCCGATGTTTTAGTGGATTAAAAAAAGGCAAGTAGGCAGGCGGCAGGTAGTTCAGGCTCTCCCCGCGACTAGCAGCTGATCACCCAGCCGAGAGCAGTTGACCCTAGGCTGCCGCAAGTCCATTCAAACACAAGCAAGCGAGTGCCGAGCCTCACCCGAGGTACAGTGCATCCTGAAAATAATCACAGCGCTTAACTTTTTCCACATTTTGTTATGTTACAGCCTTATTCTAAAATTGATTAAATTCATTGTTTTCCTCAAAATTCGACAAACAATAGCCTATAATGACAATGTGAGAGAAGTTTGTTTGAAATCTTTGCAAATTTATAAAAAAAAAAAAAAATCACATGTACATAAGTATTCACAGCCTTTGCCATGACACTCAAAATGGAGCTCAGGTGCATCCTGTTTCCACTGATCATCCTTGAGATGTTTCTACAACTTGATTGGAGTCCACCTGTGGTAAATGATTTGGAAAGGCACACACCTGTCTATATAAGGTCGCACAGTTAACAGTGCACAAACAGAGCACAAACCAACCCATGAAGTCCAAGGAATTATCTGTAGACCTCTGAGACAGGATTGTATTGAGGCACAGATCTGGGGAAGGGTACAGAAACATTTCTGTAGCATTGGAGGGCTCAATTAAGAAAAAGTGCAAGATGTTTGGACCCACCAGGACTCTTCCTAGAGCTGGCCGCTCGGCCAAACTGAGCGATCGGGGGAGAAGGGCCTTAGTCAGGGAGGTGACCAAGAACCTGATGGTCACTCTGACAGAGCTCCAGCATTTCTCTGTGGAGAGAGGAGAACCTTCCAGAAGAACAACCATCTCTGCAGCACTCCACCAATCAGGCCTGTATGGTAGAGTGGCCAGACGGAAGTCAGTAAAAGGCACATGACAGCCCGTCTGGAGTTTGCCAAAAGGCACCTGAACGACTCTCAGACCATGAGAAACAAAATTCTCTGGTCTGATGAAAAAAAGATTGAACTCTTCAGCCTGAATGGCAAGTGTCATGTCTGGAGGAACCCAGGCACTGCTCATAACCTGGCCAATACCATCTCTACAGTGAAGCATGGTGGTGGCAGCATCATGCTGTGGGGATGTTTTTCAGCGGCAGGAACTGGGAGACTGGTCAGGATTGAGGGAAAGATGAATGCAGCAATGTACAGAGACATCCTTGATGAAAACCTTCTCCAGAGCGCTCTGGACCTCAGACTGGGGTGAAGGTTCATCTTCCAACAGGACAAAAACCCTAAGCACACAGCCAAGATAACAAAGGAGTGGCTATGTGACAACTCTGTGAATGTCCTTTAGTGGCCCAGCCAGAGCCCAGACTTGAACCCGATTGAACATCTCTGGAGATCTGAAAATTACTGTGCACTGACGCTCCCCATCCAACCTGATGGAACCTGAGAGGTCCTGCAAAGAAGAATGGGAGAAACTGCCCAAAAATAGGTGTGCCAAGCTTGTAGCATCATACTCAAAAAGACTTGAGGCTGTAATTGGTGTCAAATGTGCTTCAATAAAGTATCGAGCAAAGGATGTGAATACTTATGTACATGTGATTTGTTTTTTCGTTTTTTATTTTTAATAAATTTGCAAAGATTTCAAACAAACTTCTTTCACATTGCCATTATGGGGTATTGTTTGTAGAATTTTGAGGAAAATAATGAATTTAATCCATTTTGGAATAAGGCTGTAACATAACAAAATGTGGAAAAAGTGAAGCACTGTGAATACTTTCCGGATGCACAGTAGGTTGGAGTTTTAGTGGATGAAAGGCATCTTCATCCTCTGTCCTTATCACACGGAAAGCCCCAAAAGCAGTCATAATATTTTTTATGTCTTTTAGATGTAATTAAAATTATGAAATTATTTATTCTTGATGCAAGGAGGAGCAGACAATAAAAGTTTAATGTTTGGTGCAGCAAATACAAAAAGTAAAAGTGGAAACGAATGAGACAGATCTCTCTCTTTATTAACAAGATAGCAAATCAAGAGAATAAAAGTAAAGGGCAGTTGCAAAGCTACATAACAGTAAATCTTGCATCTGCAATTTCAAAATACACCATAAGTGGAAGAATAACTAGTTGATTTGAAAACAATAAAAAACAAGTTCAAAAATAAATGAGTCTCTTCAGATTCTTGAGCAAGAACAGTTTGTAAAAAGCTGTAAAAAATTATTTCCTTCATAAAAGCGTAAACCAACTACACAAAAATAAACAAAATCAAACTCATAACAAAGCAAATTGATATTGATTATATTATTAAGCAAAATGATATATAAGAGATATTGTTCTTTGGGGAGGAACATCTTTGAGTTGATCTGAATCTCAGTTGAAACTGCTGGTCTTGAAGATGAACTTTATTCACTGTGACAAATTTAGATGATATTTCTTTGTCCAGTTGCTCGTTGTGGGAGACAGACTGATAGGGAAGAGATGCGGCTTCGCACTTGAAAGTGCTGGACTGAAAATAAGCTACTTAATGCAAGTTTTGGCATGACTGTATAGAGCAGATGATTGAGTGAAACTCATCCCACATACCGTGCAGTGATACGGTTTCTCTCACGCGTGGATCTTCTCGTGTGTTTTCAGATGTGCTAACTGACTGAATCTCTTGTCGCAATGTGAACACATGTAAGGTTTCTCTCCAGTGTGGATCCTCTCATGTGTTTTCAGATGTTCTGACCGACTGAATATCTTGCCACAGTGTGAACACATGTAAGGTTTCTCTCCAGTGTGGATTCTCTCATGTTTTTTCAGGGATCCTGGTTCACTGAATTTCTTGTTGCAGTGTGAACACTTGTAAGGTTTCTCTTCGGTGTGAATTCTCTGGTGCCGTTTCAAATCTAGAGCTCTAGTAAAAGTCCTCTCACACTCAAAGCACATATGATCTCTTTCACCAGTATGTACTTTCTGATGAACTTTTAAATTCTGCAGATGTGAAAAACTCTTTCCACACAAAGAACATGAATGTGGTTTCTCCTGTGAATGAACTTTCAGGTGGCTCTTCAGGCCTGAAGTGCATAAAAATGTTTTGCCACATTGATCACATTCATGCAGTTTCTGTCCAGTGTGGATTATCATGTGTCTCTCAAGGGTTCCTTGTTGTCTAAAACTCTTCCCACACTGATCACATGTGAACGGTTTCTCTCCAGTGTGGATCCTCATGTGATCCTTGAGTCTCTGTTTGGATATGAAACTCATCACACATTGATCACACTTGAATGGTTTCTCTCCAGTGTGGATGTTCATGTGTTCCTTAAGGTTTCCTTGTTGTGTGAAACTCTTCCCACACTGATCACATGTGAACCGTTTCTCTCCAGTGTGGATCATCATGTGTATCTTAAGGTGTTCTTGTCGTCTAAAACTCGTCCCACACTGATCACATGTGAACGGTTTCTCTCCAGTGTGGATCCTCATGTGAATCTTGAGATTCAGTTTCCGTGTGAAACTCTTTCTACACTGACGGCAGGTGAAAGATTTTTGAGATCTTTCTTTCGCCACTTCATTCACTTCTTCCTTCTCATTCTCATCCATGAGGTCTGAAATTAAAGTTTAAATAATGCTCAGTAAATCAATAAAAAAGAAAAATATGTTGTGAAATAATATATAAAACCCTGATGTAATAGCAGAAAGTTGTGTTCAAACTATTATACAAGATTAAGATGATTTTGATCCATTATATCCATGAATGTTCCCATATATTGTACATATCCCAGTAAATTGATGTACTAGGTATTTTTTAAAACATACATTTTTAATTCATTAGATATTATGATGGAAGGAAAAATTAATAATTTCAATGCTTTTGTGTTCCCACGACAAACTTTGCATTTGAACACAAACAGTTTTACGTTCCCCGTAGAGACTGTGCATTAGCTTTGCAAAATGTTTTGCCTCAGGCAGTGGTTCAGGCTTTAGGATTGTCGAATGACTAAAGAAACATTATCAGTATGATGGTGTAAAACTACATATTTCTTGTCTATTACCACCCACCGCTGCCAACGACAGAAATAAGACAGCAAAATATGTGGAGAGCATTGCTAGTTTTTGACTATATCATGTTGCAATAGGTAGCACTTCAATGTTAATACTGAATCAAATCTTGTTAGTTATCATTTATAATTGAAAGAGTTTAATAACAGTGTTTAGTTATAGTTACACTTGACATGGGGACAAATTACAATGGCAATGATAAAACTTAATTTTACCTAACACATATGTAAAATGTTACCTGATAGAGAGATTAAGTGTAAGTTTATAAAGGAATAGAGAGAAAGAGAGATGCCATTGATCACTCGAGTCTGTCCAGGAAGGCAGAGCTCAGATAGAGAGCCAGAGCAACAGTTAGACCCTGTTTAAACCTGGTATTAAGAAACGTTTTCGTCATCAGATCACAAGTAAACGGTGCTAAATACTGGTGTAAAAAGTTTTGAGCTTGTCAATTTTCGACCACTTCCAGAGGTCATCGGAAACGCATTTGACCGGATTGCTTTCACACTGTAGGTGCGCATGTGGCCAAATGCATTCGAACAGCCACGAAAGAGCGCATACTCTCCGCCTGCTGACATAACGCGTGAACATTATGGGAAGCCATACGCATCACTTGCGGGTGGGACATGTCCCCACCACTATTTGCCAGGGTCTATATTGTCCCCACCACTTTTTGAAACATCTCGCAGCACGGATGTACTGAAAGAAACATCCCCGTTTGATTGGCAATTTGTTCGTTTGTGTTAAATAAGAGGCGATTTATCGCTGGAATGTGTTGTTGTTGTTTTTTTGAGTGCTCATTGCCGCTGTTATCAGTTCTCTGCGCAGTCATCAGCCCTGACCCATTGAGGCATGGACTCCACTAGACCCCTGAAGGTGTGCTGTGGTATCTGGCACCATGATGTTAGCAGCAGATCCTTTAAGTCCTGTAAGTTGCGAGGTGGGGCCTCCATGGATCAGACTTGAATGTTCAGCACATCCCACAGATGCTCGATTGGATTGAGATCTGGAGAATTTGGAGGCCAAGTCAACACCTCAAACTCATTGTTGTGCTCCTCAAACCATTCCTGAACCATTTTTGCTTTGTGGCAGGGCGCATTATCCTGCTGAAAGAGCCACAGCCACCAGGGAATACCGTTTCCATGAAAGGGTGTACATGGTCTGCAACAATGCTTAGGTAGGTGGTACGTGTCAATGTAACATCCACATGGATGGCAGGACCCAAGGCTTCCCAGCAGAACATTGCCCAAAGCATCACACTGCCTCCGCCGGCTTGCCTTCTTCCCATAGTGCATACTGGTGCCATGTGTTCCCCAGGTAAGCGACGCATGTACCCGGCCATCCACGTGATGTAAAAGATTCATCAGACCAGGCCACCTTCTTCCATTGCTCCGTGGGGTCCAGTTCTGATGCTCATGTGCCCACTGTTGGTGCTTTCGGCGGTGGACAGGGGTCAGCATGGGCACCCTGACTGGTCTGCGGCTATGCAGCCCCATACGCAACAAACTGTGATGCACTGTGTATTATGACACCTTTCTATCAGAACCAGCTTTAACTTCTTGAGCAATTTGAGCTACAGTAGCTCGTCTGTTTGATCGGACCACACGGGCCAGCCTCGCTCCCCACGTGCATCAATGAGCCTTGGCCACCAATGACCCTGTCGCCGGTTCACCACTGTTCCTTCCGTCGAGCACTTTTGATAGATACTGACCACTGTAGGCCGGGAACACCCCACAATAGCTGCAGTTTTGGAGATGCTCTGACTAAGTCGTCTAGCCATCACAATTTGGCCCTTGTCAAACTCACTCAAACCCTTACACTTGCCCCTTTTTCCTGCTTCTAACATATCAACTTTGAGGACAAAATGTTCACTTGCTGCCTAATATATCCAACCCACTAACAGGTGCCGTGATGAAGAGATAATCAGTGTTATTCATTTCACCTGTCAGTGGTCATAATGTTATGCCTGATCAGTGTATTGTCCCCACCACTTTTTGAAACATCTTGCAGAATGGATGTACCTAATAGACAGAAATATCCCCATTTGAAACATTCAGCCGAGAAAACGGCTCATTTATTCGTTTTTTTTTTTTTTTCAAAAAAAATAAAGAAATGAGAATTCGGCTTGATTTTATATTTTTATGTTCAGGAATAGAAAATGTATAAATGGTTTGAATATTTGATTCCCACATGTGGGTGGGCATGAAACGTCCCTTTCCGCTGATTGGTCAACCAAAGATCAACCCGCGCCGCTTTCAGTTCTTCCACAGTTCTGTGCAGAATAACAGTCCTCCGCTTAGATATGAAAAGATTTAAATTACATTATTTAGTATGTGTCAAAGAATCCGTCCAGCAGCGGACGGATTTATTCAAAATGAATAAATGAGCCGTTTTCTCATTTTTCAACTTTCAATATTAAATCGAAAAACGAATGATGATATTTAGCAATGTAATGTGACGGCACATCCGTATCTCATATTTTCCTCATGTCTTGTACCGTTAAACATGGTGTCACGTGGATGGAAATATGCATTGAAAATTATATGCAGATGACGTTACGCATAGTAAAACTAGGCATTGTAAACTCTACATATGGTTATTTCAGGGTGGAGATGCATGTACGCACAATCTTCCGCTGACTGGGTTTTATAAAGGGACGTTTGAGCAGGTTATTTTCAGGCTTTTGTGCATATGCACACTTTTAAGACGAAATCTACGTAAAGTTTTATACATGAGGCCCCAGGTGTAAACGGGAATGTGTCTCCCTCGTCTACTTCTGATCCGATTGACCAAAACACTTCTTAACACCATGTGTAAACAGAGCCTTACAATCTTCTTTTATCCCTTCATTGACCATGTGACTGAAACCAAATGTGAGACATTTTGTAGTGAGAACTATTAAATATTTGACGAGTTATGCAGCTACCTAAAATATTTACATTTTAAAAATCTGCAATAATGCTATAATTTTAAAACTCTGTTTTTACACAAACTACAACAAGTCACCAAAGTTATATTTAAAAACTTCTTAAAAATATAAATCTGTTTTTACTTAATTTATGCTAAATCTGTAACCCTGTTACCCATTGTAGCAAAGTGTATTAATTTCATACATTTAAAAAAAAAGTTTTTGCAAGAAAAAACTAAATCACAGGCTTGTAAACTGTATCGAGACATGTCCAGATTTTTGGTAACATGGTTGCAGTAATTGTGATCCAAAACAAAATAAAACAGCTCAGATAATACTTATTTTGACCTTCAGATATGAAAGTCTCTCAAATGCTGCTTTCATTACATTTCACAACTCTTAAGGTTTTTTCCTACTACAAACACTAAATCTGATGAACTGCTTTTTATCCTTATTGTTTTTCAGCCTCATTAATGAAGAATCAGGAATAAACACCAACCTCTTTGTTCTTCAGTGTGTTTCATTCTGCAGTGTTCTGGATCTCTCATGTTCTCACTGTCCTTCAGAAGTCATATTAGATCATAGTCATAGTCATATTCGTAGGATTATTCGAAAGATTGGAGTTGTCACGCCGGGAACGGGTTTAATGAGGATGTCGTGTCGATGCGGCATTTACGGGGGGAGTTTAATTGACACGGTCTCTGCAGACACTTCAGGGATGTGTTCGTCATGTCTAGGCTAAGGTCCACCATCTGGTCCGGATACGGCCCGGATCCGGCCGACTGCAGTAAACCTCGGGATAAACAGAGAGACTAACATTAGCGTAGATGCCATTCTTCTTATGATGTAACGAGTACATCAGGTGTTATGGGAAGTGTTCCCGGTTCCGGCTGACCTAGTTAATGCAGCCTAAAACAATCATTTAACTGATTTGAATAATATAAATTAAAAATGTTTTATGTGTATGCCATAGTAAAGAGATGTGTTTTTAGTCTAGATTTAAACTGACAGAGTGTGTCTGCTTCCCGAACAATGCTAGGAAGAATGTTCCAGAGTTTAGGTGCTAAATAGGAAAATTATCGACTGCCTGCAGTTGATTTTGATATTCTAGGTATTATCAACTGGCCAGAATTTTGAGACCGCAATAGACGTGATGGAGTATAATGCGTCAAGAGCTCGTTCAAGTACTGGGGAACTAAACCATTTAGTGCTTTGTAAGTAATCAGCAAGATTTTAAAATGTATACGATGTTTAATAGGGAGCCAATGGAGTGTTGCCAGAACCGGGCTAATATGGTCATACTTCCTGGTTCTAGTAAGAACTCTAGCTGCTGCGTTTTGGACAAGCTGCAGTTTATTTATTAAGCGAGCAGGGCAACCACCCAGTAGAGCATTACAATAATCTAGCCTTGAGGTCATGAACGCATGAACTAACTGTTCAGCATTTTGCACTGAAAGCATGTGCCGTAATTTAGATATATTTTTAAGATGGTAGAATGCAGTTTTACAGATGCTAGAAACGTGGCTTTCAAATGAGAGATTGGTATCAAAGAGCACACCCAGGTTCCTAACTGACGACGAGGACTTGACAGAGCAGCCATCGAGTGTTAGACAGTATTCTAGGTTACTACTTGTGGAGTTTTTTTGTCCAATGATTAAAAATTTATTTTTTTTCTGAATTAAGTTGCAGGAAATTACTAGTCATCCAATTTTTTATATCAGCTATGCATTCCGTTAATCTTGTGAATTGGTAAGTTTCGTCAGGGCGTGAAGAAATATAGAGCTGAGTAACGTCAGCATAACAATGAAAACTAACGCCATGCTTCCTAACAATATCTCCCAGTGGTAGCATGTACAGGGTGAAAAGCAACGGTCCTAGCACTGAGCCTTGCGGTACTCCATACTGAACTTGTGATAGGTGTGACGTCTCTTCATTTGCTGTTACAAACTGATAACGGTCAGATAAGTATGATTTAAACCATGCCAATGAAATTCCACTAATGCCAACATAATTTTCGAGTCTATTCAAAAGAATGTTGTGGTCGATAGTATCGAATGCAGCGCTAAGATCGAGTAACACTAACAGAGAGATACAACCACGATCGGATGATAAGAGTAAATCATTTGTAACTCTAATGAGAGCAGTCTCAGTACTATGATACGGTCTAAATCCTGACTGGAAATCCTCACAGATACCATTTCTTTCTAAACAGGAGCATAATTGTGAGGACACTACCTTTTCTAGTATTTGTGACAGAAAGGGTAGATTTGTGATTGGCCTGTAATTGACTAATTCTGTAGGATCAAGTTGCGGTTTTTTAATAAGTGGTTTAATAATAGCCAACTTAAAAGTTTTTGGTACATATCCTAATGTCAAGGATGAATTAATGATATTAAGAAGAGGATCTATGACCTCTGGAAGCATCTCTTTTAGTAGTTTAGTCTGTATAGGGTCGAGCATACATGTTGTTGATTTAGATGATTTAACGAGTTTAGCCAATTCTTCTTCTCCTATAGCAGTGAATGAATGGAATTTTTCCTCAGTGACACTACAATGCACTGTCTGATGTGATACTGTAGTAGACGGCTGCATGGTTATAATTTAATATTATATAATCCTAATATTATCAATCTTACAAGTAAAGAAGTTCATAAAGTCATTACTGCTGTGCTGTTTACAAACATCAGAAGTTGAAGCTTTATCTTTGGTTAATTTATCCACTGTATCGAATAAATACCTAGGGTTGTGTTTGTTTTCTTCTAAGAGAGTCGAGAAATAAGCAGATCTAGCAGTTTTTACGGCCTTTCTGTATGCAATCATGCGCTCTTTCCATGAAAATTGTTTTCTTCCAGCTGCGCTCCATTTTTCTGGCTGCTGTTTTAAGGGCCCGGGTGTGCTCGTTGTACCACGGCGTTGGACTATTTTCTTTAATCTTCTTTAAGCGCCGGGGAGCAACTGTGTCTAAAGTGCTGGAAAAGAGAGAGTCAATAGTTTCTGTTGCAACATCGAGTTCCTCTAGGCTATCCGGGATGCTGAGGAGATGAAACTGATGAGGAAGATTATTTACAAAGCAATCTTTAGTCGCAGCAGTGATAGTCCTGCCATATTTGAAACAACGGGACAGTTTTGCAGCCTTTGCTAAATTAAGTGTACATGATACTAGGTAATGATCTGAGATGTCATCGCTCTGCTGCAGAATTTCAATGGTATCAACATTTATTCCATGTAACAGTATTAGGTCTAAAGTATGATTACGGCAATGAGTGGGTCCTGACACGTGTTGCCTTACTCCAATAGAGTTTAGAATGTCTCTAAATGCCAATCCCAATGCGTCTTTTTCATTGTCTACATGGATATTAAAATCACCAACAATTAGGACTTTATTTGCAGCCAGTACTAACTCTGATAGAAAATCAGCAAATTCTCTGGTGAAGTCTGTATGGTGCCCTGGTGGCCTGTATACAGTAGCCAACACAAATGTCAAACGGGATTTATCAATTTCACTACATAACGTTACATAAAGCACCAAAACTTCAAAGGAACTATATTTGAAACCAGACTTCTGAGTAATACTGAAGATATTATTATAAATTACAGCAACACCTCCCCCTTTACCTTTCAGACGCGGCTCGTGTTTATAACAATAATCTTGGGGGGTGGACTCATTTAAAGTAATGTAATCGTCAGGTTTTAGCCAGGTTTCTGTCAAACACAGCACATCTAGGTTATGATCTGTAATCATATCATTAACAATAACCGTTTTTGAGGAAAGGGATCGAATATTCAGAAGCCCGAGCTTTATCATTTGATCATCTGTATTATATCTGTTGTTTATTTGCTGGACATCAATTACATTTTTACCGTTGAATGTTTTTTTGTATTTACTAATTCGTGGAACAGACACAGTCTCTATGTGATAATATCTAGGTGAAAGAGTCTCTATGTGCTGGGATTTATCTGACTTCTGTGACGTGAGACAGCTAGCAGGCGGTCGGGTAAGCCAGTCCGTCTGTTGCCTGACCTGGGCCCCAGTTAATCAAGGTTTAGCTCTAAGACTATGTGCCAAATTACTAGAGAGAAGAGCGGCACCATCCCAGGAAGGATGGATGCCATCTTTTTTCAACAGGTCAGGTCTGCCCCAAAAGCTTTTCCAATTGTCTATGAACCCTATGTTATTTTGCGGACACCACTTAGACAACTAGCCATTGAGTGATGATAGTCTGCTAAGTATCTCATCACTCCTTTTAACGGGGAGGGGACCACAGCAAAAAACGTCATCTGCCATCGTACTTGTGAGTTTACACACCTCTTTAATGTTAATTTTGGTGATCTCCGACTGGCGAAGTCGAACATCATTAGTGCCGACGTGAATAATAATCTTAGAGAATTTACGATTAGCATTAGCCAAATTTAAATTTGCTTTGATGTCAGGCGCTCTGGCTCCTGGTAAACATGTGACTATGGTGGCTGGTGTCTCTATTTTCACATTCCGTGTAATAGAATCGCCAATAACTAGGGCACTTTCAACAGGATTCTCAGTGGGTGCATCACTGAGTGGGGAGAACCTGTTTGATGTTCTAATCAGAACGGAAGAGTGGTTTTTTGATCCGCAACTATGCCGTCTCACCGTCACCCAGTTGCCCTGCTGCACGGGCTCTACAGCTGGAACCGAACAATGTACAGAGTTCACTAAGCTATTCGCATCCAAAGCAGTGTCTAAAGCTGTTACATTCTCACTACTCTCAAATAAAGTCTGGATGCGTGTCTCTAATTCTTAAATCTTTTCCGTCAGCCTGACTATCTCCTTACATTTATCACATGTGAAGCCCTGTTCGCCAACGGAGAAAGATATACTAAACATGAAACATGCAGTGCAAGTGACAATGACCGTATTTGTTGATTAATCCAACTTACCACAGTTGTTTGATGGAGTCTATTTACTAATCCAACTCACCACAGTTGTTTAATGAACTCAGAAAACAAGAGACCCGAGTGCAGAGATGGCAAGCTAACAGGCTAGCGAAATGCTAACGCATGATAGTGATTTAGATTAAAAGCTAGCGATGTCAGATTTAATGTGGTAGGCAATATTAGACAATATATGGTGATGGGTAAGTTATATTTAGCAATTTAAACAACAGGGAATGATATCAAATAAAGATTTAAAAGCAAGCAAAGCACACGCGAGCACAGCAGGCAGCAGGACAAACAGGAGGCCTTATCCGCTTCATGACAAAGAACAGTTTGTAAATAAAAACTTGCACATAAAAGCATAAACAAACTACAAAATGAAACTCATAATGAAGCAAATTGATGTTATATTATTAAGCAAAATTATAAATCAGAGATATTGCTCTTTGGGGAAGAAAATCATCTTTAGCCCTATTCGGACGGTAATTGTTTCTCGTGGGGTCATAAGCTATTTTCATCATTTACAGGGGCTAGTCTGTGATTTGATTGCCGTCCGAATCCAGAATGTCAGTGTTTTTCTCCCACCACCTGCGTAAAAATCCCTGGCCAAATTACTTACTGTTTTTTGACAAACACCGTGTGGTAATTTAATTGCCGTCCGAATCCACATCTCTGATTTCTTAAGAATATATCACTTCAAAATTCACTGTTTATATTCTTTTTGACCACTGCAGAGCACCATACGGTTGCGCTTCGTTGTAATTTGGATGCATTTTAAAGATCTAGACTTTTATTACTGAAATGCTGGCAAGTATTTACAAGAGCAATATATTTCATCACCGCTCAAAAAATAAAAATAAGAAAAGCACGTAAACATTTGAAATGGGACGTTATTACGGCAGCAATTATATGTGATGCCATCTAGGAAAACCCGTCGGATGTCGCGCTGGAACGTTTTCAGGAAGGTCGAAAAATAGGTTGAATGTAAATTTTTTGTCAAAATTGGGTTTTCATTAAATGATTATTCTATAACATCTTGTCTATCATCTCTAAAAAAATATCTTGGCAAAATTCAATTCAGTGCAGAAAAATAGCGATTTATAGCGGCAAAGCTGAAAAGACTGTCTTTCTCTAATTTTAGAACACGCCCAGCGGAGGTGCAAAAAAACCAAAATAAACGGCCATAGTTTTTGCTCTCTTAACAATACAAAGACAGTTCACCCATCAAAATAAACCACATTACATGTAGAATAAGGGTGTATCAATGCACATTTCCTGCCAGTCTTATGTAAACTACGGCACGCAAAGTTTTTTTTTAATACATATGTTATCGTATCGTGAGATGGCGGAGCACAAGAGAGCAACGGAGTCTGAAGTAGCTTAAAATGATCTCGCTTGCCTCAATCTGCTCAATCCTGGTGATGTCAGTGCCCTAAACGATGTTATAATGGATTATTTCACATCCAGAGATGAAGGATCGGATGATGGAGACGTTACTGAAGAGGAGTCAGTTCAGCTATGCTGCAAGGTGCGCTGTGCTTGCTATTCTTGTACAGTTGTGCGATCAAAATACACAAGTTCAGAGACTGCTCATGATAAACAATAGAAAACATATTTCACTACTTACTAAGTTGCTGTCCTCTTCAGGGTAAGGTTAGCTAGTCCCCTTGTGTAGTGATGCAGCTTATAAATTCTAGTTTTCATATTCAGTTCAGACCTTTATTTTGAAATAGCGATGAACATGGAAAAAAATTAAAGATCGGTAGACAACCAATTTGTTTTCATGCCAAGAGTTCAAAATACAACATCCAGTCAATTTTTCGAGAAAAAAAAGTCTGGAAATGTTTTAAATACAAAGAAAAAAATTATAGATTTGCCATTTGTGTTGCAGCAGTGAGCTATAATGCACGTTCTTTTTATATTTATTAGAGGTTGAATTCAAATCAAATACTGCCAAACCGCCTATGCTACTTTTTAATAGGATGTCTACTTCATAAAATATATGAAAATTATGGAAATATATAGTTCAGATCACTCAAACCATATGGAAATGGAGGTGCCCATATATGGTCAGTAATGGAGCTTGGATGTCATCTAGTGAAAAGGTTTGGTACTGCGCCCAAACAAAATTTCACTGAAAGCTCATTTTTTGATGTATCAACCTAAAATTTGGAACACAACTTGTTAATATTTCTGACTTTGATTTTCTTGTAGTTTTAGAGTAAAACATGTTTTGTAAAATACATATTATAAAATATAAACAATTATATTTTTACATTTTCATAAACTTTTATAACTGTTTTTCTATTTTACTTTCATAATTTACTTCACTTCTATATTTTCTTTATTTCAATAATCTGCCAAGTGTCTTCTTTATAACAAGATGAACCTTAGGTCTATATTCCAAAGCATTCTTGAATTACAGCCATTTAAGTTTGGATAGTGCATTTTCATGTCTATGCGAAAAAAGGGGGTGACGGAAAGCTGTAAGAGGTAAAACTGGGTTTTCGTAAATCACATCACATATATGTTAAAATAACCAAGCAGCATTATGTTTACCTCATGTAAATAAGAGGCTGTATTAACTTATTTCCACTCATTTCCATGTGGAATAAAATGACATCCTTTATTTTGAGATAAAATACAAGACAGAAAACCATTTTAACTATAATGTGCGTCTATATATCTTCCTATTTTTAAACAGATTTAAATAATTAAATAATAATTAGGATATTATTTTCCTATTATTAAATTAAATGTGCATTTATTCTTATACCAAGCATATGACATTTTATTTACAGCATACAATCATGTTATTGACCACATGAGCAGCGTGTTCCCAGGTGCCCAGGATCACAAAACTCGCTCCTCCACCGTGAATAAATCACCATCCGAATGCACGAGTTTTATCACTGAGGTGGCATGCTAATTTATTTTTACGGACCTCCATGTGAGAAACAATTACCGTCCGAATAGGGCTTTTGAGTTGATGTGAATCTCACAGTTGAAACGGCTGGTCTTGAAGATGAACTTTATTCACTGTGACAAATTTAGATGATGTTTCTTTGTCCTGTCGCTCGTTGTGGCTGGTTAGGACAGATTAATAGGGAAGAGATGCAGCATCACACTTGAATGTGCTGGAACTGAAGATCTACTTAAAGTGTCATGAAACACCCCGTTCTATGTGATCCACGTGGTGAGCGTTGTTAAACTCACTGCAACGCTCCGCGCAGAAACCGCTCTCATGCGCGCTCCGCATGTCGGTTGAATTCTCCGCTGTAATGCGATCACATGTGTAATACAGCGCAGTAATTGGGTAAAAGACTTCATACTCATGAATAAACGCAGCTTGCGCTAAGGACTAGATGATGTAGAATCATGCCAGTCAAACAATCCAAAGGCACGCTTCTACCTCACACTCCGTGACGTTGCTTCGACTTTGCTTTTCAAAGAACTGCTCAGAAAAATGCAAAAAGTAAACAATTTCCACTTGTTGTTCAAATGTATGAGTGCTTTTAGTGTTTTCAGCGATGTGCAGCTTGTACATATCTGTTCACATCTCAAAAAATGTGTTTTGGGGTTTCATGACCCTTTAAATGTGAGTTTTTGGCATGACTGTGTAGAGCAGATAATTAAACTCTTCCCACGTGCAGTGCAGTGATATGATTTCTCTCAAGTATGGATCCTCTCGTGTTTTTTCAGGATTCCTGACAGATTGGATCTCTTGTCGCAGTGTGAACACTTGTAAGGTTTCTCTCCAGTGTGATTTCAATTGTCCAGCTGTAATAAGTATTTTTACACTCAAAGCACATATAATTTCTTACACCAGTATGTATTTTCTGATGTGCTTTTAAAATTTGCAGACATGAAAAACTCTTTCCACACAAAGAACATGAATGTGGTTTCTCCAGTGAATGAACTGTCAGGTGTTTCTTCAGGTCTGAAGCCCTCAAAAATGTTTTGCCACATTGATCACATTCATGCAGTTTCTCTCCAGTGTGGATGTTCATGTGTTTCTTAAGATTCTGTTTGCATGTGAAACTCTTTCCACACTGACAGCAGGTGAAGGATTTCTGAGAACTTCTCTGATTTTTCTCCAATTTTTCATTCTCCTCATTCTCATCCATTAGGTCTGAAATAATTTTTTTTTAAAAAGTGCTCAGTAAATCAGTCAAAGAGAAAAATATGTAGCCTTAGAGTTCTTTGCGAGTAAACGCAGAGTTTCTCAGGGGAATATAAACGTTTTTGCAAGGAAGATGTAAGGGCGGTCTCAGGCAGTGGTTCAGGCTTTAGGATTGTCGAATGACTAAAGAATAGGGGTGTAATGGTACACAAAACTGACGGTTCGGTACGTACCGGTACGTTCGGTATGGGTTCAGGACAGCAGGGGAGAGAAAACTAAATACCGTTATCAACGGAAGATGAACTTTATTCACTGTGACAAATTTAGATGATGTTTCTTTGTCCTGTTGCTTGTTGTGGCTGATTAGGACAGACTGATAGGGAAGAGATGCGGCTTCGCACTCTAAAGTGTTGGACTGAAAATAAGCTACTTAATGTGAGTTTTTGGCTTGACTGTGTAAAGCAGATGATTGAGTGAAACTCTTCCCACATGCAGTGCAGTGATACGGTTTCTCTCCAGTGTGGATCTTCTTGTGTTTTTTCATGGTTTCATGGATGACTGAATCTCTTGTCGCAGTGTGAACACTTGTAAGGTTTCTCTCCAGTGTGGATCCTCTGATGCAGTGTTGTTCAGCTGTAATAAAAGTCTTCTCACACTCAAAGCAGATATGATTTCTTACACCAGTATGTCTTGTCTGATGTAATTTAAAATTTTGCAGCAGTGAAAAACTCTTTCCACACAAAGAACATGAATGTGGTTTCTCCTGTAAATAAACTGTCAGGTGTCTCTTCGGGGCTGAAGCCCACACAAATGTTTTGCCACATTGACCACATGTGAATGGTTTCTCTCCAGTGTGGATGTTCATGTGTTCCTTAAAGGCTCCTTGTTGTCTGAAACTCTTTCCACACTGATCACATGTGAACAGTCTCTCTCCAGTGTGGATCCTTATGTGAACCTTGAGATTCTGTTTGGTTGTGAAACTCATCCCACACTGATCACATGTAAACGGTTTCTCTCCAGTGTGGATCCTCATGTGATCCTCGAGACTCTGCGTGTGAAACTCTTCCCACACTGACGGCAGGTGAAAGATTTCCGAGATCTTCTTTGATGTTCCTCCACTTCATTCACTTCTTCATTCTCCTCATTCTCATCCATGAGGTCTGAAATTAAAGTTAAAAAAGTGCTCAGTAAATCAATAAAAAATAAAAAATATGTTGTGAAATAATATATAAAACCCTGATGTAATAGAAAGTATCGAGTTGTGTTTAAACAACTATTATTCAAGATGATGATTTTGATCCATTATATGCATGAATATTTCCATATATTGTATATATCCCAGTACATTGATGTACTAGATATTATTTTTTAATTCATTAGAGGCACAAATCTATGGAGACCCTAATAAAGGGACCATTAAGATGTAAGGAAAAATAATATTTCAATGCTTTTGTGTTCCCACGACAAACTTTGCATTTGAACACAAACAGTTTTACGTTCCCCGAAGAGACTGTGCGTTTGCTTGCAAAATGTTTTGCCTCAGGCAGTGATTCAGGCTTTAGGATTGTCCAATGACTAAAGAAACATTATCAGCATGATGGTGTAAAACTACATGTTTCTTGTCTATTACCACCCACTGCTACCAACGACAGAAATAAGTGCAGTTAGCAAAATATGTGGGAGAGCATTTTTAGTTTTTGACTATATTGTGTTGCAATAGGTAGCACTTCAATGTTAATACTGAATTAGGCTTGTGGTGATAGTTGGTGTTGCCGGTCTTACCGGTGTTCAGGCTCAACAACTGGTGTTGTCACATCACTTGCCCACCGATAATGGTAACACCGCCCCCACCGTTGTTTTGATTTTTTTATAATAATAAAATAATTTAGTTCAGTTAGAGAACAGACACTACAATTAAAAACTGAACATGCAGTGTGAGCTGAACGAGAGTCGCAGCACAGATCGACAGCAGGAGTCAGATCTCATTCATCACGAGAGTGAGGAGCTGACTGACAAGATGATCGCGGAAGATTTGGTTTCAAAGCGAAATGTAAAAGTGCCTATTTAAGTGAGTTTGTCATTGTACTGTTCTGTTGTTGTGTTTTTCCATTAAGAATAATAGGCTAATGAACCCACCAATCAAGCAACCCGCCCCCGAATTGGCGCTAATTCTAAACCGAAAGTAAAATGCGCACGGCCGCACTGTCATTCACGGTGCGTGTCAACTGGCGTTTTTTCAGTTAATTCCTATGGAAGCTTCGTTGAATTCAAAATCATTGAAAACACACACTTTGCTCCGCACCGTTATGAATGCTTGAGCGGCCGCAAGCATTTTACTTTAAATTTAGAATTAGCGATTTAAAAGCCCCCGTCGGTGATAATGGTATTACCGGTGTTGTCACACGTCGATTAACCAGTGGGAAAATTTCCTCACCGTCACATCCCTATACTGAATCAAAACTTGTTAGTTACATCATTTATAATTAAAAGAGTTTAATAACAGTATTTAGTTACACTTGACATGGGGACAAATTACATGTACAACCCCAAAACCAGAAAAGTTGGGACAATTTGGAAAATGCAAAAAAAAACAAGAATCTGTGATTTGTTAATTCTCTTTAACCTTTATTTAACTGACAAAAGTTCAAAGAAAAGATTTTTTAAAGTTTTCACGGACCAACTTAAGTGTATTTTGTAAATATAAACATATTTTGATTTTGATGGCTATAACACAATCCAAAAAAGTTGGGACAGAGGCAAAAGAAAAGTGAAAGACTATAGAATATCCAAAATTTGGACAGAAGAGACAGATTAATACACCATGTATAAACCGGAATGTGTCACCCTCGTCTACTTCTGATCCAATCGACCAAAACGCATCTTAACACCTGGGGCCCGTTTCAGAAAGGAGGTTAAGTGAAAACTCTGAGTATGTTAACCCTGAAATGAGGGGAACTCTGGGTTTTCTGTTTCAGAATGGGAGGTATGTCAAACCCAAGAAAGCAGAGTAAGTCAAGCCCGTTTCTGAAAGAGAGGTAACTTATACTCAGAGTCAGTTACCATGGTAACTGACTCTGTGAACCTAACCTGGTCTGGAGCAGGTTTTCTTTGGTAAACCAGAGTTTCTTTCGGTCTCCTCCCCTTTTTTAAAGCGTCATCAGTGTTTAAATACTTCATACGTTCATTCACGCTGCACAAATGCTTTTCTTACTGAGTATTTTTGTCTTATTTCAAGTACAAATATCTAAAAATTATAAATTAAATCTAAATCTAAAATCTAAAGTAAGTGCATTTTACTTAAAACAGGTAAAATTATCTGCCAGTGGGGTAAGAAAAAAATACTCAGTAAGAAAAGCATTTGTGCAGCGTGAATGAACGTATGAAGTATTTAAGCACTGTATTTTTCTTACCTCACTGGCACATAATTTGCAAAATAAGAAAAATGCACTTAAATTAGGCCTAGTTTTTGTTCCCCAGGAAACAAGACTAAATACTTTATGTAATTTTTCTTATGTAGAAAATGCATTGTAATTTAAGAATCTTTAGATATTTTGACTGATAACAACAAGACAAAAATACAAAGTAAGAAAAGCATTCTTTGCAGTGCAGGTACATTCATTCATTGCGCATATTTTCATCATGAGGACACAGTCAAAGTGACAAAAATGGCATGTCCTTTTATTCAGGATCCTGACGTTCACTTGATAACCTCCAGAAGTAACCTAATAATTAGAATTTCCTTTAGGATTTCCAGTGGTTGAATGCATTGATGACAGGTACATTCCCATCATCACACTTTCCGAAAACGGATTACTGTATGGAATGGAAGGATGTTAGATGGAAGGGTAGTCTGTGATATATTCCGTAACTGCCACCACCACAGCTGTTTATTTATATGGTCATCTTTATTTCCTACAAATACTTTATTCTTTTTCCTGTTGGATTTTAATATTCTTCCTTCATCTCCTCTTCATCTGTCAGTGATGCTGGTGCCATGGTGAATCATAATTTCGGAGCTCCATTGATCATGGCTTTTCATAGTCACGGTGCACAGTCTACTCAGAGTTGATTGAACTAACTCAATTCAGCTGTTCTGAAACCCAAAACTCAGAGTTTCCTATCTCAGGGCAAGTCAACTCAGAGTTCAAGTTTAAACTCAGAGTTGGTTGAACCTCCTTATTGAAATGGGCCCCAGGTGTAAACAGAGCCTTACAATCTTGTTTTATCCCTTCCTTGACCATGTGACTGAAACCACATGTGAGACATTTAAACTGACCAATCAGCAGATTACAGTACTAAAGGTGTAACGATTAGCAAACCTCAGATGTACACACATCTTGGCCAACAGACCTTTATCACTATCAGCACTTCTGTGCCTTTACAATCACAAACGGCCCTTGTGGTAAGAATCAGGGGGTTGGAACAGGAAAGCAAATGTCTTTGTTCATTTGCAACCCTAAAGAACGCAAAAACAATGGAATATATTTTTATTTAGGACCCTTTAGGACACGTTTCACGTTTTTGTAGTGAGAACTATTAAATATTTGATGAGTTATGCAGCTACCTAAAATTTTAACATTTTAAAACTCTCTGTTTTTACACAAACTACACCAAGTCACCAAAGCTATATTTAAAAACTTCTTACAAATACATTAATTAATCTGTTTTACTTAATTTATGCTAAATCTGTAACCCATTCTAGCAAATTTATTTAATACATTAAAAAAAACATTTTTTTTGTGTTTTTGCAAGAAAAAACTAAATCACAGGCTTGTAAACTGTACTGAGACATGTCCAGATTTTTGGTAATATGGTGAGCCAAAACAAAATAAAACAGCTCAGATAATACTTATTTTGACCTTCAGATATGAAAGTTTCTCAAACATCCTTGTTTAAAAAAAAAAATTGCACCTGGTTCAATTTTTTGCTGTTTTAATTACATTTCACAACTTTCACAACACAAAAGAGATTTTTCCTACTACAAACACTAAATCTGATGAACTTTCTATCCTTATTGTTCTTCAGCCTCATTAATGAAGAATCAGGAATAAACACCAACCTCTTTGTTCTTCAGTGTGTTTCATTCTGCAGTGTTCTGGATCTCTCATGTTCTCACTGTCCTTCAATAAACTCTGTCTTTGCAGATTTCAGCTCTTCCTGATGGTTTGATGCTCGTCTTGGATGATGGGAATATTCCAGCATTTATTGGTGAATTGCAGTGGGAGGAGCAGATCTGACAAAATCAAGAAATAATCAAGTTATTGAGTTTTTTTTTTTTTTTTTTTTTTTTTTTTTACTATTTTACACATTTTAAGCATTTATGCTCACATATCTGTCTATCTATCTAGTAAAGTAACTTTTAAGAAAATTATTGGAAGTGTCTTATACTTTGTTTTCACAAATTCTATCTTATTATTTCTAAGAATTTCATCCACATACTTTATTCCTACATTTATCTTACCTCTCATTAGCATATTAGGAAAAAATTAAGGAACAACCATTAACAGATACCAAATAAACAATGTAAGAATAAAAATGAAACAATAAAACATAGAAAAATACATATACAGTTGTAAGAAAAAGTTTGTGAACCGCTTGCAGAATCTGTGAAAATGTGAATAATTTTAACAAAATAAAAGAGATCATACAAATTGCATTATTTTTTATTTAGTACTGTCCTGAACAAGATATTTTACATAAAAAAAAAAAGTTTACATATAGTCCACAAGACAAAAAAATAGCTGAATTTATTAAAATGACCCATTCAAAAGTTTATGAACCATTGATTCTCATTACTGTGTGTTGTTACCTGGATGATCCACGGCTGTTTTTTTTGTTTTGTGGTGGTTGTTCATGAGTCCACTGTTTGTCCTGAGCAGTTAAACTGCCCAATGTTCTTCAGAAATACCCATACCCACCGGCCATACCCATTGTCCTGGTGTGTAGTTCGGATGGGGACGACGATGACGATCAGCCTGTTGCTTGACCCTGTTTATGGCTCGTTGAAGGTGTACGTGTGTCTGGTTCCAGATAGTTTCACTGTCCTGGAACCAATCAGATGGTTCCCCGGACCAGGGAAACAGTGGCGGCTGGAATCCTAGGATGCACTGGAACGGCATTAGTTTAGTGGATGGTTTAAGGATTGAGTTTTGTGCGTACTCTGCCCAGGGGAGGAAGCGACTCCAGTCCGTCTGATTTTGTTGACAGTACATGCGGAGGAATTTGGAGATTTCCTGGTTTAGCCGTTCGGTTTGTCCGTTGGACTGTGGGTGATAGCCAGAGGTGAGACTTATATTCACATTTAATAATCGAAAGAAGGCTGACCATACCCTCGATGTGAATTGGGATCCTCGATCTGAAACAATGTCCTCCGGGAGTCCGTAGTATCGGAATACGTAACGGAGCAGATGTTCGGCGGTTTCAAAGGCTGTGGGAAGCTTGGGCAGAGGGATCAGTCGGCATCCTTTAGAAAAACGATCAATAACAGTTAATATGGTGGTGTTACCTTGTGATACTGGTAGGTCCGTTACGAAGTCAATGGCAATGTGTGACCAAGGGCGTTGTGGAATGGGTAATGGTTGTAATAGTCCTGCTGGAAGTTGCTTCGGGGTCTTGGCTGTGGCACATGTGTGGCAAGAGTTGATGAATTCGGTGACGTCAGTCTGTAGTGTCTCCCACCAGAATCGGTTTCTTATCAGCCGTGTTGTTGTTGTAATTCCCGGGTGACCAGAGCTTGTGGCCAAATGAACCCAGCGTATGACCTTTTCCCTGAGTTCTGGCGGAACGAATGTTCGATCGTTGGGGCATTCTGCAGGAGGTGGATTCTGTGCGTGTGATTGCGTGATCTCGGACATAATGTCCCACTGCACCGGGGCTAGGATTAAGGTGAGAGAGATAATGGTCTCTTGTTGAATGTTTTGAGGGGTGTGATCGAATTGTCGTGATAGTGCGTCAGCTTTGGTGTTCTTTGAACCTGGGATGTATGTAATGGTGAAATTGAAACGAGTGAAGAAAAGTGCCCATCTGGCTTGCCTGGGGTTCAGTCGCTTAGCTGAGCGTAGATACTCCAGATTCCGGTGTCTCGCTCCCTCCAGCCAATGTTACCACTCCTCAAACGCAGCCTTCATTGCCAGTAGCTCACGGTTTCCCACGTCATAATTCTGCTCAGCGGTTGAGATTTTTCTGGAGAAGTAAGCACATGGGAACAGTTTAGGTGGGTTACCTTGTTGCTGGGAGAGAATGGCACCGATTCCGGTGTTGGAAGCATCCACTTCTACCACAAATGGCAAGTGCGGGTCAGGATGGTGTAGGATGGGAGTGGTAGTGAAACGACTCTTTAATTTGCTGAATGCCTGGAGAGCGTCTGTAGACCACCGCAGTTTGTTGTTTCCTCCCCTTGTCATGGCCGTGAGCGGTGTGGCGACTGAACTGAAGTTCCTGATGAATCTCCTGTAGAAGTTAGCAAACCCCAGGAATCTTTGAAGCTCCTTCAGTGTAGCAGGTTGAGGCCAACTCAGGACTGCCCAAACTTTTCTTTCGTCCATCGCCACTCCTTCGGGGCTGATGATGTACCCAAGAAACGACACTGATGACTGGTGGAACTCACACTTTTCGGCCTTGGCGTAGAGCTGATGATCAATCAGACGTTGCAGCACCGTGCGGACCTGTTGGACGTGTTCCTCCATTGTGTTTGAGTAGATCAGTATGTCGTCGATGTACACCACCAAGCACTGATTGAGCATGTCTCTGAAGATGTCGTTGATGAAGGATTGGAACACCGAAGGACTATTGGACAGCCCAAAGGGCATGATGAGATATTCATAGTGCCCGTTGCTTGTGGAGAAGGCTGTTTTCCACTCGTCCCCCTCCCGGATGCAAATGAGATTGTAGGCGGAGCGGAGATCGAGCTTGGTGAAGAACCAGGCAGTTCTCAACTGTTCTAGAGCCGCTGGGACCAGAGGTAGCGGGTATCTGAATTTGACTGTGATGTCATTTAGGCCACGATAATCAGTGCAAGGTCTCAGACCTCCGTCCTTCTTCCCCACGAAGAAGAAGCCGGCTGCAGCCGGTGACGTGGATGGTCGAATGAAGCCCTTTGCTAGCTCTTCCCTGATGTAATCCTTCATGGCTTGGTCCTCAGGCTCAGAGAGTGGAAAGATGCGTCCCCTAGGTGGCGTGGTTCCTGGCAGAAGACCTATGGCACAGTCATTGTTGCAATGCAGTGGGAGTTGTGAAGCTTTGGACTTACTGAAAGCCTCGATGAGATCGGAGTACTCCGGTGGGACCCCCGGAGTGGTGTTTACGGTGTTGATCAGGACCATGGCTTTGCTGGGTTGAGGTTGTGTTGAGCGTAGACATTTGGAGTGGCAGGTGGAGCTCCAACGTGTGATCTGTTTTTCTTGCCAGGATATCTGCGGGTCGTGTTCTTGAAGCCATGGGAAGCCCAGAATGACAGGGTTATGCGGAGAGTGAATGACGTAGAGACGGATGAGTTTGGAGTGAAGAGCACCCACTTGGAGATTGAGTTCAGTAGTAGTGTATTGCACATGACCAGTCCCCAGGGGGCACCCATCTAACCATATGGTTTGTGCTGCCAGTGTGCGGAAGGTGAGAGCGAATTCCACGGCCGTGCTGTTCCCTTGACGCAATGCAAGCAGTTGTTCCCCCGCGCTCCATCCTCCTTCAGAATGCTCGAAAACAGTGTGTAAGCGTAGAATGAAGTGTGTGTACGTGACTCGTTCTAAGGCTTGATTATCCCAGACCGCCGTTGCCCACTCGAGCGCCTTGCCCGTGAGAAGGGAACACACCAGTGAAATCTTGCCAGCATCAGTCGACTAAAGAGAGGGTTGTTGGGCCAGAAACATTGAACATTGCATGAGGAAGCCTTTACATTTAGATGGAGTGCCGTCGAACTTCTCGGGGAACGCCAGGCGAGGGTTACTTGTTATCGTGTTAACAGGTGTTGGCTGCAGCACTGGGGCGTTGGAGACCGCTGGCGTTTGATGAAGGTTCTGGACCGCCTTTACCAGTTCCTCCATCATGTTGGCCAAACGACTAAGTTGCTGTTGGTGGGCCACGAGTTGATTTGCTTGTGCTGTTAACTCATTGGAGAAGTGCATGAGAACCGCTGGATCGCTAGTTGGCGAAGTCTTCTGTAATGAGGACTCAGGCAGATTGGGATCCATGTGCAGTTTATTAAAATAACACAAATTCACAGTACAAGCAGGCGTGGGTCGGTAAACCAGGGTGAATAGCAATATCAGAGGCAGTGCATCAATCATGGTCATAACAGGCAATAGGTCAGGGCAGGCAGCAAACAAACGAGAATCAAAGTCCAGGCAAACAAAGATCAAGGGCAGGCAGAACAGGGTCGTAAACAGTAGTCCAAGGCAGAGTCAAACACAGGCAGGATAATCACAGGCAGGATAATCACAGGGAATAACGCTCAGAAATGCAGCCGGGGCAAACAAGACTTTGCATTGAATAAGTGTGAGAGCAGAATTTATATAGGCAAGGTGATGAGGAACAGGTGTGCAGTAATCAGTCCAGGAGTGAGGGTGTATGGGAAATGAAGTTTTGGATAAAAGCGTCTGCCAAATGCATAAATGTAAATGTAAATGTTTTAGATGCTAAAAAAAAAAGAAAAAAAAGAAAAAAAACTAACACTACATTATTAAAAATTGGTATTTTTGTAGACAAACGTCTCAGATAATGAACCATGTAAGGGAACAGGCTTATTTGGAATGTTTTTTTCCTAAAAGTAAATATTTATTCACTTCATAACTCCATTTGTGTCAACTCCATCAGACACACTAAAAAGCTTGCTAATTTAATTTAATCTATCCAAAAACAGTGTAAAGTCTTCAGTTATGTAATATTGGTGTTCAGTAAAGGAGCTAAGTCATAAAATACATTTTCGTATTTTTTTTTCCCTCACACTATTATGAACAATCCAGTTCCTAAATTCCTTAAATCTCCTCCCTTATTTTAATATTAAACATATATCACCAATGTTCTTAGGTAATTAAGACATAATATCATGTAGTTCCATTTATGTTTTAACATTTTTTACACAACAAATTAAAAAAAGAACAAAACATTTCTTTCAAAATTAACAAAAACCTTCAGCTGATGGTGTTGACAGGTCGAGCTGGTGCCAAATATACAGTATATGTAAACAGAATCATGAAACAGCATTAGAAGAATTCCCCATATGCAAAAAAACATATTAAATCACATTATACAGACTTTTTGAGAGCACTTGTCAACCATCAGACATAAAACCTGATGGAGTTGACAGAATTGAATATTTTTCCACCTTAATCATGTGTTGTACAGTGGAGCAATTTAGTTTTTTCCCTCAGTTGTAGCTGCCCTAATGAACATATAAAAAATGGCAAGATTTATCCCATAGAAACTATTACACTGCGATGACGAAGTTGACATGTTAAGACTGTGACCACAGAGACTTCAATATTGTTTGTTTAAAATATTAAAAACTATATAACTTCCAGGACTATGTCTCCTACTGTGAGATCCACAATGAGCAGGAAATAGTAAGTGCTCCTCAGAGTTAAAGCTGCCCATGACACTACCTGATTTATTCAGAATTATAATAAATCCTGACAGAGTTGACGCAAAGTGAGGACACAACTTTTAGAGCCATTTTTTAAATGGAAAATATAATTCAAGATTTACTTTTTGTATGGTTTGATATCTTAAAGATCCCCGCCTTTTAATGTAACTGTGTATTTTTTAATTTGTCGCATTTTTAAACACTTTGTTTGGCAGTTTTACATTGTGACCTTATGCTGAGGACAGGTTAAATTACATGTGTTTCTGAGTATTAAGTGTGCTTTTAAATGAATACTAAAGAATTTATTTAAAGGTATAAGCAATGAATGCCCCGAGTATACAAATTTCCTTTAGATGTAACTTAAGTATTTTTATTTTGTTGATATCAATGGGTGATTGGAAGTAAGCTAATTTATTTGACCTAAAAGTCTGTGCTGTACTTTTAATCTGTGACGTCACTTACATGGAGTGCGAAAATTGGCTGAAACTCGTTCAAACATGTTTTGATCTCTCATGGTAAACAAATATTGACAAAAATTTGTTCTGTCATTTCAGGAGCAACAGAAAAAATCCTTTACAACAAAGGGTGAAGCTCCACCCTTGCTGCTGACATGAAGGAAACAGGTGAACTGAGAAAGCTCATTAAATAACTTCATATGCATTATCTCACGATATAAATCACCTACAGTATATCACAATGTATCTGAAAATGTATTTTGCTAAATTATATGAATTTTTTTTATTTATTAGTTATTTTAAGAAGGCAAGCAAATGCAAGCAACATTATATGAGCAATACTAAATTAGTAAACCTCAAAACATAAATTCTGTTATCTTGAGAAATTATTTTTTTTGTATATTCTGTATATTATTCTTTCTCTTTTCTGAATTTCATCTCTGCTCTAGCTTGTTTATTTCTAATAAACCTGGCATTATATACTTAATATTTTTGACAAATCCCATATGTTCCTAGATTCTTCCATGCTGAAGGCCAGCAGAGCTGAGCGGATCTCCAAGTTATGAACCATACAGCTAGTAAGTGAAATCTCAAACATATACTAGTACCGTTCAAAAGTTTGGGGTTGATTTTTTGTTACAATATTTGAAGTCTCTTATGCTCACCACAGCTGCATTTATTTGATTACAAATACATTTAAACGGTAATATTGTTACAATTTAAAATAACTATTTTCTATTTTAATATGTTTTAAAATGCAATATATATCAATGATGGTAAAGCTGAATTCTTTATTTATATATTGTTGAACTACTAACTCAGTTGGTATGTTTAATTTCGGTTTATTTATTTATTTATGTATTTGTAAATCAATCAATGGCATAGGAAAGATCCAAGGGGGAATTACCATGTATTTGTAAATCAATCAATGGTATAGGAAAGATCCAAGGGGGAATTACCATTATAGGAACAGAAGGGGCTATTCTTAAACCATTTGGAGTATATGCATGGCTTTCTCTTTTGAAAGGTGACACTCAAAAGGGTCTTCTTTCCCTGCTGATTCTGCCAAGCCTGTTCCCTTGGCTGTGGTTTTGCTAGATAGCAGGTAGGGACAGTGGGAATCTCATTCATCCATTCATGCGCGTCACTAATTAGATGATGAGGCATTTGGCTATTTTATTAGCGTTATCGGAGATAACAGTCATACACGTAGTGAATGCTGCACTCCAAGAATTACTAAAGGAGACCCAGTTGTCCCAGACCTCCCAGTAATTAAAAAAAAGCACCCTCTTGGGAACTTACTATGAGAATCAGTCAGGGTCTATCATTTTTCTCCTAGAGTCATTTAAGCTACGCCAACTAGTGTTCATGTCCCTCTCATGTAGAGGTCATAGCATTTAATCGATCCAGCAATCGTGAGAAGGTACAGGTCCGAGATGTCTCTTGTTGTTAATCCCATCTTCTCGATGGTCCATACATCAATCCTCTCCAAGAAATGATTACAGGCAGATGTTTGAGGGTTGTCAACTCCCCTGCCCATGCCCTGATGGTATGCTCATTCTCGGGGGTGCCGTACTTTGCTGTTTTAAGTCTCCAGGATTCCTCCATCCTATATCCCGCGACGATTGCGACGTCCATGATGGTGGTGGTATTTCCTTTTGTCACCACGAGATCCGGCTTGATGAATATCCTCTTCGTTGGAATAATGGGCTCCGACCAGGTCTCTACTAAGGCTTTTCTTAGGGTTAACTGTAGCCTTCTGAGTACCTTGTTATGTCTTGCACATCGTCCATTATGGGTTACGTTGCACACCTGCAGGATGTGATTCAAAGTTTCGGTGGTATGGCATGCTCCTCTGCATGAAACTTCCAATGGTAAACGACTTCTTCCCCTCGCCATACATGCCTTTGCTGCAAGTAGACATCCTCGCAGCTGCAGTCCTCATAGATGTAGTCTTGGAAAGACCCTGTCTGGTTTCTTGACCCACAGATGATTCCCCAGGTCGACGTCCATCGCTGCAAGGTCCCTCCCATCAAAGGATTTTGCTAGAAGGTTTGTCCATTCTCGTTTCACCTCCTCCTTGTTGGTAACAACTTCTTCGCCAACTTTGCATTGCCTGTTGGCCGCCGTCAATATCCTCCGAAACGATGGCAGAGATTGAATTGCCTTATCGACCTGCCTGCTGCTGGTCAGAATTTTGGTGATCCAAGCTCTCTGAAGCAATGGAATAGAAGTCGACAGACTCTGGATGTTAATGCCTCCACTTGCAATAGGAGCTATTGGTGTATATTTGGGGAGATGGAGCCACGATCTCACAGCCGTACGAATCGCTCTGTCCATCGTGCACAATGTATTCCGATGGGCCCCACCCAAAACCAGCCTATGTAATAATTTTGGGATGAGGAATGATCTCAATAACTCGAGTCTCTGAAATGGTTTTAATGGAGCCTCTTTTAGCTCTCGCAGCATTGCATCCAGCTCTTTCGTTTGCCGGGGGGCCACCCTTCCTTTCCAATTAAAGGTAAGTCCCAAATATTTGAGGGTACCCGCCACCCCCAATGGGGGGGATCCTTCCCCCATTGGTATTATAGTAACGGGGAAAGAGAACCAGGCACTTCCTTCTTCCGCCTTTCCGTATCGTTAGACCTTTCGATTTTCTTTCATTCAGGGACATCCCAATATCTTCTAACGCTTGGCACAGTCCATCCAGTTTCAACTGAAGATCGTCTCCGTTGTCAGCTAACAAAATCAAATCATCAGCATATGCTAGCGCATCAATGTGAATGTCCCCGAGCTTGATGCCCTTTTCCGGGCGGGTCATTGATAACGCCTCGCTCATTGTCAAGATGAATAGCAGTGGTGATAACGGGTCACCCTGCCTAACACTTCTTCCACACTGTGTACTCACACCCCTGACATATGTTGTCGCTGTCAAGTAAAGATGTCTCAAGTAGTTCAAAAACGGATTTGGTAGGCCAGCCCTTTTCGCTGAATTCAGAATAGCATCGTGAGAAACGGTATCAAATGCTTTAGATATATCGAGAGGCAGCATTGCCATTCCAGCAGTGGTGTCATGGGCTTGTCTCAAAATAGAATGTAACAGAATACTCGCTTCCAGAAACCCATCTCTCTTCAAAAAGGCAAACTGCAGGTATGAAAATTCCAATTGTAATCTCCTCTTCTGTCTGTTGGATTTAAACTTGATAGAACCCACTCTACTCGGAGGCTGCATTGACCACTTAATTGGAAGCAGCCGAGTCATCAGCTCTTCCAACAGGTTCCAGAAACCCACAAAATAGAACCTGAGTCCTATTCCATTATTCCTAGCTGCGGTATTCAGCGGCGACGGGCGGCCTGCTTTGAACACTCTAATTTTTTAAAAGTAAATGCTCCGGGCCCCTGGATCGGACACCCAGCTAAGGGCATCCGCCAGCCCACTCCCGAGATCCAGCTACAAGCTTTTTAACTGCAGCAACTTTAGTATACGCTATTGGAGCTGGAATTACCGCGGCTGCTGGCACCAGACTTGCCCTCCAATGGGTCCTCGCCCATGGGTTTAGGATACGCACACTCCAATTACAGGGCCTCGAAAGAGACCTGTATTGTTATTTTTCGTCACTACCTCTCCGTGTCGGAAATGGGTAATTTGCGCGCCTGCTGCCTTCCTTGGCTATGGCAGCCGTTTCTCAGGCTCCCTCTCCGGAATCGAACCCTGATTCCCCGTTACCCGTGGTCACCATGGTAGGTGCCGAATGTACCATCGAAAGTTGATAGGGCAGACATTCTAATGAGTCGTAGCCGCCGCGGAGGGCACACGATCGGCCCGAGGTTATCTAGAGTCACCAAAGCGGCCGGGGCACCGCACCCGGATGGGTTTTGGATCTGATAAATGCACGCGTCCCCGACCCCCGGAGGGGCCGGGTCAGCGCTCGTTTGTATGTATTAGCTCTGGAATTGCCACAGTTATCCAAGTAGCGGTTGGAGCGATCAAAGGAACCATAACTGATTTAATGAGCCATTCGCAGTTTCGCTGTACCGACCGTGTGCACTTAGACCTGCATGGCTTAATCTTTGAGACAAGCTTATGCTACTGGCAGGATCAACCAGGTAGCCCCCGGGACGGAGAACCACGACGCGCTGGCTTCCTACACACGGGTCTCGCTCCTCTCAGGCCCGAGGGCGAGAGACGGCGCGGCCACTCATAGGGCGTGTGCGGAACCCTCCTCTGATGGGGGGATTGGGTTGGCCGCTGGATCGAGGCTGTAATCGGGAAAGGGTGCTTTCTTTGACTAACTGGGGCCCAGGTCAGGAAGCAGACGGACTGACTTAACCGACTATCTGCTAGTTGTCTCACATCACAGAAGTCAGATAAATCCCAGCACATAGAGACTCTTTCACCTAGATATTATCACATAGAGACTGTGTCTGTTCCCAGAATTAGTAAATACAAAAAACTCTCGAACCCATTTAAGGGAAAAAATTTAATTGATATTCAACAAATAAAAAACAGATATAATACAGATGATCAAATGATAAAGCTCAGGTTGATGAATATTCGATCCCTTTCCTCAAAAGCGCTTATTGTTAATGATATGATTACAGATCATAACCTAGATATGCTGTGTTTGACAGAAACCTGGCTAAAACCTGACGATTACATTACTTTAAATGAGTCCACCCCCCAAGACTATTGTTATAAACACGAGCCGCATCTGAAAGGCAAAGGGGGAGGGGTTGCTGTAATTTATAATAATATCTTCAGTACTATCCAGAAGTCTAGTTTCAAATATAATTCCTTTGAAGCTTTGGTGCTTTATGTAACGTTATGTAGTATAAATGATAAATCCCGTTTGACATTTGTGCTGGCTACTGTATACAGGCCACCAGGGCACCATACAGACTTTATCAAAGAATTTGGTGATTTTCTATCAGAGTTAGTACTGGCTGCAGATAAAGTACTAATTGTTGGTGATTTTAATATCCATCTAGATAATGAAAAAGACGCATTGGGATTGGCATTTAGAGACATTCTAAACTCTATTGGAGTGAGGCAACACGTGTCAGGACCCACTCATCGCCGTAATCATAGTTTAGACCTAATACTGTCACATGGAATAAATGTTGATATAATTGAAATTCTGCAGCAGAGCGATGACATCATTACCTAGTATCGTGTATACTTAATGTAGCAAAGGCTGCAAAACCGTCCCGTTGTTTCAAATATGGCAGGACTATCACCGCTGCCACTAAAGATTGCTTTGTAAATAAACTTCCTCATCAATTCCATCTCCTCAGCATCCCAGATAGCCTAGAAGAACTTGATGTTGCAACAGAAACTATTGACTCTCTCTTTTCCAGCACTTTAGACACAGTTGCTCCTCAACGAGCACACCCGGGCCCTTAAAACAGCAGCCAGAAAAATGGAGCGCAGCTGGAAGAAAACAAAACTGGAAGTTTTTCGCATTTCGTGGAAAGAGAGCATGATTGCGTACAGAAAGGCCTTAAAAACTGCTAGATCTGCTTATTTCTCGACTCTCTTAGAAGAAAACAAACACAACCCTAGGTATTTATTTGAAACAGTGGCTAAATTAACAAGAAATAAAGCTTCAACTTCTGACGTTTGCAAACAGCACAGCAGTAATGATTTTATGAACTTCTTTACGTGCAAGATTGATAATATTAGGAAGAAAATTATAACTATGCAACCATCTACTACAATATCGCATCAGACAGTGCATTGTAGTGTCACTCAGGAAAAATTACACTCATTCACTGCTATAGGAGAAGAATAATTGACTAAACTCGTTAAATCATCTAAATCAACAACATGTATGCTTGACCCTACACCGACTAAGCTATTAAAAGAGATGCTTCCAGAGGTCATAGATCCTCTTCTTAATATCATTAATTCATCTTTGTCATTAGAATATGTACTGAAAACTTTTAAGTTAGCTATTATTAAACCACTTATTAAAAAACAATAACTTGATCCTACAGAATTAGTCAATTACAGGCCAATCTCAAATCTACCCTTTCTGCCAAAAATACTAGAAAAGGCAGTGTCTTCACAACTACGCTCCTTTTTAGAAAGTAATGGTATCTGTGAGGATTTCCAGTCAGGATTTAGACCGTATCATAGTACTGAGACTGCTCTCATTAGAGTTACAAATGATTTACTCATCATCCGACCGTGGTTGTATCTCTCTATTAGTCTCTATTATCTTAAAGCTGCATTCGATACTATCGACCACAGCATTCTTTTGAATAGACTCTAATGTTGGCATTAGTGGAATTGCATTGGCATGGTTTAAATCATACTTATCTGACCGTTATCAGTTTGTAGCAGTAAATGAAGAGATGTCACACCGATCACAAGTTCAGTATGGAGTACCGCAAGGCTCAGTTCTAGGACCATTGCTTTTCACCCTGTAGATGCTACCACTGGAAGCTATCATTAAGAAGCATGGCGTTAGTTTTCATTGTTATGCTGACGATACTCAGCTCTATATTTCTTCACGCCCTGACGAAACTTACCAATTCACAAGATTAACGGAATGCATAAATGATATAAAAAATTGGATGACTTAATTTCCTGCAACTTAATTCAGAAAAAAAACAGAATTTTTCATTATTGGACAAAAAAACTCCACAAGTAGTAACCTAGAATACTGTCTAACACTTGATGGCTGCTCTGTCAAGTCCTCGTCGTCAGTTAGGAACCTGGGTGTGCTCTTTGATACCAATCTTTCATTTGAAAGCCACGTTTCTAGCATCTGTAAAACTGCATTCTACCATCTTAAAAATATATCTAAATTACGGCACATGCTTTCAATGCAAAATGCTGAACAGTTCATGCGTTCATGACCTCAAGGCTAGATTATTGTAATGCTCTACTGGGTGGTTGCCCTGCACGCATAATAAATAAACCGCAGCTGGTCCAAAACGCAGCAGCTCGAGTTCTTACTAGAACCAGGAAGTATGACCATATTAGCCTGGTTCTGTCAACACTGCACTGGCTCCCTATTAAACATCATATAAATTTTAAAATCTTGCTAATTACTTACAAAGCACTAAATGGTTTAGCTCCCCAGTACTTGAGCGAGCTCTTAACGCATTATACTCCATCACGTCTACTGCGGTCTCAAAATTCTGGCCAGTTGATAATACCTAGAATATCAAAATCAACTGCAGGCGGTCGATCCTTTTCCTATTTAGCACCTAAACTCTGGAACTTCCTAGCATTGTTCGGGAAGCAGACACACTCTGTCAGTTTAAATCTAGACTAAAAACACATCTCTTTACTATGGCATACACATAAAACATTTTTAATTTATATTATTCAAATCAGTTAAATGATTGTTTTAGGCTGCATTAACTAGGTCAGCCGGAACCGGGAACACTTCCCATAACACCTGATGTACTCGTTACATCATAAGTAGAATGGCATCTACGCTAATGTTAGTCTCTCTGTTTATCCTGAGGTTTACTGCAGTCAGCCGGATCCGGGCCGTATCCAGATCAGATGGTGGACCTGCGCCTGGACATGACCAACACATCCCTGAAATGTCTGCAGAGACCGTGTCAATTAAACTCCACCCTGTAAATGCCGCATCGACATGACATCCTCATTAAACCCCTCTCCGGTGTGACGACTCCAATCTTTCGAATAATCTTACGAATATCTTTCGATCTAATATGACTTCTGACCTGTAATGTTGCCAGAATCATAATCATACACTATTTGTTCGTCGGCCAGAGGAGAACTGGCACCCTGACTGAGCCTGGTTTCTCCCAAGGTTTTTTTTCTCCATTCTGGCCCCTGAAGGAGTTTTGGTTCCTTGCCACCGTCGCCTTTGGCTTTTGGCTTGCTCAGTTGGGGACACTAAAATTTCAACTATATTACTGATCTGCCCGCATTGACGCTATATGATAATTGAAATTAGCTGGATGACATCACCGTTTTCTCCAGAGCGGCTGTATAGCCGAATCAAATTCTGTTGCATTATTTTCCTGTTAACACTGTGAAGCTGCTTTGAAACAGTCGGCATTGTAAAAAGCGTTATATAAATAAAGGTGACTTGACTTGACTGACTTGACTTTGCGGGTGCGCGGGCCGAGGTCCGCTTTCCGCCAGGGGTTGCAACAGAGCCCCCGGCATCTGAGCCTCCCTCCGCGCGCATGCGGTCGACGCGCGCCCCGGTGTCCCCGGAGGGCCGGGGCGGTGTCTGATATTCGATGCGCTGAGCGGGGAGGTACACTTTGCCCATAGCGGTCTCGTCGACCGGGCAATGGCCTGCCCCTGGCGCATCTCAAGTTCCATTAGACCAGATGAAAATAACGAACCGCACCTTGCAACAGGGCCCGGCGGCGGCCTCGACCTTGTCCGTGTTTCAACGTCGGGTGTTGTCCCTTCCTCGACAACACCCCGACGGCCCGTTTTGAGTCCATCTTTGCTCGCAACGCCCTCCAGAGGGCCCACCGATCCGACCGTGCCCAGGACGAGGCACCCTCCCTGGGCTGGCCAGGGAGGTCTGATAGCATGGAGCTTTTGGCCATGTTTATGGAGGGTTTTCCTCCAGGGGCATCTGAGCTTTGATTCGTGCCCCAGATGGTGCATCCTCCCTGGGGGAGGGCCTGACCTGTTCTGAAATGGGTGAATGTCTGAAATGAGCAGGTCGTTCCTGGAAGTCTTAGCCCGCACACAGTGCACTATCTCTGGGCTTCGGGCGTGCCATTCCCTCGGTCTATGGTCATATTTCGTCCCTATTTCTGTGTCATTTGCGTGCCTTCCTTGGATGCGATTGGCATTTGATTTAATCTTTGCGACAAGCATATGCAATACCTGGCAGGATCGACCGGGTAGCCCCCAGGACAAAGAACCGCGATGCACTGGCTTCCTACACACGGGTCTCGCTCCGTTCAGGCCCGAGGGCCCGATTTGAGTCCGTCTTCACTCACATCCAACCTCCAGAGGGCCAACAGATCTGACTGTGCCCGGTACCGACGCACCCTCCCCGGTGCCGCTCAGGGAGGGCTGAGAGCATGGAGCTCTTGTCCACGTTTAGATTTTTGGACTTGGTTTGCTTTTCAGGAGGAATTTCCTCCAGAGTGTCTTTCACCCCTAGCAGTGCCCAGGATGGTGCATCTTTCCCGGGATGCCCGCCCTGCTCTGTGAGTATGGATCTCTGAACAGATCCAGGGGGTTACTGGAAGTCTCAGCCCGCACACGATGCCCCTTCCCTGGGCATGCCATTACCAGCGGTGGAAACTGGATTCTACGCCCACCCAGAGCGCCTTTGAGTGGGCCTCACGACAGTCTGTATAGAAGGGGTCGCCACCTTTCTCCCCTCTCTTCGACAACAACCAGACGGCCCATTTTGAGTCCGTCTTCACTCGCAACCAACCTCCAGAAGGGGGCGAGGGATCTGACTTTGCCCGGGCATGAGGCACCCTCCCTGGGCTGGCCAGGGAGGTCTGAGAGCATGGAGCTCCCAGGCGTGTTTGGATTTTGGGATTTATTTTGGGTGACTGCCTTGAACACCCTAGTTCCCTCTCCTCCAGAGGGACCCATCCAGCTTCTCTGACCGCCCAGAGTGGCCTCTGGTGGGCTTGGGTGACTGCCTTGAACACCCTGGTTCCCTCTCCTCCAGAGGGACCCATCCAGCTTCTCTGACCACCCAGAGTGGCCTCTGATCGGCTTAGGTGACTGCCTTGAACACCCTGGTTCCCTCTTCTCCAGAGGGACCCATCCAGCTTCTCTGACCGCCCAGAGTGGCATCTAGTGGGCTTGGATGACTGCCTCCAACACCCTGGACCTCTGGAGGACTGGAGAGGGGCGGCGCTCTTTCGGCCGCCCCCCGGTTCCAGTCTTGAGCGACTCTCCTCGCCGGCCGGAGCCGGCTATCCTTAAGGTTAGGAAGAGATGACATCAAAGGATCAAAAAGCGACGTCGCTATGAATGCTTGGCCGCCACAAGCCAGTTATCCCTGTGGTAACTTTTCTGACACCTCCTGCTTAAAACCCAAAAAATCAGAAGGATTGTGAGTCCCCGCTTTCACGGTCCGTACTCATACTGAAAATCAAGATCAAGCGAGCTTTTGCCCTTCTGCTCCGCGGGAGGTTTCTGTCCTCCCTGAGCTCGCCTTAGGACACCTGCGTTACCGTTTGACAGGTGTACCACCCCAGTCAAACTCCCCACCTGCCACTGTCCCTGGGTCGCACACAGCTGGAGGGTGGAGGAACCCTACAAGGCTGGCTCGCACAAAAAATCCCTCAGCACATCCAAGGAGTACAGAAGAGACCTCCGGCTCACCAAACTTGCAAATGACGGCCTACTGTCACCCCTAGTTTTCTCTCCGCCACTACCAACCCTCGTCACGCAGTCCACGCAGCCCTCACCTCAGTTGCTAGGATTGGGTTGTAGAATTCTCCATTGTCCGCACCCTTAGCCGACTGGAAGTCACCGAGCCCTTGGAAGCCACCCCCTATCTCCCATCTCTGTCGAAATTCGGCATTGATTAAGTCAATAGAGCTGCCTCTCCCAGCCCTTCATTGTCCGGCTTACTTCACGGCCGCTCACCACGCTATTGGAGGTTCCACCCTTTCCCAACCTTTGGATAAGGTCCAACGCTGAAGACTCGATCAGTCCAGGATTCTGATCTACGTCCCTAACCAGATCCGCCATGGCCTTGATCTCATTCTCACTTTCTCCCATCCTGTTGAGCGTGTCCCTTAGCCTAGTTCCGGCAAGGTTTGGTGGGGACTGTGGAATGATCGGGTTTGCCTGCGTAGTGCGGATGTTCCTTTCCTCACTATCCGCTACATCTGGGCCATTGCATGCCTACTCTTTCTGCAGAAGTCTTCTTTTACTTTTCACCTGCTCAGCCGTTTTACCTGTCCCAAGCTCATCTGCTATGAGCTTATTCGCTCTGGAGTTAGGTTCTCACGTGTACTTTACTGAGAGCTCAATCAGGGATCTGACTTCTTCCATGTTCCACAACTTGGTCCCCTTATGCTCCCTTTCCACCGCCCTTGTTTTCCATACCTTCTCTGTATTCCACTCAGCCTGATGTGCAAGCCGCTGGTGTTGGGTCAGTCCTATGTTTGTTCCGAACCACACTTCACAGAGCCGACAAGCAAACTCCAGGCCACTTTAACCACTCTGAGGCCCCTCCTCCACTCCCTTGCATTTAGGGACATGGCAGGAGATCGAATGACTGTTAGCATTAGCACGACCGCACCGACGACACTTTACAGGACAGCTACATTAGCATGGGCGACTTGCGAAATGCTTGCCGAGCATACCAATTTTGCCAACCTGTATTCCACACAACGGACAGTTCAGATTCGGGTCCGGTAAGAGCACTACGATACCTATTGGTCCCGGATTATTCATAAGGCCACCCATTCCTTGGGAGCCAGGCGACCCATGTAGAGCAGGTTCCGTCATTTCACCGTCCTCTCTCAGGGGGGAATCGACTCTTTCTTTAAGCTCAGTTCCTTCAATGGTCCGATCAATGATGGCAGACCATCATCATCTTGAGCTCCCGGTTCAATATCCCCTCGTCGGCCATAGCAGGCTGTGGTAACAGCACGACCTCATTCAGCTCTACCCTTATTGCAGAGTTTTCAAAGGTCATTGATTCGATTACCACTTGAGGTTTCTCTCCCCTGTTTATGGTTAAACCCCTTATCTCGGTTTTAAACCAATCCTGGTTTGAGGTCTGCGTACTTATCACTTTGGTCTTAGTATTCACCATCCGAAGCCTATATGTGGTCATCGTGCCCACGTGTCATACAGTGACACCAGTGGGTTTATCTCATTGCCCCCTGGGGAGGTCAATTAGCTGTAACACCCTAGGCACAGCCCCCAGCCCAGGGGTGAGACTTCTTTGCTGTACTGCATTGAGTCCAGTCTCTAGCTCAGCTGTCACCCGTTTTGTTAAACCAGAAGGGTTACCCTGGTCGTTGCTCCGTAAATCTGACATCATGTAAGGTTTGTGGTCTGGCTAATGGGCTAGTTCACCAGACAAGCCCATGGGTTTACCCTCTTCGCCATATCCTTTCGTGTACATTTCCAGCGGGAGGAGGTGAGGGCTCACTACAATCTTACCGCCATCCCAGCAACCCTTACCCAAGGAGCTGCCCATATTGGACAATGGCTCTCCCTCAGCATGTGTGGTACCCAGCATCCCCCATTTCCACACTTCCTCAGGTGCGGTACTGAGAGGATACCTTTCCACTCACCGAGTGGAAGTCATAGTATATAAGAGAGTCATAGTTATTCCCGCCGTTTACCCGCACTTTATTGAATTTCTTCACTTTGACATTCAGAGCACTGGGCAGAAATCACATCGCGTCAACACCCGCCGCAGGCCTTCACGATACTTTGTTTTAATAGACACAGTTTTAGGTAATACTGCAGCCCACAGCTGATTTACAGTAGTATTTCAGTAAGACAGTAATAACATGAGTTAGCCGGTTAGCCAGAGGCCTACACAATATGAAACACAATAAACACATTGTAGAGCACAGCGTCTTCTCAACATGATGATATCCATTATCCGCTGCAGTGTTTGAAGGGGTTCCTGGTGTCTGCGCACGCAATAAGTGGACGGGCAATATGCTAATGTTTCATCTTGACGTCACAACGAAACGGCTTGTGATTCGTTTCAAAAACGATTCGTTTAATTGACTCAATCGACTCTTACTTTTGAGAGACAATAACTTTATATACGGTGCACTTTCAGATTTAAAACTTTGCAGGATGTTTTAGAACTATGTTACACACTACATGAAAGGTAATTTTCAAAAATCCATAATAGGGGCTCATTAACACAGCCAAAATTAGGCATGTATCAAAACTCACCATAGGAAATAATGTGAGGAAAAAGGAAAGTCCTTCTAAAAAATAGAAAATACCAAAAACAAACAAGCATTCCTCCCCCATTCTAAATTCTAAAGAAGGAAGACAATATTCAAATATACTCTCATGTTGAGCTTAAAACCAAAGGTTTCCCAACTAGGACTTTTTAGATAAACAGTTCAAGGTAGCCTTTAAGAAACATGCGTTCCCTCTACCACAACTGAACTACTACTTCAGGCAAGCACTCACCTTATATACAAGCCATGTGAGTCTAAAGTGCACCCTGTAGTGCCTTGTGGTATTACTAGATATAGAATTTTTAATTCCATCCCTCTATAGATATGGAACAACTGTGACAGATATTTCACTGTTACAAACAATAACCACAACAAATGGCTGTGCTCTCAAATAGTGCCCTATTTAAGGGTATAGGGGGTGATTTCGGGGACAGCCCCTATATTAAGACAATCTTTGGCCAGACAACATGCCAAAGTAGGCGGCACCTGCCTCTTCACGATCTCCAATCACTAGAATCCAAAGCGTGACAGCAACCAATCAGATGATGACTGAGCGACAGCAGCGTGTAAACAGTGTTGATGTCGGCAGAGCTCAAATGAGTAAATTGATAGACATTATGATCGCAATAAAGAAAACCTGACATTCGATAAGTCTCTGTAGGTTTGTTAGTAACTTTAATAGCAGCAAATGTCAGTATCACTACCCACTGTAGTTAATTTGTTTAAAGAGCCATGTCTTTTGTACCGTATTTTATATTTATAATTAGCATCATCTGCCCCAGTATATTGTCTGTCAAAATTAACTTATAAAAACAGAGAGTCGAGACTAAAGACTGTGGAATATTTATGTTCATGGGAAGTACTAAATGACTACCGGGTTCTGTTTGCACTAAAGCAACATTAATGATGGACATAAGTTTAACCAGTTGTGAAACATCAAATCAAAATCACCTTTATTTATATAGCGCTTTTTACAATGCCAGTTGTTTCAAAGCAGCTTCACAGTGGTAACAGGAAAATAATGCAACAGAATTTGATTCGGCTGTACAGCCGCTCTGGTGAAAACGGTGATGTCATCCAGCTCATTTCAATTATCATATAGTGTCAAAGCGGGCAGATCAGTAATATAGTTGAAATTTAAGTGTCCCCAAATGAGCAAGCCAAAAGCCAAAGGCGACGGTGGCAAGGAACCAAAACTCCTTCAGGGCCAGAATGGATAAAAAAAAACCTTGGGAGAAACCAGGCTCAGTCGGGGTGCCAGTTCTCCTCTGGCCGACGAACAAATAGTGTATGATTATGATTCTGGCAACATTACAGGTCAGAAGTCATATTAGATCAATAGATATTCGTAGGATTATTCAAAAGATTGGAGTCGTCACGCCGGGGACGGGTTTAATGAGGATGTCGTGTCGTGGAGTTTAATTGACACGGTCTCTGCAGACATTTCAGGGATGTGTTGGTCATGTCCAGGCGCAGGTCCACCATCTGGTCCGGATACGGCCCAGATCCGGCCGACTGCAGTAAACCTCGGGATAAACAGAGAGACTAACATTAGCGTAGATGCCATTCTTCTTATGATGTAACGAGTACATCAGGTGTTATGGGAAGTGTTCCCGGTTCCGGCTGACCTAGTTAATGCAGCCTGAAACAATCATTTAACTGATATGAATAATATAAATAAATGTTTTATGTGTATGCCATAGTAAAGAGATGTGTTTTTAGTCTAGATTTAAACTGACAGAGTGTGTCTGCTTCCTGAACAATGCTAGGAAGACTGTTCCAGAGTTTAGGTGCTAAATAGGAAAAGGATCGACCGCCTGCAGTTGATTTTGATATTCTAGGTATTATCAACTGGCCAGAATTTTGAGACCGCAATAGACGTGATGGAGTATAATGCGTTAAGAGCTCGCTCAAGTACTGGGGAGCTAAACCATTTAGTGCTTTGTAAGTAATTAGCAAGATTTTAAAATGTATACAATGTTTAATAGGGAGCCAATGCAGTGTTGCCAGAACCGGGCTAATATGGTCATACTTCCTGGTTCTAGTAAGAACTCTAGCTGCTGCGTTTTGGACCAGCTGCAGTTTAATTATTAAGCGAGCAGGGCAACCACCCAGTAGAGCATTAATAATCTAGCCTTGAGGTCATGAACGCATGAACTAGCTGTTTAGCATTTTGCATTGAAAGCATGTGCCGTAATTTAGATATATTTTTAAGATGGTAGAATGCAGTTTTACAGATGCTAGAAACGTGGCTTTCAAATGAGAGATTGGTATCAAAGAGCACACCCAGGTTCCTAACTGACGACGAGGACTTGACAGAGCAGGCATCAAGTGTTAGACAGTATTCTAGGTTACTACTTGTGGAGTTTTTTTGTCCAATGATTAAAAATTCATTTTTTTCTGAATTAAGTTGCAGGAAATTACTAGTCATCCAATTTTTTTTTATATCAGCGATGCATTCCGTTAATCTTGTGAATTGGTAAGTTTCGTCAGGGCGTGAAGAAATATAGAGCTGAGTATCATCAGCATAACAATGAAAACTAACGCCATGCTTCCTAATAATATCTCCCAGTGGTAGCATGTACAGGGTGAAAAGCAACGGTCCTAGCACTGAGCCTTGCGGTACTCCATACTGAACTTGTGATCGGTGTGACATCTCTTCATTTACTGGTACAAACTGATAACGGTCAGATAAGTATGATTTAAACCATGCCAATGAAATTCCACTAATGCCAACATTTTCGAGTCTATTCAAAAGAATGTTGTGGTCGATAGTATTGAATGCAGCGCTAAGATCGAGTAACACTAACAGAGATATACAACCACGATCGGATGATAAGAGTAAATCATTTGTAACTCTAATGAGAGCAGTCTCAGTACTATGATACGGTCTAAATCCTGACTGGAAATCCTCACAGATACCATTTCTTTCTAAAAAGGAGCATAATTGTGAGGACACTGCCTTTTCTAGTATTTTTGACAGAAAGGGTAGATTTGAGATTGGCCTTTAATTGACTAATTCTGTAGGATCAAGTTGCGTTTTTTTATTAGGTGGTTTAATAATAGCCAACTTAAAAGTTTTCGGTACATATCCTAATGACAAAGATGAATTAATGATATTAAGAAGAGGATCTATGACCTCTGGAAGCATCTCTTTTAGTAGTTTAGTCGGTATAGGGTCGAGCATACATGTTGTTAATTTAGATGATTTAACGAGTTTAGCCAATTCTTCTTCTCCTATAGCAGTGAATGAGTGTAATTTTTCCTCAGTGACACTACAATGCACTGTCTGATGTGATACTGTAGTAGACGGCTGCATGGTTATAATTTTTTTCCTAATATTATCAATCTTGCACGTAAAGAAGTTCATAAAGTCATTACTGCTGTGCTGTTTACAAACATCAGAAGCTGAAGCTTTATCTTTGGTTAATTTAGCCACTGTATCGAATAAATACCTAGGGTTGTGTTTGTTTTCTTCTAAGAGAGTCGAGAAATAAGCAGATCTAGCAGTTTTTACGGCCTTTCTGTATGCAATCATGCGCTCTTTCCACGAAATGCGAAAAACTTCCAGTTTTGTTTTCTTCCAGCTGCGCTCCATTTTTCTGGCTGCTGTTTTAAGGGCCCGGGTGTGCTCGTTGTACCACGGCGTTGGACTATTTTCTTTAATCTTCTTTAAGCGCCGGGGAGCAACTGTGTCTAAAGTGCTGGAAAAGAGAGAGTCAAGAGTTTCTGTTGCAACATCGAGTTCCTCTAGGCTATCTGGGATGCTGAGGAGATGAAACTGATGAGGAAGGTTATTTACAAAGCAGTCTTTAGTCGCAGCAGTGATAGTCCTGCCATATTTGAAGCGAGGGGACGGCTTTGCAGCCTTTGCTAAATTAAGTGTACATGATAGTAGGTAATGATCTGAGATGTCATCGCTCTGCTGCAGAATTTCAATGGTATCAACATTTATTCCATGTGACAGTATTAGGTCTAAAGTATGATTACGGCGATGAGTGGGTCCTGACACGTGTTGCCTTACTCCAATAGAGTTTAGAATGTCTCTAAATGCCAATCCCAATGCGTCTTTTTCATTGTCTACATGGATATTAAAATCACCAACAATTAGGACTTTATCTGCAGCCAGTACTAACTCTGATAGAAAAATCAGCAAATTCTCTGGTAAAGTCTGTATGGTGCCCTGGTGGCCTGTATAGAGTAGCCAGCACAAATGTCAAACGGGATTTATCAATTTCACTACATAACGTTACATAAAGCACCAAAACTTCAAAAGAATTAAATTTGAAACTAGACTTCTGAGTAATACCGAAGATATTATAAATTATAGCAACAACTCCCCCTTTACCTTTCAGACGCGGCTCGTGTTTATAACAATAATCTTGGGGGGTGGACTCATTTAAAGTAATGTAATCGTCAGGTTTTAGCCAGGTTTCTGTCAAACACAGCACATCTAGGTTATGATCTGTAGTCATATCATTAACAATAAGCGCTTTTGAGGAAAGGGATCGAATATTCAGCAGTTGTTTATTTGTTGGACATCAATTCAATTTTTACCATTGAATGGTTTTGATGTTTTTTTGTATTTACTAATTCGTGGAACAGACACAGTCTCTATGTGACAATATCTAGGTGAAAGAGTCTCTATGTGCTGGGATTTATCTGACTTCTGTGACGCGAGACAGCTAGCAGGCGGTCAGGTAAGCCAGTCCGTCTGCTTCCTGACCTGGGCCCCAGTTAGTCAAGGTTTAGCTCTAAGACTATGTGCCAAATTACTAGAGAGAAGAGCGGCACCATCCCACGAAGGATGAATACCATCTTTTTTCAACAGGTCAGGTCTGCCCCAAAAGCTTTTCCAATTGTCTATGAACCCTATGTTATTTTGCGGACACCACTTAGACAACCAGCCATTGAGTGATGATAGTCTGCTAAGTATCTCATCACTCCTTTTAACGGGGAGGGGACCAGAGCAAAAAACGTCATCTGCCATCGTACTTGCGAGTTTACACACCTCTTTAAATGTTAATTTTGGTGATCTCCGACTGGCAAAGTCGAACATCATTTGTGCCGACGTGAATAATAATCTTAGAGAATTTACGATTAGCATTAGCCGGCACTTTTAAATTTGCTTTGATGTCAGGCGCTCTGGCTCCCGGTAAACATGTGACTATGGTGGCTGGTGTCTCTATTTTCATGTTCCGTGTAATAGAATCGCCAATAACTAGGGCACTTTCAACAGGATTCTCAGTGGGTGCATCACTGAGTGGGGAGAACCTGTTTTATGTTCTAATCGGAACGGAAGAGTGGTTTTTTGATCCGCAACTATGCCGTCTCACCGTCACCCAGTTGCCCTGCTGCACGGGCTCTACAGCTGGAACCGAACAATGTACAGAGTTCACTAAGCTATTCGCATCCAAAGCAGTGTCTAAAGCTGTTACGTTCTCACTACGCTCAAATAAAGTCTGGATGTGTGTCTCTAATTCTGAAATCTTCTCCGTCAGCCTGACTATCTCCTTACATTTATCACATGTGAAGCCCTGTTCGCCAACGGAGAAAGATATACTAAACATGAAACATGCAGTGCAAGTGACAATGACAGGAGAAGAAGACATGGCTTACCGTATGTTGATTAATCCAACTTACCAATCAATAAGACCAAATCAATAGGAGAGCCACTTTTACCACAAAGTATCAAGTTACATCCAGTCATAAATAGCATGTCTGCTTATCAATCTGTCATCCCTGAACATACAATATGCAATGCAATAAATACAAAGGTAGATAGAGGGTCTGCATAATATATTTTTAATGTAAACTTTTTTTTTTTTAACCTTAAGTAATTTTTTTTTGTACATTAGATTTATACGCCAAAATGAGTTAAGTGCATATAATAGGCATTGTCAACCCATTGGGTAAGATCAGTGGTGTGGGTCACGTGCATATAACACCATAAAGTGCGTATCATATGCACGTGACCCACACCACTGATCTTACCCAATGGGTTGACAATGCGTATCATATGCGCGTAAAGTCATTTTGGCGTATAAATCACACGATAAATACAATTTGTGTTATAGATACGCATTTCATGAGAATGTGTTGATCTATGAGAGCACATTTGGCGTTAAGAGCTGGAAAGACCGCCAAAACTGGCAACTCCGCAGTATGGTGCATCCGGAAAGTATTCGCAGCACTTCAATTTTTCCACATTTTGTTATGTTTCAGCCTTATTCCTAAATGGATTAAATTCCTTATTTTTTTCCTCAATTTTACAAGCAATACCCCATAATGACAATGTGAAAAGTTTGTTTGAAATATTTGCAAATTTAGTAAAAAAAAAAAAAAAAATAATAATAATAATAATAATAATAATAATAATAATAATAATAATAATAATTCACATGTACATAAGTATTCACAGCCTTTGACATGACACTCAAAATTGAGCTCAGGTGCATCCTGTTTCCACTGATCATCCTTGAGATGTTTCTACAACTTGATTGGAGTCCACCTGTGGTAAATGATTTGGAAAGGCACACACCTGTCTACATAAGGTCCCACAGTTAACAGTGCATGTCAGAGCACAAACCAAGTCATGAAGTCCAAGGAATTGTCTGTAGACCTCCGAGACAGGATTGTATCGAGGCACAGATCTGGGGAAGGGTACAGAAAAAATTCTGCAGCATTGAAGGTCCCAATGAGCACAGTGGCCTCCATCATCCGTGAATGGAAGAAGTTTGGAACCACCAGGACTCTTCCTAGAGCCGGCCGCCTGACCAAACTGAGCAATCGGGGGAGAAGGGCCTTAGTCAGGGAGGTGACCAAGAACCTGATGGTCACTCTGACAGAGCTCCAGCGTTTCTCTGTGGAGAGAGGAGAACAACCATCTCTGCAGCACTCCACCAATCAGGCCAGTATGGTAGAGTGGCCAGACGGCACATGATAGCCCGCCTGGAGTTTGCCAAAAGGCACCTGAAGGACTCTCAGACCATGAGAAACAAAATTCTCTGGTCTGATGAAACAAAGATTGAACTCTTTGGCCTGAATGGCAAGCATCATGTCTGAGGAAACCAGGCTCATCACCGCTCATCACCTGGTCAATACCATCCCTACAGTGAAGCATGGTGGTGGCAGCATCATGCTGTGGGGATGTTTTTCAGCAGCAGGAACTGGGAGACTAGTCAGGATCGAGGGAAAGATGAATGCAGCAATGTACAGAGACATCCTTGATGAAAACCTGCTCCAGAGCGCTCTGGACCTCAGACTGGGGCGAAGGTTCATCTTCCAACAGGACAACGACCCTAAGCACACAGCCAAGATAACAAAGGAGTGGCTACAGGACAACTCTGTGAATGTCCTTGAGTGGCCCAGCCAGAGCCCAGACTTGAACCCGATTGAACATCTCTGGAGAGATCTGAAAATGGCTGTGCACCGACGTTCCCCATCCAACCTGATGGAGCTTGAGAGGTCCTGCAAAGAAGAATGGGAGAAACTGCCCAAAAATAGGTGTGCCAAGCTTGTAGCATCATACTCAAAAAGACTTGAGGCTGTAATTGGTGCCAAAGGTGCTTCAACAAAGTATCGAGCAAAGGCAGTGAATACTTATGTACATGTGATTTTTTTCGTTTTTTATTTTTAATAAATTTGCAAAGATTTCAAACAAACTTCTTTCACATTGTCATTATGGGGTATTGTTTGTAGAATTGAGGGGGAAAAAAATGAATTTAATCCATTTTGGAATAAGGCTGTAACATAAAATGTGGAAAAAGTGAAGCGCTGCAAATACTTTCCGGATGCACTGTAAGTCATGAATGTAAGGGCAGAGCAAGTTTAAATATCTTTTCTATATTTCCATCTTGTAATGCCGCTGTTTGGGGTATTTTTTAAATATAAATGATTTGTAATAGAGCAGACACTTTGAGTTTTTAATTGGTTATGTTATAGCCCTGCTTGTTTTAAATGCTTTTATGAAATATCTGTATTGACTGCATGATCATTTCACCGTATTATTTACTGCCATGCGAGCCGCAAATTAAAGCTGCGGCTCGCATGGCTCACAGTGCATCCGGAAAGTATTCGCAGCGCTTCACTTTTTCCACATTTTGTTATGTTACAGCTTTATTCCAAAATGGATTAAATTCATAATTTTTTCCCTCAGTTCTACAAACAATACCCCATAATGACAATGTGAAAGAAGTTTGTTTGAAATCTTTGCAAATTTATTAAAAAAAAAAAAAAAAAAAAAAAAACCCATGTACATAAGTATTCACAGCCTTTGCTCGATACTTTGTTGAAGCACCTTTGGCACCAATTACAGCCTCAAGTCTTTTTGAGTATGATGCTACAAGCTTGGCACACCTATTTTTGGGCAGTTTCTCCCATTCTTCTTTGCAGGACCTCTCAAGCTCCATCGGGTTGGATGGGGAACGTCGGTGCACAGCCATTTTCAGATCTCTCCAGAGATGTTCAATCGGGTTCAAGTCTGGGCTCTGGCTGGGCCACTCAAGGACATTCACGGAGTTGTCCTGTATAAATTAGGTCGACTGGAACAGGAACACTTCCTCTAACACCGATGTACTTGTTACATCATAAAAAGGCATTTACGCTAATATTAGTCTGTCTGTCTCATTTTTATCCCGAGGTTACTGTAGTCAGCCGTATCCAGATCAGATGGTAGATCTGCACCTAGACACGACCACAACAGACCTGAATGTTAGCAGAGATCATGACAATTAGACGAGCCCTAGAGACACACCGCCTGTGAAGACCTCATCAACTAGAAAGCCATCGGTACAGATCCTCAGCAAAGACCACGAGAACCAGACAAGTCCTCTGCACAGACCCTATGATCAGCTTCATCTCCTCCCGCCATACGCCGGCATGAAGTATCTCGATCTTCAAGCAGAAGGTGCAGGAAGAAATATTCTGAATGATAATCATACACAATCTGACTTGTGATGCTGCCTGAATCATAATCACATCATGTTCGTTCATTTGCCCTGAGGAGAACTGAACGACTGAGCCTGGTTTCTCCCAAAGGTTTTTTCCTCTGTTTCTTTCACCTGATGGAGTTTGGTTTCCTTGCCGCCGTCGTCGTCACCTCTGAATACTTATTTGGGGACAAAATATTGTCAATATTATTTGGCAATATTACTGACTTGAATGCACTGACACTATTGGATGAAAACTGAACTGAGCTGGATGATGACATCACTGTTTTGCTTTATAGCTGAATTGAACTCATTTCATAATTGATGAACTTTAGTTATTGACCTGAACTGAACCAGCACTGAACTGACTTCTGATGGACAATGACACCATTGTCTTTTTAGAGCTGCTTTACAACAGAATTCTGTTCTCATCACTGAATCATTATTTTTCCTATTTATCACTGTAAAGCTGCTTTGAAACAATTTTGTATGAAGTGTGTGCTATATAAATAAAAGGTGACTTGATTTAAAGTGTAGAAGCCTAGATCAATGCTTTCAGAATAATGGTAACTTCTGCCATTTGTATCTGTGGAATTGGCTGGCCATGGAATGAGGTTATACTGTAGGACTTAGTTTGACCTCATTTTATGGTGTGCTCACCAGGTAAGCATGGAGCCTTTTTTGGGAGTAGGGGCCTTTGCGTAAGTTCCCCTCTCTGAAGAAACTTTGGCTTATACAGTCTTTCTGACTAAAGTAGTATGGGGGATGAGTCCGTAGACTCATACTTTCAAGTTTGCTTTAGGGGCAAAGCTTTCTGGTACAGAGTCGCCCTCGGCCTGACCCAAGTTAGGCCAGGACATATTGCAGCCATTTCTGGTTACTCAGGAGCAGAGACTTCCCTCTGAGACACTCCAGTTCTCCTTTGGCCAATGAACAAACACAGAACCAGGTGTGATTATGATTCAGGCTGCATCACAATTCATGTTGTGTATGTTTATCATTAAGAATATTTCATCCAGCTCCTTTTGCATCAAGATCGGGGATGAATAAAATGAGGATGAATGAAGCAGACGAGGAAGAAACATTGAGAGGAACCAAGTACTGTAACACCAAACACACCTGAAGAATAGTTTGTCACAGCTTTAATAACTGTATGTTGGTTTAATAAACTTGGTACCAGAACAGAAACAACTGCAGCCATAAAAACACATTTAAAACTCACCAACCAGACGCCACAAACAGAGCAAAAGTAATTTGAGAAACATTTTCTTCATCGGTTCACTGAAAAGCCCACGATAGTGATGGCTGAAACCCTCAGACTGATCTGAAACACTGATCTGTGATATTTATCTGGTTGTGTGTGAATCCCCCCCCCCAACCTCAGTTAGTTTCCACTCACACATCCGTCTCCTTTAACATCACAGAAATCAACAAGCTTTTGCTGATCTTACGTTTTCAAATGAATTCTGGCCCTGAATGAAAAATAGCAGCAGAGTGAAATATTGGATTAGAGATCTGGATCTACCGGTGTGTTATTTAGTGCTGCGAGCTGTCAATCATATCTGACCTCTGACCTGTGACTCTTATTGACTGTTGATGGATTCACTTTATTTTAGCGTAAGATGTTTTGTGTGGAAAGGAAGATTGTGAGCTTCTTATTAGCAGGATAGAAAATTAAGAAACGCTTCACCCACAAACTGCTGACACGCACAGAGATGACAAACATCCAGCAGACGTGGTTTATCCACCCGACAGATCAAACCAGACACACAGATGTTTGAACAGATAAAATAAAAGGAAGAAACATCACATGGTTCATTTGACGCAAAAGCCAGTAAATCACATGTATAATGTTTGCCTGTGTTACAACACAATTCATGAGTGAACATTAATGCAAACATACAATAACCTATAAATGTATTCATTCATTTAGAGAAATATCATTTGGTTACCAGAAAGTTTTGATCCTGGGGAAATTTTATGAGAAATTTGTTCATAATCATGCTTTTGATTGCAGACTTTGGTATTTTGGTGAATCTGTGCAAAATAACTCTTTTAAAACTCCAGTTGAAAAATGTGAGTTTACCTTGGTCTTTTCATCACTGCACTGGCTCCCTATTAAACATTGCATACATTTTAAAATCCTGCTGGTTACTCAGTAAGCACTGAATGGTTTAGCTCCTCTGTACTTGAACAAGATTTTATCACTTTATAGTCCTCCACATCTATTGCGATCTCAAAATTCTGGCCAGTTGATAATACCTAGAATATCAAATCAACTGCAGGCGGTCGATCCTTTTCCTATTTAGCACCCAAACTCTGGAATACTTTTCCTAGCCTTGTTCGGGAGGCAGACACACTCTGTCAGTCTAAATCTAGACTAAAAACTAGAGCCCGACCGATTTAATCGCTCTGCCGATTAAAAATCGGCCGATATGAGCCTGTTGCAGATATATCGGCATCAGCGTATATCCCGCCGATATGCCGCCGATATGAACGTGCGCCCACGCGTGAATATGAACACAAAATTATGTCAAAATGCCGGTCTTGTCGAGTATCATCGTAAACATAGTCGGTTATGTCTTAAGTGAACGTAAACATGAAATTTTCCAGTCACCGCCAGCAGTTTCATGGCCCACAGAATATCTTGTTGTATGGATATCTGAACATGCAATATATCAAAAGAAAGAACAGACCCTCTGTTTTATTCTAGCTTCATGCATTCTTTTTTATCAACACTTGAATGTGGGTCAGTTTCATGAAAAAGGAACATTTTGAGCAAAAAGCTGAGAAAATCACGACTAACTTGCATACAGATGGGATTCAGAACGATGATCAAAACACAGATGGAGTCCATCAACACCCCAAAGCTTCACAGTCCTATTGCTCGTCCTGGGTCGACATTTCAATAACTTTAGGCAGTTTTGATTTATAAGCTGTTTAATGTTGATGATCGCGTTATTTTGCATATGCATCTGCTGTAAGAGATCGCTCGTTCCTGCCTCTCCCATACCGTATAACAGTGGAAACACGGAAAAATCTCGTCAATGGCAGGGAAGCGTTTTCTCATAAAAGACGAGATGAGAAAAGACAAGAAAAAAAAAAAAAAAAAAAAAAAAAAAAAAAAACAACCTCACAGCTCTTGACTGAATAACTTTAATAAGGGTTAATCTATATTTATACACTGAAGATTATGAAGTGATTTTACATTTAATTAATTTCTGTACCTGAAAATCTAGTTAAATCTAATCCAACATACATGAAAAACCTGAAAAGAACTGTTTTTCATTTGTTCTGTTGTATTTATGTATAATGTATGTATATTATGTATATACTGTATTATATATACAGTACCAGTCACAAGTTTGGACACACCACTGGGAAAGTGTGTCCAAACTTTTGACTGGTACTGTACTATAATATACACAAAGAATATCGGCCGATATATCGATATCAGACTTTTACTCCCTAATATCGGTAGGGCTCTACTAAAAACACATCTCTTTAACCTGCCATACACATAACACATTATTAATTTCTATAATTCAAATCCATTAAAGGATTGTTAGGATGCATAAATTAGGTCGACTGGAACAGGAACACTTCCCATAACATCTGATGTACTTTTTTTTTGCTTTGGGGGCAAAGCTTTCTGGTATGGAGTCGCCCTCTGCCTTCATGTAACGGACATGGGCCAGTAAGAGCTGTGCATGTAAACCTCACTCCCCTTATAATAGCAGCTGTAATAATCAACTACAACTAATGAGTATGCAATACTCAAATCCACTACAGCTGATAAAGTCATTGACAGCTTGGAGGAAGTTCAGTCGTCAGGGTCTGACTCTTAGCATCAGATCAGACTGTGGCCCACAGTTCATGTCTGCTCAAATGCAACAGTTCTGTGAGGAAAATGGCTTTCTACATGTGAAGACAACACCAAAATGGGCGCAGACAAACGATGAGGTGATGCATATTAAAAGGCATATGAATATCTCAGGGGGAGAGGCTAGACTGGAAAGAGTCCATGAACAGATTTACTGACCACAATACTACTGGAAAAAGCCCGGGTGAGTTGCTTTCCAACAGGAAAATCAGGGGGAAGCTGCCATACTTTACCACACCGCACAGTGACCAGGAGACAAGAGATCATGATGCTGATGAAAACTTTACACCGATCACCACCGAAGGGTGGAGGACCAAGATCTGGCAATCGCAATTTACATGAAATCGCGCTTAACGCGATTTGGCTTATCGCGATTATGAAATTGCAAAGGCTGCGATTATCTTTTATGCGCAGTTTGTCAGTGCAGGACGGTTCTGTGATCAGTAGCAAATGCTACTTCATCTGAAATCACTGCGAGTTTGAGTCGCTTATAACGTGCATTTGAAAAAGGAACACGTCAAACATCTTTCCAAACATGAGAAGCATCTAGTCAAGTTTAATCAAAGCATTTCAATCTGTTTATTCAGCTCACCAATAGTATGATATTCATAGGGATTTCCAATGACGTGTGCTATCGTACTTCTGCTGCACATATTTGGAATACCCTGCGCGAGAGCGCCCTCTGGCTTGCAGATGGAGCAGCATTTACTACTGATCACAGCCGTGCTGCACTGAGAAGCTGCGCATGCAATAATCGCAGCCTTTGCCAAATCACGTGCGGTTTTATTGCGATTTATCGTGCAGCCCTATAAACTACTGTGTCCATAAAGAGAAATTCTGTGTTCACAAAATAAAAAGAATTCCAGGGTGAAGAAATTCTTTAGTGAGAAAGCAAACAACACTCCAGCTGAACAGCAAAACCAATCAGACAGAACTAGTGGAGTCAGAGACAGAAGATACTGAGCAAATAACTCCTGATAACATGCCAATTCAGGGTGAGCCACTAGGAGGAGCTGTTGCTCCGCAGATGAGACCACAGAGACAAATCACACTAGAGATTTAAAGACTTTATCGTTGCCTGATGGAGGAAATGGCAGTAGGGGTTCAGAGAGAGAAAAAAAAAAATAATAATAATAATAATATTATTATTCAGCAACTGGCAGCAGGAAGTACCTGTCAATGGCAGTTGGAAGACAGTTGCTGGCAGCCAAACCAAAGCCACTAGATGAGAAGCATGCAATCATTAGCCACAAATGCTAACGCTGCGGCTGCCAGTACACAGGAAAGGAGATATTGAGTGATATTGTATATTATCTAAAGAAAGTAGAAAATACCGATGTTTCTTTGGCTTTCAGGTTTTACCAGTTATGATAAGACTTGAATGGTAATGACTGTTATAACTGCATGTATGCATATGACACTGATATTATGCATTAATAAATAAAGAGAAAATTAATAATTTAATTATTGTTATACTGTATGTTTTTTAATGAAAAGTTAAAAAAAAATAAGTATTCTTTCTGTTGTTACCAGGTTAGTCTTGTGTTGTAATGATTTATGACTCTGTTGTGTGCCTAATGATGATATAACGCTTTTAAATGAATGAAGGTAAAACGATACATATAATTAATGAATTAAATGTATTTTTCCACTCAGTTAAGCACATTCCACAATGCAGTCCTACTGTATCTTTACTAGCGATATAACACCAAATATAGAACATTTATTCACAAGACCAGCGCGCTAATCCACAAGAAACTGATTAACGTAAACTGTACGTAAACGTCACTGCCATTACACGATAGACTGAGAGGTGCCGCACGTGATCCCAGTTAGCCGTTACGCTTTCTCCAATGGTAAGAGATACAGACCCTCTTATCTCCGTTGCTGTGTTTGAAATCACCCCTATACCCTCATTCACTATTCCCTACATGACTCGACTAATATAGTTCACTGGAAGGAGTGAATGAAAACGAGTGAGTGAATTCGGACACTGAGTGCGCCGGAAGGGCTGTTGCTTTTGCATCGTTTCTGCTCGCTGTTTAATAATTATTTGAAACGTAGCAAACTGGCAGCTCCAGTAGTAATGAAAAAATTTCTCTTGAACTCTGTCATGAAACTAGCATGTGTAAACCGCAATTAAACAATTCAATAATCAATTAAAAATGAATTTTCTACCTGTATGATATTACGCTGGACCAGCGCGGTTTGAAAAACGGATGGATGATTGATTCAGCTGCGGACGCCATCTTCTGGCGAGACGCGGGAATTAATTCAGCGTGCGACTCTCACAGTGCATTATGGGTATTCTCTAGCCGCTGAGCGTACGTCACTTGTACACTCATTATTGTGGTGCATTGTCTTCAGCAAACATTCTTTTTTTTTGTTGGCCAAATGCAAAATACGTTCAAATGAAATTATATATATATATATATATATATATATATATATATATATATATATATATATATATATATATAAAATAAAGAAACAAATAAACAAATATCAAAACCTTGTCTTTGATTTTACACAAAAGAAATCATCTTAAGAGTTCTTATCTGAGAAATGATGATCTGTTCCGTGAAGAAAAAATTAAAGTTATTCAATCTTAAGAAAAGCTTTGAGTACGTTGAAATAGGTTGCTCTGCTTTAGCGTTGAACATTCAGACTGACAGATGAATAAGACTCCATAGAGGAATCCAACAAAAGGGCAAATTCACACCGAACAGCTCCGATTTAACACAGCCAAAATTAGGCATGTATCCAAACTCACCATAGGAAATAATGTGAGGAAAAAGGAAAGTCCTTCTAAAAAATAGAAAATACCCAAAACAAACATAAGCATTCCTCCCACATTCTAAATTAAGAAGGAAGACAATATTCAAATATACTCACATGTTGAGCTTAAAACCAAAGGTTTCCCAACTAGGACTTTTTAGATAAACAGTTCAAGGTAGCCATTAAGAAACATGCGTTCCCTCTACCGCAACTGAACTACTACTTCGTCTTCTTCTTCTGGTGTTTAATGGCGATTAACTCCTAAGGAGCATTATCGCCACCTACTGTGCTGGATGGCAAATTAACCTTGGGTGATAAGTCTGAAGTTTGAAACTGTTTCATCTTCCTTCTCACAAATGGACCACTGACAATCTATCTATACTTTCTTGTTGAACTTTACTCTATCATCCCACATACATCACCATTATTCATCATACCCGCAATAGAAGTTTCACTGAGCTTCATCCGGCGCTGCGTGTTCAGCTCCTCCGTCCACACTCAGCCCCCGTGGCGGGTTCAACGCTTCACGCATATTATATTCTAAATCCCAAACCTGAATCATATATAAACGTTATTAATGCTCTATATAGCTGTCTGTCCATTAAACCTTTTCCTAAAATGAACTACTTCTTCAAGCAAGCACTCACCTTATATACAAGCCATGTGAGTCTAATGAGCGCCCTCTAGTGCCTTGTGGTATTACTAGACAAAGAATTTTTAATTCCATCCCTCTATGGATGTGGAACAACTGTGACAGATATTTCACTGTTACAAACAATAACCACTACAAATGGCTGTGCTCTCAAATAGTGCCCTATTTAAGGGTATAGGGGGTGATTTCGGGGACATTCCCTATATTAAGACAATCTCTGGCCAGACAACATGCCAAAGTAGCACATGCCTCTTCACGATCTCCAATCACTAGCATCCAAAGAGTGACAGCAACCAATCAGATGATGACTGAGCAACAGCAGCGTGTAAACAGTGTTGATGTCAGCAGAGCTCAAATGAGTAAATTGATAGACATTATGATCGCAATAAAGAAAACCTGACGTTCGATAAGTCTCGGTAGGTTTGTTAATAACTTTAATAGCAGCAAATGTCAGTATCACTACCCACTGTAGTTAATTTGTTTAAAGAGCCACGTCTTTTGTACCGTATTTTATATTTATAATTAGCATCATCTGCCCCAGTATATTGTCTGTCAAAATTAACTTATAAAAACAGAGAGTCGAGACTAGAGACTGTGGAATATTTATGTTCATGGGAAGTAGTAAATGACTACCGGGTTCTGTTTGCACTAAAGCAACATTAATGATGGACATAAGTTTAACCAGCTGGGAAACTTCAGGCTGCTCCTAAGAGATAGGCCTATGGACAATTTTTTAGGTGTTGTCAAATCTGCAGTTTGATGTATATTCATAATTGTTACAGTATAAATGTATTTCTCAAGTACTAACTGCACCAATAGGATGTACATTCTGTATCAAGGGAAGTTACTGTAAGTCGTGATGTTTAGAAAATAGTGTTTAATGACAATGTCAGACATTTTTGTTAGTTTTGTATGCCACATTGTTGCCAGAGAAATGCTTCTTCATGGGTCATTGAGGTGGGTGATCCTGCTTTTGTAAACTTGGGTCTTGTATGTTTGCATTCAGAAACTCTGGTGGGAAGCGATTGATTCTGTTTGAAAGCACACTTCCGCTGGTTAGACCAGTGTTTCCCAACCCTGTTCCTGGAGGCACACCAACAGTACACATTTTGAATGTCTCTCTTATATGACCCATCCATTTCAGGCCTTGGAGCAGGGATGTACAGCTTCGGTCACAGTCGTGCAGAGTTCAGCTCCAACCCTGATCAAACACACCTGAACCAGCTGATTAATGTTTTCCTCCGGAGGTCACATTTGTCGGCCGCATACATCATTGAGGCTGCCTCATTTCAGTAAAGTAGCCATCACATTCCAAAGCCATAAAGAAATTACAACAATTTATGCTTCACAAGGATAACGGTCATTTTTTATAATGGTTACTTTTCTGAAATGAGACATCCTTGATGATGTATGCGGCTGACAAATGCGACCTTTAGACCTTTGGAACGCAGCCTCCAAAATGAGACAGGATTGACCAGTACCAGTAATACCAGTAGTGACGTTATACATCGAGGATGTTGCCATGGCGCTGGAAATAGAGCCGTCAGTGTCCCAGTGTGCAGCAAGTCAGGGTCCTCACCAGTGCCCTGTCGTGTACATGATATACTGATTCACGAGCTGATTGAGACACACCCTTGGTGTGCCTCCAGGAACAGTTTTGACTCTGGGCTAGACAGTGCATATTTATTTTCTTTTGCATATTTGATAATAATAGTTAAAAAGTAAATTGATATGCATGGCATATGAAGAAATTCTTTAGTGAGAAAGCAAACAACACTCCAGCTGAACAGCAAAACCAATCAGACAGAACTAGTGGAGTCAGAGACAGAAGATACTGAGCAAATAACTCCTGATAACATGCCAATTCAGGGTGAGCCACTAGGAGGAGCTGTTGCTCCGCAGATGAGACCACAGAGACAAATCACACTAGAGATTTAAAGACTTTATCGTTGCCTGATGGAGGAAATGGAGCACCGATATGTTGTGTTTATGTATTTCACTGTGATCTCAAAGTATATTATAATGTGTCCCAAATCAGTATTTTCTCAGGTTAAAGATGTTGTTTGTTTATTATTGTGGATAGAAAAACAACAAGAAAATTAATGAGCTAATAATAATGTAAACATTTACAAATAATGTTTTAATAATGTAGAGCTTTATATGTGGCCACTGCTGAAATTGTTTAAATATATATGAATTATTCCTCCAGGAGGCGCTCGACATAATAAATAATAAAACACGGAGAGACTCTTGAACCTCAGAGCGAGAAAACTTTATTGATAAAAGGCAAGAAAATACATTTGGCAAATGGACAGCATGTTAGATCGAGCCAAAATGTTAGTTCTGATGGATCTCCGCTCCAGAAATATCAGATTCAGCCCCGGGTGCCAAATCCTTGCCAGAAGATATAAGTCTATCAGCCTGAGAGTTTGACTGAGAAAGCAGGAGACGAAGTTGCATATGTTTCAATGCTCAGAGTTCGTCCAGATGTTACACCACTCAATGCTCTGGCTTTATCTGACCAGTACATTTCAGTGTTCTTATACCAAGAGAAAAACAATGGAGAATTACTGCTTCACAACATCGTTCTGTGACGATAAAAACCTTGAGACATTCTGTGATCTCCTACTCGTGAAGACAAACATCCCTTCAAACACACAATCATAAGATTAAACAACAAGAGCAAGCAAATGAGGGAAATAAGTAATAAACATAAAATGACAAAAATGAACAATAATAACACTATTAAATGATAAATGAAGTAAATCAAATCATAATCATTTGAATACATGAATGACTAATGAAATTAATATAAAACAAAGAAAATAAAACAACACCAATGTATGGTTGCTTTCTTAAAATAAAACACAGGTTGTTATTGAAAACCTTTAGATCTGTCAGCAGTATTAAAGTAAGATCTGTGTGACTCTTTATTATTTTATATCATTGTTGTATCAGAGAGAAATATAAACTTACAAATAAGATTTTTAAAAATCTGACACTGAAAGAGCAGAAGCTCAAATAATCATCAGTATTTATTATGACAAAAACACACTTGAAGAATCTTTAAAGTTCAGCGTTCTGCTTTAGATTCAAGCACTTCCTGAAAAAGATGAACATATAAAGCCATAAATGAATAAATCTCACAAATATATATGCAAAATCAGTTTGTGAGAGATGACATCATCAATCATGTACCTGATGTGTGAATATGAGCTTGATCTCGTTCAGCTCTTCTGGATCTTATGTCATAAACCAGAATAATGACAGTAGCCACGCCCACCAGAGCAGAGAGGACCAATCGGATCACAGCTTCAGTAGGACCACAACAGTGGACAGAGTCTGAGGAATAAAAACATCAAACTGAGATCAGCTCAGTCAATAAACGCTAATATCAGCGCTGACATCAACTAATATCAGCGTTGCTGCCGTACCTGAACATGTGTGACAGAGTTGAGTGATGTTCAGATGTTGAGTCTGGTGGCTGATGGGATTGTTCAGCACACAGCTGTAGGTGTTTTTATCCTGATATTCCACCTCCAGAGGTAGAGAGAGACTGATGCTGAGATCAGACACACTGATGTTGGACAATAAACTGTTTCCTTTGTACCAGGAGAGAGTCACATGACTCACATTCACCACTGAACACACCAATGAACAATATGATGATGATGATGAAGAACATTGGGAAGAGTTACTGCTGATGACAGGAACAGGCAGACGAGCTGGAAAACATCAGAGAATAAAGAGAAATGAGGATGAATGAAGATATTCAAGCAGACGAGGAAGAAACATCGAGAGGAACCAAGATGATCAAAAGTAGAACATTTAAAACAATTTAATAGAAAGTTAAATATAAACCTGCTGTTAATGTGAAAAAGTAAGGGAATTAGCCATTTTAACTCATTATTCATGATAAGATACTTCTTCATGTGAAACTGATATTTAACTCACCGTAGACAGAGAGACGCATATAAGAATGCCTGTAATTGTTGTAATACTTGATCTGTTCATAATCTCCAGCATGTTTGATTGTGATGTTTGTGATGGTCAGAGATCCAGTTTTATTGTCCAGCTTCAGTCTGTCTCTGAATCTCCCATCAAGAACATCATCATATACAGTGAATCTGTTGGCCGTTACATTGATTTTAGTGATTAAAGTGTTTTTATATCCAAACCACCACTGAATCACATCATCATCCTTCATTTCAGTGAGACGAGAGTCTAGAGTGACTGAATCTCCCTCCATCACTGACACTGAATCAACACACAGAACAAACAGAAACGGTTAAATTAAATACTTCAAAATTTTAAATAAACAATATCATAAAACAACAAAAAGAAACAAAATGGTGTGTGAATTAATTTCAATTTTGTCATTAAAAAACAGGTGTAAACACTTTTGAACTCACCAATGACAGTGAGAAGGAAATAAACCGGCATATGGTTGATCTGTTGATCATAACGTCCAGAATGTTTGATTGTGATGTTTGTGATGGTCAGAGATGCAGTTTGACTGTCCAGCTTCAGTCTGTCTCTGAATCTCCCATCAAGAACATCATCATATACAGTAAAGCTGTCGGCCGTTACATTGATTTCAGCGATTAAAGTGCGTTTATATCCAAACCTCCACCGAATCACATCATCATCCTTCATTTCAGTGAGATGAGAGTCTAGAGTGACTGAATCTCCCTCCGTCACTTCATAACCAAGCAAACCTGAAGAGTTTTTCACAGATTAAAGCTTTAAAATCACTTGATGTTGGTTTGATGAAGCTTCACTAAAATACTTTTATTCATTTAAATGTGAAGTGAATAATATTCTGCAGAACAAAGACAAAAGATGATGAATGAAAACAGAAATAGTTTTATATATGGAACAATAACTAAATAAAAAAGACACTTTAATGTTTAATGTCACACTAAAACTAATGCTGTTGAGTATCTGAGCTTCATATTTACTTTATTTTATTGAATCTATCCATAATAACTGAATATAGACCTGAATTCAAAGTTGATCTGACAGTAAAATCACAGATTAATTATTTCTATATGAGAATAACTGTGAATGTTAAATCTCTGTGAATAATTTTTACCAGTCATTTATTACATGGTACCAGAACAGAAGCAACCAAAGCCATAAAAACACATTTATTGTTATTATTAATATGAAAAGACAAACTCAAAACTGGTTCAGTAATAAAGTGACAGACACGCTGATGTGAGCGGGTTTTTAGTAAAGTGAAGTGAAACTAGCGTCAGCTACAATAACAGTGCTGATGTGTGTGACCATCACCGTTTGTTTGTCTGTCTGTTTGTTTGTGTTTGTGTGTCTGTCTGTCTGTCTGTCTGTTTGTCTGTCTGTCTATGTTTGTCTGTCTGTTTGTTTGACTGTTTGTTTGTTTGTCTGTTTGTTTGTTTGTTTGTCTGTCTGTCTGTCTGTCTGTCTGTCTGTTTGTTTGTTTGTCTGTCTGACTGTTTGTTTGTCTGTTTGTTTGACTGTCTGTCTGTCTGTCTGTTTGTCTGTTTGACTGTTTGTTTGTCTGTCTGCCTGTTTGTTTGTCTGTCTGTCTGTTTGTCTGTTTGTTTGTTTTTTTGACTGTTTGTTTGACTGTTTGTCTGTCTGTCTGTTTGTTTGTCTGTCTGACTGTTTGTTTGTTTGTTTGTTTATCTGTGTTTGTTTGTTTGTCTGTCTGCCTGTTTGTCTGTCTGTTTGTTTGTGTTTGTCTGTCTGTCTGTCTGTTTGTCTGTCTGTCTATGTTTGTCTGTCTGTTTGTTTGACTGTTTGTTTGTTTGTCTGTTTGTTTGTTTGTCTGTCTGTCTGTCTGTTTGTTTGTTTGTCTGTCTGACTGTTTGTTTGTCTGTTTGTTTGTTTGACTGTCTGTCTGTCTGTCTGTCTGTTTGTCTGTTTGACTGTTTGTTTGTCTGTCTGCCTGTTTGTTTGTCTGTCTGTCTGTTTGTCTGTTTGTTTGTTTGTTTTTTTGACTGTTTGTTTGACTGTTTGTCTGTCTGTTTGTTTGTCTGTCTGACTGTTTGTTTGTTTGTTTGTTTATCTGTGTTTGTTTGTTTGTCTGTCTGCCTGTTTGTCTGTCTGTTTGTCTGTTTGTTTGTTTTTTTGACTGTTTGTTTGACTGTTTGTCTGTCTGTCTGTTTCTGCTGATTATTTCACACTCTGAAGTGTCACTTTAAGCTCCAGCTGCAACTTCCTGTAGATCCTGTTCGATGGTGTTATTCTCAAAAGTGTCCAGTGAAGTTGAGAAGTTAAAAATGTTACTTTAGTGAGTCTTAAACTAACATTTAAATCTTGAGATCCTGTGAGACTCAAACCAGTGTATCATATTTCACTATCATTGAGATACTATTATATTTTTATCAATGTTTTGAACCAGTTTTTATTTTTATATTTTCCATTTTTATTGTAGTTGAAGTTTTAGTAATTCTGTTGTGTGTTTTTGTGATTGTTAGTAGTTTTGTGTTTTTTTAGGCCCTGTGTAGTTTTTATTCATTTTATTTCAGCTTTAGTTATTTTAGTACATCAAGTTAAACTACACTGAGAAATGTTTCCTTGTCAACTAGCTGAAATAAAACATTTTTTATATTTAATTTTATTTCAGTGAACATTTATATTATTTAACTAAAACTAAAATGTTTTTTCTATGGTTTTAGTTTGAGTTTCAACCTTCAGTCTCTTGTTCTCAGTTCAAGCTGACTCCATACAGCACTGATGAAGAGGAATATAGAAAGACATTAAAAATCATCAAAAATCCTGTCCAGCTCTTCTGAATCTGATGTCATAAACCAGAACAACAGCAACAGCCCCGCCCACCAGAGCCGAGATGACCAATCAGATCACAGCTTATCCAAGCCTATCAGACTCGGAACTACAAACCAGTTACGCCTACTGGGTCATTCCTACAGTATACAATAACAATACCACATATTTTACATAAAATGTTACTCAAATTTCAGGCTACATGGTTTTTCATGCATAGATTTACTACATTAACCAAAATTCATAATGATTGTTACTAAAGAATAATGTAAAAATAATAATAATACTTTTTGAAGCACAATCATGTTTTCTCAACTTCACTTCAAATAAAGCTTATATATATTTCTAAATTAGCAATTTTGAGTATTAGCATATACATTTACTTTTATCTTTGACATAAAACACAATTTATTGTGATAAATACAGTGGGGAGAACAAGTATTTGATAGACTGCCAATTTTGCAGGTTTGCCCACTTACAAAGCATGTAGAAGTCTGTAATTTTTATCATAGGTACTCTTCAACTGTGAGTGACAGAATCTAAAACAAAAATCCAGAAAATCACATTGTATGATTTTTAAGTAATTAATTTGCATTTTATTTGCATGACATAAGTATTTGATATATCAGAAAAGCAGAACTTAAAGGTAAAGTACAGAAAAAGGTACAGAAACCTTTGTTTGCAATTACAGAGATCATAAGTTTCCTGTAGTTCTTGACCAGGTTTGCACACACTGCAGCAGGGATTTTGGCCCACTCCTCCATACAGACCTTCTCCAGATCCTTCAGGTTTCGGGGCTGTTGCTGGGCAATACGGACTTTCAGCTCCCTCCAAAGATTTTCTATTGGGTTCAGGTCTGGAGACTGGCTAGGCCACTCCAGGACCTTGAGATGCTTCTTACAGAGCCACTCCTTAGTTGCCCTGGCTGTGTGTTTCGGGTCGTTGTCATGCTGGAAGACCCAGCCACGACCCATCTTTAATGCTCTTACTGAGGGAAGGAGGTTGTTGGCCAAGATCTCGCGATACATGGCCCCATCCATCCTCCCCTCAATACGGTGCAGTTGTCCTGTCCCCTTTGCAGAAAAGCATCCCCAAAGAATGATGTTTCCACCTCCATGCTTCACGGTTGGGATGGTGTTCTTGTACTCATCCTTCTTCCTCCAAACACGGCGAGTAGAGTTTAGACCAAAAAGCTCTATTTTTGTCTCATCAGACCACATGACCTTCTCCCATTTCTCCTCTGGATCATCCAGATGGTCATTGGCAAACTTCAGACGGGCCTGGACATGCGCTGGCTTGAGCAGGGGGACCTTGCGTGCGCTGCAGGATTTTAATCCATGACGACGTAGTGTGTTACTAATGGTTTTCTTTGAGACTGTGGTCCCAGCTCTCTTCAGGTCATTGACCAGGTCCTGCCGTGTAGTTCTGGGCTGATCCCTCACCTTCCTCATGATCATTGATGCCCCACGAGGTGAGATCTTGCATGGTGCCCCAGACCAAGGGAGATTGACCGTCAACTTGAACTTCTTCCATTTTCTAATAATTGTGCCACCAGTTGTTACCTTCTTACCAAGCTGCTTGCCTATTGTCCTGTAGCCCATCCCAGCCTTGTGCAGGTCTACAATTTTATCCCTGATGTCCTTACACAGCTCTCTGGTCTTGGCCATTGTGGAGAGGTTGGAGTCTGTTTGATTGAGTGTGTGGACAGGTGTCTTTTATACAGGTAACGAGTTCAAACAGGTGCAGTTAATACATGTAATGAGTGGAGAACAGGAGGGCTTCTTAAAGAAAAACTAACAGGTCTGTGAGAGCCGGAATTCTTACTGGTTGGTAGGTGATCAAATACTTATGTCATGCAATAAAATGCAAATTAATTATTTAAAAATCATACAATGTGATTTTCTGGATTTTTGTTTTAGATTCCGTCACTCACAGTTGAAGTGTACCTATGATAAAAATTACAGACCTCTACATGCTTTGTAAGTAGGAAAACCTGCAAAATCGGCAGTGTATCAAATACTTGTTCTCCCCACTGTATTTTGTAATGTGTAAAACCATTACATTAGTTTATGTCTCGCAAACTCCAGTCCGCCCTGTTACATTAGCGCTACTTGCCCTTTAAAATCTTAAGCACATGTCCTAAATCACATGACTTGCTGGAAGTGACATCATTTGCTTGGAGGGAAACGTCTCCTCAGGTGACCCCAATAAACCGGTTAATGGCAGGTGAGCTACCAGGTAACTACAACAAAACACAGATTAAAACGCTCCCACATAACAAAGTGACTTTAGAAAAAAGTCGCTAAAGGGGTGGGAAAGTCGCTGAATCTAGTGACAAGATCGCTGAATTGGCAGCACTGCCTCTTTGGGGTTTTTTGGCCGATTGAACATGTTGAATCGAGAAGAGAAAACAATCTGATTGGCTGTTCAGTTTAGCGAACAACACAGTCAGCTTTCTTCACCGCTAGTTCTTTTATGTCAGCTTGATGTGTCACGGCCTTAAAGGGGGGGGTGAAACACTCAATCTCTTTCTGTCAATCTCATGTCAATCTTGAGTTCCTATAGAGTAGTACTGCATCCTTCATATCTCCGAAAAGTCTTTAGTTTTATTATATTTATAAAAGAAAGATACGCTGTACCGAGTCTTTCCGAATAAAACCGAGCGGATGGAGGCGTGTCGTGTGGGCGGAGCTAAAGAATGACGAGCGTGCGCAGCTATTGCGTTGAGAGCGTCTGAAAGCTGTGACATCCTTAAACGTGGGGAAAATAACGTTATCCAAAATAAACCATGGCTAACAATCAGATTCAGCCATACATTTATGATCCAGAATCATACAACCCGATTCCAAAAAAGTTGGGACACTGTACAAATTGTGAATAAAAACAGAATGCAATGATGTGGAAGTTTCAAATTTCAATATTTTATTCAGAATACAACATAGATGACATATCAAATGTTTAAACTGAGAAAATGTATCATTTTAAGGGAAAAATAAGTTGATTTTAAATTTCATGGCATCAACACATCTCAAAAAAGTTGGGACAAGGCCATGTTTACCACTGTGTGGCATCCCCTCTTCTTTTTATAACAGTCTGCAAACGTCTGGGGACTGAGGAGACAAGTTGCTCAAGTTTAGGAATAGGAATGTTGTCCCATTCTTGTCTAATACAGGCTTCTAGTTGCTCAACTGTCTTAGGTCTTCTTTGTCGCATCTTCCTCTTTATGATGCGCCAAATGTTTTCTATGGGTGAAAGATCTGGACTGCAGGCTGGCCATTTCAGTACCCGGATCCTTCTTCTACACAGCCATGATGTTGTAATTCATGCAGTATGTGGTCTGGCATTGTCATGTTGGAAAATGCAAGGTCTTCCCTGAAAGAGACGACGTCTGGATGGAGCATATGTAGAACTTGGATATACCTTTCAGCATTGATGGTGCCTTTCCAGATGTGTAAGCTGCCCATGCCACACACACTCATGCAACCCCATACCATCAGAGATGCAGGCTTCTGAACTGAGCGCTGATAACAACTTGGGTTGTCCTTGTCCTCTTTAGTCCGGATGACATGGCGTCCCAGTTTTCCAAAAAGAACTTCAAATTTTGATTCGTCTGACCACAGAACAGTTTTCCACTTTGCCACAGTCCATTTTAAATGAGCCTTGGCCCAGAGAAAACGCCTGCGCTTCTGGATCATGTTTAGATATGGCTTCTTTTTTGACCTATAGAGTTTTAGCCGGCAACGGCGAATGGCACGGTGGATTGTGTTCACCGACAATGTTTTCTGGAAGTATTCCTGAGGCCATGTTGTGATTTCCATTACAGTAGCATTCCTGTATGTGATGCAGTGCCGTCTAAGGGCCCGAAGATCACGGGCATCCAGTATGGTTTTCCGGCCTTGACCCTTACGCACAGAGATTGTTCCAGATTCTCTGAATCTTTGGATGATATTATGCACTGTAGATGATGATAACTTCAAACTCTTTGCAATTTTTCTCTGAGAAACTCCTTTCTGATATTGCTCCACTATTTTTCGCCGCAGCATTGGGGGAATTGGTGATCCTCTGCCCATCTTGACTTCTGAGAGACACTGCCACTCTGAGAGGCTCTTTTTATACCCAATCATGTTGCCAATTGACCTAATAAGTTGCAAATTGGTCCTCCAGCTGTTCCTTATATGTACATTTAACTTTTCCGGCCTCTTATTGCTACCTGTCCCAACTTTTTTGGAATGTGTAACTCTCATGAAATCCAAAATGAGCCAATATTTGGCATGACATTTCAAAATGTCTCACTTTCAACATTTGATATGTTATCTATATTCTATTGTGAATAAAATATAAGTTTGTGAGATTTGTAAATTATTGCATTCCTTTTTTATTCACAATTTGTACAGTGTCCCAACTTTTTTGGAATCGGGTTTGTAGTTCAACATATTTTTCCAACTCTGTGTGTATTGTTGTTTGGAGTGGTTTTAAATAAACAAACAGACACCTACAGTGGTCAGCTAAACAAATGTATTTAAAAACACACACCTTACATCACATGCTCCATTGATAAATTAACTATACGTGATCATGTTGTTTACTTGATGTGCACTTACGCACCGATAGCCAACAACACAAAGACATTTGAAGCAGTTTTACTCACCGCCTGCGGTTCCAACGCACGACCGTGAACCTTTATCGTTGGGATCGCTCCATCCTTAAGCATTAGATGATCTGCAAATCCGGTGTCGAACTGGGCCTTGTTTATAAAACAATCATCGGCCAAATGCAGGGAACAAACAAAAACACTTGTGCAACTCCGTTGCTGCTCCGGAAAAACAAACTCCATCCACTGGTCCCTTAACGATAGGTTCTTTGGGAAGCTGTACAGGGTTGTCTTGCCCTGGCAACCAAAAACACACTTCTCTGGTGACATTTCTTGAAGTCCTGTGACCTGTGCAGCACAACAAGTCGAGCAAAGCGCGTTAATGGGCGTACTGCTTTCGCTCTCTCGCTCTGGTCGACGGGTGCACGCGCGCCCTTCCGGGAGAAGTGCCCGTACAGCTAGTATAAGGAAATTCCGCCCTTGTTGACGTCACGCAGACCCATACTCGAAAAAAACTTTCCGAAACTTGTGAGAAACCGGAAGGAGTATTTTTGGCACAGAAATACTCCATCAAAAAAAAAAAAAATTGAAACTTTGTCCATGTTTAGCATGGGAATCCAAGTCTTTAACAGTGTAAAAAGCTCAGTATGCATGAAATCGCATTTCACCCCCCCTTTAAGAGTGAGAGTGACGAATACGTAAGTAAAATACTGACTGAAATATGCTGTCATAAATACACAAATAATGATGAAAGTTACAGTACAGACAATCTGCAGTCACTAAAACTCAACGCATGTGTTTTGTCAGACGGCACCAGGACTCGACATTAACACCCACCAACTAAAGATAAGTCTCTGTTAAACTGCTGTACCCCTGTGTATGTGTGATTTTAACAATTTTTATTTTTGATCCCTCTTTGAGTTTACCCTCAGTGCAGTGCAGTGAAATTCCCTGTAATGTAACTTACACTAGCCACGAAATCCAGAATCAGGTAACTGAAATAAAGAGCACTTTAGTTACAGAAGAAATAATCAGAGAAGTTGGAGATGCATTTTATAGAGTCAAAATTGAAGGAACCAGAGACCCAACAGGGACTGAGAATATCAGCATTGTGATTTGATATGTTGATGACAACTTTGAGGGTAAAGAACGTTTTGTATCTGTCACCACCGCAGCTCACGGAGACGCTACAACCAGAACTGAAAAGATAATCGCAGAGCTCACAAAGAACAACGCACGATGAGTAAGAACTTGGAGCATTACTCTGCTGAAGAAACCCTATTCAGTGAAATGCAGACGCCTCCAACTCTACGGACTGTTGACTATTTTTTTATTATATATGGATATACCGGTGCTTTTCTGTGTCTGTAGTGGATTTCGTGGTAACACTTTATAATAACTGCACACTATGAATCATTAGTTAAGCATTAGTAAATAGTCAATTCCTCATTTAGAAAGCATTAAAAGACATAAGCAGTTTATAAATACAGCTGTAAATGCTTTGTTCTTGATTTATAAGCATATCTATAATATGTTTGTTAATTTGTATTTTCATACTTTATTAATGATCAATTTATCATTTCTAAATCAAGTATTACATTAATTACAAACCAGTTATTTAGGAGTTGTTCATAAGATCATTTAGAAAGTGTGAGTAAATGATTATTAAACGATTTAAATGTACATATTATTTAGACATATAGTAATAGTTACTCAGTGTGTTAATAAATGCTTTATTAACATGTATTTCTACTGTAATTCATGATAAATTCAGGAAGTTATAAAACATTTAGTAGTTGTCAGTGAACTATTTTTGTGAGCTCATCTAAAGTGAGGACTATTTATGCCTCATAAAGCTTTACATAGGAGATTTAAAGGCTCAGTTATCTTCTCAACAGAACAAGGAAACAAACACAACACAGAGTGATACAGAACATAGAAATATTTATTTCAAGATGCAAAAAATGAAACTGTACACTTGATATAACATGAAAAATAAACCTCTGCCATATCAAATATAAAAGGAACTAAACATGCAAAAAAATGAACAAAAAAGAACAAAATAAAGCAAGGGGATACAAATAAAAAATAAGAAACAAAATGAATATACATCAAAAATAAGGAACAATGCCGATTTTTATATTTTAAGCGTTTATCGGCCGATTCCGATGTCGTACTGATAATATCGTGCATCCCTATTAGAAACAAACAGGCAGGGAATGAAGGAGAACTGACCAATAACAAACTAACAGCAAAAACTAGAACACAACAGGAAAGCTAAATCAAACAATACAAAACATGAACACACACAGACTCTGGAAACATGATTTGAAGGAATAGTGGCTGGTTACAGCTTTTGTCGTCCAGTATATTTCTGCTTTAAGTGTTGGATTAGAGCTAACAAATGATTTTATGGTGCCTGTGGAGTTGCTGGTTGACTGGTGAGGATGAGATAAACCTGGGGATGGTAGAGGGTGATTCCTGTGGCTGCTCCACTGGCTGCTCCACTGCACTGGCTCTCACTCGCTGCTGCTGGAGGATGTGGATGAGATAAACCTGGGGATGGTAGAGAGTGATTCCTGTGGCTCCTCCACTGGCTGCTCCACTGCACTGGCTCTCACTCGCTGCTGCTGGAGGATGTGGATGTAGCTGTGCTGCTTGATGCATCGCTTGTGCTGAAAAAATCCCCCAAATCAGAAGTCTTCTCATCAGATCTTCATGCTTCTTCCCTAAATAATAACACAAAATGTTATCAACAAAGTTTCTTTTTAAAATCAATTTGATTGCCAATGATCAGTAAGATCCAATCAAATCAAATCAAATTTTATTTATAAAGCACAATAAAAACAATAGTAGTTGACCATTGTGCTGTACAATACCAAACTAAAATAAACATAAAAAGTAATTATAAACAATAAAGTCCACAATGAAATGAGAAAGAAGGCGCACAACAAAACACCAATAAATGATGACTGGCCTCAAAAACTCCAGGAACAGAAGGGAGAAAAGACAGGTTTTTAACTTAGATTTAAATTCAGATTCTGATGAAACTAATCTGAGGGAAACCAGAAGGCTATTTTTGGCCCAACAACAGAAAAAGCACGGTCGCCTCTCAACTTTAATCTAGAAGTCGGGAACATCAACAATCTTTGTTCAGAAGACCTCAGAGACCTAACAGATGTATTTGGATTTAAAGGTTCACAGAGATATTTAGGAGCGGATCCGGTCAGAGCTTTTAAAACAAAAAGTACAATTTTAAAAACAATTCTGTAATGCAAAGAGCACAATACAGGGGTGATATGATCAAACTTCTGGGTGCCAATAATCAAGCCAAAATGACACAAATACATGAATCACTGTCTCAAACTCTGGAAAGGATAAAAAGCTCTTAGATTGAATTGGATCTTAATTTTAAAAAAAACAAAAAAAAAATAGATTTAACTACAGAATTTATCTGTTCATCAAATTTGAGTGCAGAACTGAAAATGACACCCAGATTTTTCACAGAATGTTTTACAGGAGACCAAGTCTCCCAAATCATAAATCAAAGGCGCCTGAAGGCTCAAAAACCATGACCTCTGTTTTGTTCTCACTGAGATGCAAAAAAATATATATAAAGAAAACCAGGACTTAATGTCAGACAGGCATGCAACATGATCTTAAGCCTGTTTTGTCATTATTCTTCAAGGGCAGATAAATGTGGGTGTCATCAGCATAGAAATTAAATGACACCCCATGCTTGGTAAAAATGGACCCCAAAGGAAGCAATATATAGCAAGAACAAAACAGGAGCCAAAATGGAGCCTTGAGGACCTCCAAACTTCAAGGCACAGCTGGATGAAGAAAAACCATCGAGACAAACAGAGAAAGTTCTACCACCAAGACAGGATTTAAACCAGTCCAAAGAACAAGATCAGCTAGATCACTGTATGCGTTATTGTGTAGTCCAAATTATCTTAAAAAACTGCAATGCAGTCAATAATATAAAGAACAACATCTGGGGTTAAATACATCTGGGGTTCAGACAGTTGTGACTGATGAATAAGAGGAGGTTTGTGAAGAGGACAATGTTACCTCCCTTTTTTTTCTTTCTTTTTTAACCCTTGCCTGTACCAACTACATATGAGTAGTTTTATTTATTTAAATGATTTGTTATTTTTAAATATGCTTTATGTAATATTAATTACTAATTAAATAATATATTAAACATAATTTATTAAAATAAAAACTATTCTTTCTTTGCAGCCAAGCTACATCAAAGATCCTAACTGTGAAGTTTAGGTGTAATTCTGTGTCTGTCCAGCTGGTGTCCTTCACGAGTCTCTTACTACTTAAGATGCACTTTTAAATGGATATAATAATATCATCATCAAATCATACTTCACTGCGTTCACTGCGCTTAGGTTTCTACATCTATTACTATAACCTATAACAGTTAAAGGTTTAGATTTTAACTTTTTAAGTAACTTTTTAAACTTTTTAAAAAACTTTTTTTTTCTTTTTTGGCGCCAGGTTCAGTTCATCAACATTCAATGACATTTACTCTCTTCATTGACTGTCTGGAAAAATAAACACATTTTACATCCCTCCCAAAAGCTGACTATCATTTGTAAGCTAGCTTAAACAAACTTAAAGTGTAAAGAAAATTCCCCACGGCTTACCTTTTACGTGGCTCGAAAGCGCTGACTCCCGGCATGTTGTCTGTTCATCTGTAGCGTCACTCGTGCAGAATCAGAGCGGCAAGAGAGGCTCGAGCAGAATGAGTTTTTATGCGAAAGTCAAAAGCAATTAGGCCTTTTCCGACTTATTTTATTTAAAAAGCAAACTATTGTCACATAACGAATTATTATGATCAAGCAATTTTAAGCACTTTATCCAAAATCCAAGCACTTTTAAAACCTTGAAAACACCACATTAAAAATCAAGCATTTTCAAGGATTTCCAGCACCTGTACGAACCCTGTCTATCATTAGTTCATTAATCCCAGACCTGTTTCTGCTCTTCCAATGATCTCCCTGTTATTTAAACCCTGAGTTCTGTTCAGGTCATCGTCCGGTATCGTCTACGTTACGTGGTTGTGTTTCTCCCCATGATTCTCCTGTGTATTGTGTGGATTATTAGATTAAAGACTGTTCTTTGAGTTATTTCCTGAGTCGTGCGCTTCACTACAGCCACCGTTGCTGACACTAACAGTCAATGTTAATCTTCTCTAACTCATTTAACCAGTAATTTATCGCATGATACAGAACAGAAACAACTGAAGCCATAAAAACACATTTAAAACTCACCAACCAGACGCCACAAACAGAGCAAAAGTAATTTGAGAAGCATTTTCTTCATCGGTTCACTGAAAAGCCCAAGATAGTGACTCTTAAAATGGCTGAAACCCTCAGATTGATCTGAAACACTGAACTGTGATATTTATCTGGTTGTGTGTGAATCCCCCCCCAACCTCAGTTAGTTTCCACTCACACATCCGTCTCCTTTAACATCACAGAAATCAACAAGCTTTTGCTTATCTTACGTTTTCAAATGAATTCTGGCCCTGAATGAAAACTAATAGCAGAAGAGTGAAATATTGGATTAGAGATCTGGATCTACTGGTGTGTTATTTAGTGCTGTGAGCTGTCAATCATATCTGACCTCTGACCTGAAACAAATAGTGTATGATTATGATTCTGGAAACATTACAGGTCAGAAGTCATATTATATAAATAGATATTCGTAGGATTATTCCAAAAGATTGGAGTCGTCACGCCGGAGACGGGTTTAATGAGGATGTCGTGTCGATGCGGCATTTACGGGGGGAGTTTAATTGACACGGTCTCTACAGACACTTCAGGGATGCGTTCGTCATGTCCAGGCTAAGGTCCACTATCTGATCTGGATACGGCCCGGATCCGGCTGACTGCAGTAAACCTCGGAATAAACAGAGAGACTAACATTAGCATAGATGCCATTCTACTTATGATGTAACGAGTACATCAGGTGTTATGGGAAGTGTTCCCGGTTCCGGCTGACCTAGTTAATGAAGCCTAACAATCATTTAACTGATTTGAATAATATAAATTAAAAATGTTTTATGTGTATGCCATAGTAAAGAGATATGTTTTTAGTCTAGATTTAAACTGACAGAGTGTGTCTGCTTCCCGAACAATGCTAGGAAGACTGTTCCAGAGTTTAGGTGCTAAATAGGAAAAGGATCGACCGCCTGCAGTTGATTTTGATATTCTAGGTATTATCAACTGGCCAGAATTTTGAGACCGCAATAGACGTGATGGAGTATAACGCGTTAAGAGCTCGCTCAAGTACTGGGGAGCTAAACCATTTAGTGCTTTGTAAGTAATCAGCAAGATTTTAAAATGTATACGATGTTTAATAGGGAGCCAGTGCAGTGTTGACAGAACCGGGCTAATATGGTCATACTTCCTGGTTCTAGTAAGAACTCGAGCTGCTGCGTTTTGGACGAGCTGCAGTTTATTTATTAAGCGAGCAGGGCAACCACCCAGTAGAGCATTACAATAATCTAGCCTTGAGGTCATGAACGCATGAACTAACTGTTCAGCATTTTGCATTGAAAGCATGTGCCATAATTTAGATATATTTTTAAGATGGTAGAATGCAGTTTTACAGATGCTAGAAACGTGGCTTTCAAATGAAAGATTGGTATCAAAGAGCACACCCAGGTTCCTAACTGACGACGAGGACTTGACAGAGCAGCCATCAAGTGTTAGACAGTATTCTAGGTTACTATGTGCGGAGGGTTTTTGTCCAATAATTAAAAATTCATTTTTTTCTGAATTAAGTTGCTGGAAATTAATAGTCATCCAATTTTTTATATCAGTTATGCATTCCTTTAATCTTGTGAATTTGTAAGTTTCGTCAGGGTGTGAAGAAATATAGAGTTGAGTATCGTCAGCATAACAATGAAAACTAACGCCATGCTTCCTAATGATATCTCCCAGTGGTAGCATGTACAGGGTGAAAAGCAACGGTCCTAGCACTGAGCCTTGCGGTACTCCATACTGAACTTGTGATCGGTGTGACATCTCTTCATTTACTGCTACAAACTGATAACAGTCAGAAAAGTATGATTTAAACTATGCCAATGCAATTCCACTAATGCCAACATAATTTGGAAGAATGTTGTGGTCGATAGTATCGAATGCAGCGCTAAGATCAAGTAACACTAATAGAGAGATACAACCACGGTCGGATGATAAGAGCAAATCATTTGTAACTCTGATGAGAGCAGTCTCAGTACTATGATACGGTCTAAATCCTGACTGGAAATCCTCACAGATACCATTTCTTTCTAAAAAGGAGCGTAGTTGTGAAGACACTGCCTTTTCTAGTATTTTTGACAGAAAGGGTAGATTTGAGATTGGCCTGTAATTGACTAATTCTGTAGGATCAAGTTGCGTTTTTTTAATAAGTGGTTTAATAATAGCTAACTTAAAAGTTTTCGGTACATATCCTAATGTCAAGGATGAATTAATGATATTAAGAAGAGGATCTATGACCTCTGGAAGCATCTCTTTTAGTAGTTTATTCGGTATAGGGTCGAGCATACATGTTGTTGATTTTGATGATTTAACGAGTTTAGCCAATTCTGCTTCTCCTATAGCAGTGAATGAGTGTAATTTTTCCTCAGTGACACTACAATGCACTGTCTGATGTGATACTGTAGTAGATGGCTGCATGGTTTTTTTCCTAATATTATCAATCTTACAAGTAAAGAAGTTCATAAAGTCATTACTGCTGTGCTGTTTACAAACGTCAGAAGTTGAAGCTTTATCTTTGGTTAATTTAGCCACTGTATCGAATAAATACCTAGGGTTGTGTTTGTTTTCTTCTAAGAGAGTCGAGAAATAAGCAGATCTAGCAGTTTTTAGGGCCTTTCTGTACGCAATCATGCTCTCTTTCCACGAAATCCGAAAAACTTCCAGTTTTGTTTTCTTCCAGCTGCGCTCCATTTTTCTGGCTGCTGTTTTAAGGGCCCGGGTGTGCTCGTTGTACCACGGCGTTGGACTATTTTCTTTAATCTTCTTTAAGCGCAGAGGAGCAACTCTGTCTAAAGTGCTGGAAAAGAGAGAGTCAATAGTTTCTGTTGCAACATCGAGTTCCTCTAGGCTATCTGGGATGCTGAGGAGATGGAACTGATGAGGAAGATTATTTACAAAGAAATCTTTAGTGGCAGCAGTGATAGTCCTGCCATATTTGAAGCAAGGGGACGGCTTTGCAGCCTTTGCTAAATTAAGTGTACATGATACTAGGTAATGATCTGAGATGTCATCGCTCTGCTGCAGAATTTCAATGGTATCAACATTTATTCCATGTGACAGTATTAGGTCTAACGTATGATTACGGCGATGAGTGGGTCCTGACACATGGATATTAATATCACCAACAATTAGGACTTTATCTGCAGCCAGTACTAACTCTGATAGAAAATCAGCAAATTCTCTGGTAAAGTCTGTATGGTGCCCTGGTGGCCTGTATACAGTAGCCAGCACAAATGTCAAACGGGATTTATCATTTACACTACATGACGTTACATAAAGCACCAAAACTTCAAAAGAATTATATTTGAAACTAGACTTCTGAGTAATACTGAAGATATTATTATAAATTACAGCAATACCTCCCCCTTTACCTTTCAGACGCGGCTCGTGTTTATAACAATAATCTTGGGGGGTGGACTCATTTAAAGTAATGTAATCGTCAGGTTTTAGCCAGGTTTCTGTCAAACACAGCACATCTAGGTTATGATCTGTAATCATATCATTAACAATAAGCGCTTTTGAGGGAAGGGATCGAATATTCAGCAGCCCGAGCTTTATCATTTGATCATCTGTATTATATCTGTTGTTTATTTGTTGGACATCAATTAAATTTTTACCGTTGAATGGTTTTGATGGTTTTTTGTATTTACTAATTCGTGGAACAGACACAGTCTCTATGTGATAATATCTAGGTGAAAGTCTCTATGTGCTGGGATTTATCAGACTTCTGTGACGTGAGACAGCTAGCAGGCGGTCGGGTAAGCCAGTCCGTCTGCTTCCTGACCTGGGCCCCAGTTAGTCAAGGTTTAGCTGTAAGACTATAGGGGACATATTATGCAAAATTCACTTTTATAAGGTGTTTGAACACAGATGTGTGTCCACAGTGTGTGTAAACAACCAGCCTATAATAGTAAAAATCCACCCAATACTTGTTTTATAATCCCCATCAATCATTATCAATCTCTCAGAACAGGCTGTTCCAGATTTCCCCCTCCTCCGTAAGAGTAGGGAAGCCCCGCCCATGACTGTTGATGATTGGCCCTTTTAGCATAGACACGCCCCGAGTGAGAAGCACAGAGACGCCATTTCTGTTTACTCGCTGTATCAGCGCTCGAGTATTACAATGTCTGCGCCAAAACACATTACTAATGTTCTGTTGTTGATGTACCGACAAACATACGAGTCTCATAGACTCCCGGCATCAGAGCCACTGAGGACACCGTGGGTGAAGTTCATTTTTGAAGGAAATGTGGTCAGTACAACGCTGGATTTGTATCCACTGACCATTCAGAAATGTCCAGGTGCAGGTCTTCCTGAGTCTCTCATCTGTGTCCAACTCTGGTTCAAACATGTAAGGCTGCACTCCACAACTGGTTATTTCTGTAAGTTTAGAGTGAGATTCGTTTTGTTGTTGTATCCGAAGCTTGTGTAAAGAATCTGCGCTCTTCTGGAAGGGGGGGCGGGGAGCAGCAGCTCATTTGCATTTAAAGGGACACATACACAAAAACGGCACATCCTGGAGTACCACCAGCCCTGCACGTTTTGTATGTCTCCCTATATCTGACACACCCATTTCAGGTCTTGCAGTCTCTACTAATGAGCTCATGAGTTGAATCAGGTGTGACAGATGAGGGAGACATACAAACTGTGCAGGGCTGGTGGTACTCCAGGACAGGTTTGAAAACCACTGATCTAGGGGTTTTTTTAAGCTGAATCTTCACAGACACATTCTGGGGACACCAAAGATTTATATTACATCTTGTGAAAAGGGGCATAATATGTCCCCTTTAATATTATTTCAAAACTCAACATATCGTGAGTCTCTGGCGATTCCCACCCCTATAAACTACTAGTATACTTATAAGTTCACTTGTAGTAAAGATTCAGTACAAATGAGAAACGTAGTTGTGCACTTAAAGTTTTCTACTGTTACACTTATAATACACTTAAACATATACTTTTATATACTAAAAGTGGGCCAATTTAGACCCAAGCAGTATTGAAATAGTACACTTACAAATATACTACTAGTACATTAATATTAATATACTTACTACATGAAGTACACTTAAAAATATACAGGAACATTACTTAAGTATACTTAATAAAATTAACTTTGAAGTATACTTCTTTTTCGTAAGGGTTGTGTGGAGTGGAAGATTGTGAGCGTCTTATCAGAAAGATAAAATGAAGAAACGCTTCACCCACAAACTGCTGACACGCACAGAGACGACAAACATCCAGCAGATGCAGTTTATCCACCCGACAGATCAAACCAGACACACAGATGTTTGAACAGATAAAATTAAAAAGAAAAAACATCACATGATTCATTTGACTCAAAAGCCAGTAAATCACATGTATAATAGTAGGGGGGGGGGGGGGGGGGGGGATCTACCGGCAGACCACGAGCTCAGATTTCATATATTTATATATCATACCTTCTACATTTAACATGAATTTTTATTTTTGGAGGAAAAAAATTTCACCCCATTTTTGGGGAGCTTGGGGGTCCTTGATAATATATCCATCATAAAATGTGTTGCCCCCCCCCTCAGGGCAACAATGTGCTAGAAGGGTACTAAAACTCCAAGGTTTTCTACATATGTGGAATAGAGAAAACAAGCAATATGTGCATTAGAAAAAGTTTTATTTTGACAAATATCAATCACAAATGGTTCAAACAAATCACAAACAACAAACAATAAATCGGTCCGATCAGGCATAACATTATGACCGGTGAAGTGAATAACACTGATTATCTCTTCATCACGGCACCTGTTAGTGGGTGGGATATATTAGACAGCAAGTGAACATTTTGTCCTCAAAGTTGATGTGTTAGAAGCAGGAAAAATGGGCAAGCGTAAGGATTTGAGCGAGTTTGACAAGGGCCAAATTGTGATGGCTAGACGACTGGGTCAGAGCATCTCCAAAACTGCAGCTCTTGTGGGGTGTTCCCGATCTGCAGTGGTCAGTATCTATCAAAAGTGCTCCAAGGAAGAACAGGGGTGAACCGGCGACAGGGTCATGGGCGGCCAAGGCTCATTGATGCACGTGGGGAGCGAAGGCTGGCCCGTGTGATCAAACAGACGAGCTACTGTAGCTCAAATTGCTCAAGAAGTTAATGCTGGTTCTGATAGAAAGGTGTCAGAATACACAGTGCATCACAGTTTGTTGCGTATGGGGCTGCAGTGTGCACGCAAGCATCAGAACTGGACCACGGAGCAATGGAAGAAGGTGGCCTGGTTTGATGAATCACATTTTCTTTTTCATCACGTTTATGGCCGGGTACGTGTGCGTTGCTTACCTGGGGAACACATGGCACCAGGATGCACTATGGGAAGAAGGCAAGCCGGCGGAGTGTGATGCTTTGGGTAATGTTCTGCTGGGAAACCTTGGGTTTTTGCAAAACAAAAATGGTTCAGGAATGGTTTGAGGAGCACAACAACGAGTTTGAGGTGTTGACTTGGCCTCCAAATTCCCCAGATCTCAATCCAATCGAGCATCTGTGGGATGTGCTGAACAAACAAGTCCGATCCATGGAGGCCCCACCACGCAACTTACAGGACTTAAAACAGAAAAATGACAGAAAAATGGAGCGCAGCTGGAAGAAAACAAAACTAAGTTTTTTGGATCTCGTGGAAAGAGAGCATGATTGCGTACAGAAAGGACTTAAAAACTGCTAGATCTGCTTATTTCTCGACTCTCTTAGAAGAAAACAAACACAGCCCAAGGTATTTATTCGATACAGTGCCTAAATTAACAAGAAATAAAGCTTCAACTTCTGACGTTTGCAAACAGCACAGCAGTAATGACTTTATGAACTTCTTTACATGCAAGATTGATAATATTAGGAAGAAAATTATAACCATGCAGCCGTCTACTACAGTATCACATCAGACAGTGCATTGTAGTGTCACTGAGGAAAAATTACATTCATTCACTGCTACAGGAGAAGAAGAATTTGCTAAACTCGTTAAATCATCTAAATCAACAACATGTATGCTCGACCCTACACCGACTAGGCTATTAAAAGAGATGCTTCCAGAGGTCAAAGATCCTCTCCTTAATATCATTAATTCATCTTTGTCATTAGGATATGTACCGAAAACTTTTAAGTTAGCTATTATTAAACCACTTATTAAAAAAACGCAACTTGATCCTACAGAATTAGTCAATTACAGGCCAATCTCAAATCTACCCTTTCTGTCAAAAATACTAGAAAAGGCAGTGTCTTCACAATTATGCTCCTTTTTAGAAAGAAATGGTATCTGTGAGGATTTCCAGTCAGGATTTAGACCGTATCATAGTACTGAGACTGCTCTCATTAGAGTTACAAATGATTTGCTCTTATCATCCGACCGTGGTTGTATCTCGCTATTAGTGTTACTCGATCTTAGCGCTGCATTCGATACTATCGACCACAACATTCTTTTGAATAGACTCGAAAATTATGTTGGCATTAGTGGAATTTCATTGGCATGGTTTAAATCATACTTATCTGACCGTTATCAGTTTGTAACAGTAAATGAAGAGATGTCACACCGATCACAAGTTCAGTATGGAGTACCGCAAGGCTCAGTGCTAGGACCGTTGCTTTTCACCCTGTACATGCTACCACTGGGAGATATCATTAGGAAGCATTGCGTTAGTTTTCATTGTTATGCTGACGATACTCAGCTCTATATTTCATCACGCCCTGACGAAACTTACCAATTCACAAGATTAAAGGAATGCATAACTGATATAAAAAATTGGATGACTATTAATTTCCTACAACAGAATTTTTAATTATTGGACAAAAACCCTCTGCACGTAGTAACCTAGAATACTGTCTAACACTTGATGGCTGCTCTGTCAAGTCCTCGTCGTCAGTTAGGAACCTGGGTGTGCTCTTTGATACCAATCTCTCATTTGAAAGCCACGTTTCTAGCATCTGCAAAACTGCATTCTACCATCTTAAAAATATATCTAAATTACGGCACATGCTTTCAATGCAAAATGCTGAACAGTTAGTTCATGCGTTCATGACCTCAAGGCTAGATTATTGTAAAGCTCTACTGGGTGGTTGCCCTGCTTGCTTAATAAATAAACTGCAGCTGGTCCAAAACGCAGCAGCTCAAGTTCTTACTAGAACCAGGAAATATGACCATATTAGCCCGGTTCTGGCAACACTGCACTGGCTTCCTATTAAACATCGTATAAATTTTAAAATCTTGCTAATTACTTACAAAGCACTAAATGGTTTAGCTCCCCAGTACTTGAGCGAGCTCTTAACGCATTATACTCCATCACGTCTATTGCGGTCTCAAAATTCTGGCCAGTTGATAATACCTAGAATATCAAAATCAACTGCAGGCGGTCGATCCTTTTCCTATTTAGCACCTAAACTCTGAAACAGTCTTCCTAGCATTGTTCGGGAAGCAGACACACTCTGTCAGTTTAAATCTAGACTAAAAACACATCTCTTTACTATGGCATACACATAGAACATTATCAATTTCTGTTATTTAAATCAGTTAAATGATTGTTTTAGGGTGCATTAACTAGGTCAGCTGGAACCGGGAACACTTCCCATAACACCTGATGTACTCGTTACATCATAAGAAGAATGGCATCTACGCTAATGTTAGTCTCTCTGTTTATCCCGAGGTTTACTGCAGTCGGCCAGATCCGGGCCGTATCCGGACCAGATGGTGGACCTGCGTCTGGACATGACGAACGCATCCCTGAAATGTCTCCAGAGACCGTGTCAATTAAACCCCCCCCCCCCGTAAATGCCGCATTGACACGACATCCTCATTAAACCCGTCTCCGGCGTGACGACTCCAATCTTTCGAATAATCCTACGAATATCTATTGATCTAATATGACTTTTGACCTGTAATGTTGCCAGAATCATAATCATACACTATTTGTTCGTCGGCCAGAGGAGAACTGACACCCCGACTGAGCCTGGTTTCTCCCAAGGTTTTTTTTCTCCATTCTGGCCCTGAAGGAGTTTTGGTTCCTTGCCACCGTCGCCTTTGTCTTTTGGCTTGCTCAGTTGGGGACAATAAAATTTCAATTATATTACTGATCTGCCCGCATTGACACTATATGATAATTGAAATGAGCTGGATGACATCACCGTTTTCTCCAGAGCGGCTGTACAGCCGAATCAAATTCTATTGCATTATTTTCCTGTTAACACTGTGAAGCTGCTTTGAAACAATCAGCATTGTAAAAAGCGCTATATAAATAAAGGTGACTTGACTTGACTTGACCTAAAGGATCTGCTGCTAACATCTTGTTGCCAGATAACACAGCAGGGGTCTAGTGGAGTCCATGCCTCGACGGGTCAGGGCTGTTTTGGCAGCAAAAGGGGGACCAACACAATATTAGAAAGGTGATCATAATGTTATGCCTGGTCAGTGTATACTATTCATTTAAACATATAAACCAAACAAACAAACAAACACACACACACATTACTTTGCTGACTGACACCTGACCTCCTAAATGTCTCTCAAACCAGATTCAGGGATCCAGTCTTCCTGACTCTCCTCAAGCTTACTGTCCTCACTCTCAGAAGGAATGACTCTAACTGCTCGATCATTTTCCTTCCGCTCATAAAATGTTCTTGTTTCCATTTCCTGCAAGTATCAATAGGTAGTAAAAACATTGAATATTGGTGCATTTATTCATTCATATTGCCAGAACAAAAGTGGCCTAACTGCACAGTGTTGCAGTTAAAAATCAGTTGAAAATTACCTGTCCAATTCAGCCAGCATAGTGTCTAAAACAGGGAGATACAAATGACATTTAAATGTCTGTGATTCTGATTCCCATTGCGTCTCATTTTCATCACACTGTCCAAGTGTGGTTGGTACTATGTACTGCAAAAACCCAGGAGGTTGTCACAAAGTTCTTTTTCATTTTCCTGCAGTTTGGGGGGCACTCTCTGCACAAAAACCAGCGACATCCTCACAAAACGTTTTCACCTGCGTCCACATTGCCTCCCATGTACTCTTTAAAATGAATATTAACATTTCCAATTAGATGCTTAGGGAAAGAAGAAAGGATAGGCTGTTTCGCCCCAATAGCTTTCTCCCCAAGGTTAACATATCCAGATCCAGATGTGGTAAGTTGAGCAGGTATCTCTGCTGACACGGTGGCGGTGCTGCTGGTTCCTGGGCCGGCGTTGTTCTCTGATGTGGCCTCGATTGCTGTGTCAGTATTAGCACCAGTGGAATTGATAGTGGAAGTGTCAGAGTTAGAAAACTCCACACTTTTAGTAGTGGGTTTAATTTAAAACCGATGAATGTCCATTTTGTTTATTTAGCGTGTAGACTAAAGCGGGAACAGAACGAGAAGAGAGTCCACTCACGTACCGCAATACTTTGAAATTCGCGAGTAGCAGGAGTAGCTTCTTTTTGAATAAAGTAATTAAAAATAATTTAGCCTTAACTTACTCATTCTACACACAAAAATAATAAGATAAGACAAATAAAACAAGAAAATATGAATTCTGTAATTTTTTTTAAATTTTTTATTCAAAGCACAAGGCAGGCATTAATTGGCTCTGGTCTGGGGGGGATCTTTGATGGCAATCTTTCTTTTGAAAACCACATTTCTGGCATTTGTAAAGCCACTTTTACCATCTTAAAAACGTCTCAAAATGACAGCATATGCTCTCAATGTCAGATGCAGAAAAGTTAATGCGCTCATGACCTCAAGACTAGATTATCGTAATGCTTTACTGGGCGGTTGCCCCGCAGGCCTAATAAACAAACTCCAGCAGCTTGAGTTCATACTAGAACAGGAAGTGTGACCATATTAGCCCGGTTCTGTCAACACTGCACTGGCTCCCTATCAAACATCACATACATTTTAAAATCCTGCTGATTACTCAGAAAGCACTGATGGTTTAGCTCCTCAGTACTTGAACAAGCTTTTATCACTTTATAGTCCTTCACATCTATTACGATCTCAAAATTATGGCCAGTTGATAATACCTAGAATATCAAAACAGGCAAAATAAATTTACAAAGTCTCATGTTTTCAAATGGAGAACATAAATAAACAGAGCCTGCCCAAGGCATAAGCGAACTAAGCGGCTCCTCAGGGTCACCAGGGGGCCCCCAAGAGCACATGAAATTACATACTTTATGATGATTGAAATCGCGAAATTGTCTTAAACAATTACTAAATAAACTGTGAAATGTTAAGTTTTCTAATATATGCACGGATTGATTCTGACAGTGCTGAACGAGCTTGCAGCGCCATCGACTGCTTGTTAGCCAGGGTTCAAAGTGCAAAGTGTGTGAAAAATCTGCGCTGAAATGGTTTCCCGGTATGAATGGATGGATTTGAGAATGTGATATGGTTTAGTGCGAATATCTTATCTGACGTGTTGCATGTTTTGGACGGAGTACAGCATAGCTTTCAGTTTCTCAGTAAATGCATCTCTGCAAGTGCGATATGTTTGAGTCACTCAAAATTATCATTTGGGAACGCAATATGTGTCAAACATCTTCCCATATTCGTAATGAGAATCATTTATAAATCTGTTGTTGTCAACAAAAAGAAGCACTAAGGTCTTCCTGCGTGTTTCTGCCAAAATAAAAGCTCTGTTTAGCGTTTGAAAGAAATCCATCAACATTTCTTGTTTTTCTCTTCTGCTCACCAAGGCTGCATTTATTTGATAAAAAAATACAGTAAAAAAAGATAAAATTGTGAAATATTATTGCAATGTAAAACAGCTGTTTTCTATGAGAATATATAGTAAAGTGTAATTTATTCCTGTGATCAAAGCTGAATTTATCATCATTACTGCAGTCTTCAGTGTCACATGATCCTTCAGAAATCATTCTAATATGATGATTTGATGCCCAACAAACATTTCTGATTATTATCAGTGTTGAAAATTAAGTTGTGTAAACATATTTTAGGATTCTTTGAAAGCTTTCTATTTCAGATAAATGCTGTTCTTTTGAACCTTCTATTCGTCAAAGAATCCTGGGGGAAAATAGTGAGCATATTCAGCATGAGACTTCTTTTAAAACCATTTTTAAAAATTGTACATATCTCAGTCTGAACTGTAGTACTGTAAGACTTTGAATATTAAAGTGCATATTAACACCTGACCACTATTCTGCTTAGGGCCCCATAAAGGCTTGGGCCGGCCCTGAAAATAAATGACAGGTGAGTCTATCAACTCCCCATAAATATAAGCATAAATATTAAACTACAGTTTTAAAAGGATTATGTGTTGTTTAATAGACTAAAGAGTGAAGAGAATGGAGCGCGCTGGAATACGCAAACATTGTCAGAAAAATAAACAAAACTGCGAATACATCATCGCAGTTACCAAGTCCATCTCATCTGGCACGTTATCAGAATTATTAATATGTTTTTGCCAGTCTAGATTATGAAATATCATCTATGAGTTTACACAGAACGTCTCTCACGGAGATAGGCCTAATAATTCATTTCCACAGAGCTGTAATTATTTAGGTGTTTATTATATAAATGTTATATAGCAGACGTTAATATAATTTAAGGAGTTTTAAATGAGTGGATCTTGTTAAAAGTTACATACGGTGACCATGCTGGAGCATCAACCCGGTGAGTTGAACGGCTATTTGAACGCGACTTCACAAGATGAGCATAGACAAAAGAAAGAGAGAGATAAATAAATTCAGCATTTTTATTTCCAACATGCTCATTCATGGCTGTTTTATTTCATTCATGTAAAGTTACGTCTTTATTGGGACATGGCGAATTACGTGACTCCGTGAGTTCGTCTCTATTTTTAGCACCAAGTTTAAACTACATAACATACATAGCCTATCTTATTTGTGCATACCTCATTTGTGCATTACTTGCTGTTATGTTAAATAAAGTTTATTAATTAATGGAAGTCCGTTATTTTACCTTTGAACCGTTGACTCATCTCCTCAGAAGCAGTGCTTTAATGGCGGGCTTGCACGCAATTCCCAAAACGTCCACAGGATGACACCATTTATCGGTGAATCCGATATTACAAAACCGATACCGGATTACGGAAAATGCTTAAATATCGGGAAACCAATATATCGGTTGATCTCTAATTCTTTCTTTTTGCTGCCCAAATGCAAAATATGTTCAAATGAAAATTATATATATAGAATAAAGAAACAAATATCAAAACCTTGTCTTTGATTTTACACAAAAGAAATCATCTCAGAGTTCTTATCTGAGAAATGATGATCTGTTCCGTGGAGAAAAAAATTAAGTTATTCAATCTGAAGAAAAGCTTTGAGTGCGTTGAAATAGGTTGCTCTGCTTTAGCATTGAACATTCAGACTGACAGATGAATAAGACTCCATAGAGGAATCCAACAAAAGGGCAAATTCACACCGAACAGCTCCGATTTAACACAGCCAAAATTAGGCATGTATCCAAACTCACCATAGGAAATAATGTGAGGAAAAAGGAAAGTCCTTCTAAAAAATAGAAAATACCCAAAACAAACATAAGCATTCCTCCCACATTCTAAATTAAGACAATATTCAAATATACTCACATGTTAAGCTTAAAACCAAAGGTTTCCCAACTAGGACTTTTTAGATAAACAGTTCAAGGTAGCCATTAAGAACCATGCGTTCCCTCTACCGCAACTGAACTACTACTACTTCTTCTTCTGGTGTTTAATGCCGGATTGGCAATCCAACGTAAAAGGTCCATTACTGCCACCTACTGATCTGGATTGTGCAGTGCACATAGATTTGGAAGAAATGAAAGGAATCAATGAGGGGAAAAAAAAACAAAACCCCGAATTCTATTCATTGTTCCTGTATTTTTTAGATATTTATATAATATTTCATGAATTCTTGATTGTCTAGACCCGTTTCCTAACAATACTTTTATTGAAATTGTATCAACTCCCATCCATCCTAATTCTTGAATTAACTGTTGTCTCTCCCTTTCATATGCAGAACACTCAAAAAGAATATGCTGCACTGTTTCAGGATCCCCGCATTCGTCACAGTTTCCTGTTTCATGCTTCCCTATTTTATAAAGACTATAGTTTAATGCAGTGTGACCAATTCTTGTAATAATGATATCTTTTTTCCTATTTCCATATCTTTTCCTCTCATTTCCAACCCACTCCTGAATCTGATAAAGATGTCTTCTTTTAGATCCACTATTCCATATCTTTTGCCATTTCTTACTAATTTCAATTGATATCAATCTCTTGATTTCATATTTACTTAAAGATACATCAATTTCTATTTGTGGATAATGTAATGCTTTCTTTGCCAGCTGGTCTACCTCCTCATTACCATCCACACCCACATGCGCTGGCACCCAGAGGAAGAATACCAATACCCCTAACTGCCTTGCTCTAAATTAGGCTTGCTGCGATAGTCGGTGTTGGTGTTACCAGTGTTCAGGTTACATCACTTGCCCACCGTGGCACCGTCCCCACCATCGTTTTCATTTTTATAGTAATAAAATAATTTAGTTCATTTAGAGAACAGACACTACAATTAAAAACTGAACATGCAGCATGAGCTGAACGAGAGTCGCAGCACAGATCGACAGCAGGAGTCAGATCTCATTCATCACGAGAGTGAGGAGCTGACTGACAAGATGATCGCGGAAGATTTGGTTTCAAAGAGAAATGTAAAAGTGCCTATTTAAGTGAGTTTGTCATTGTACTGTTCTGTTGTTGTGTTTTTCATTAAGAATAATAGGCTAATGAACCCACTATTCAAGCAACCCGCCCCCGAAAAGGCGCTAATTCTAAACAGAAAGTAAAATGTGCACGTCATTCATTCACAGCCGCGCTGTCATTCACGGTGCGTGTCCACTGGTGCATTTTCAGTTCAGTCCTATGGAAACTCAACTTCCATTGGAATTCATTGAAAACGCTCACTTTGCTCCGCACCATAATGAATGCCCGAGCGGCCGTACACACGTTATGAATGCCCGAGCGGCCATGCGCATTTTACTTTCGGTTTAGAATTAGCAATTTAAAAGCCCCCACTGGTGATACCGGTATTACCGGTGTTGTCACACGTCGATTAACCGGTGGATACATTTCCTCACTGTCACATCCCTACTCTAAATAGACATTGCAAAACTTCAAATATTAAATCTTGCCGAGATTCAGATTTTACACTCAATAGGCTAGTGAGAGAAGCCATTGAGTCACTACATATCACAGTTCTTGCTGGTTGAACTGTAGTGCTACTATGATAGCTAATAATTCAGTAGTAACCTAAATACTGACACATGATCCAATTTTCTTTTTGCAATTTTTATTTAAAATGTAGGGATGTATACTGCTGCTGCAGTTCTACCAGACTCTGGCTCCTCTGACCCATCTGCAAATACCTGTAGTACAGAGTAATACTCTTGACTTATATATTGTTGACCTACTAACTCAGTTGGTATGTTTAACCACCACACACTCTACCTCACCTGTTGATGCCACTATTGGAATAGCGGGTGCACACACGATCCCTATAGCACTTAGCCATTCATCCACATTCCCTTCTGTTATTCCCTCTGGACACACCACACACACACCATTTGTTTTACATTTTATTGTTAAATCATGTGTTATATGTTGGCGTAACTGGGTTGCTGGGAGCTGTGCCAGTAAACTCGAGCTACTGTAGGGTGAGCGGTTATGACGCCATCAAATGGTGCCGTAAGCTAAAAACCCTTTGTATATTGTGGATACTCATGAGTTTGTGTACATAACTGTATAGTTATATACACCGATCAGGCATAACAGTATGAGCACTGACTGGTGAAGTGAATAACACTGGTTATCTCTTCATCACGGCACCTGTTAGTGGGTGGGATATATTAGGCAGCAAGTGAACATTTTGTCCTCAAAGTTGATGTGTTAGAAGCAGAGGTGTCAAAAGTATTCACATTCATTACTCAGGTAGAAGTATAGATACTAGGGTTTAAAAAGACTTCTGTAGAAGTTGAAGTATCAACTCAAGCTTTTTACTCAAGTAAAAGTACTGGTTTCAAAACTACTTAAAGTATAAAAGTAAAAGTAATGTAAGGAAAAAAGTGCCATTAAGGACAAAAGCTTAGGCCGCGCCACAGGGGCCTATAATGCATACTACAAATCAGAACTATAAAATGCCTTTGCCAGCTCTTAAATAAGCTACTATAAGTATTTTTATAATTCCAATCAGATAAACAAGTATATAATAGCATATAATCACTGGAAATCATGCGTTCCCCACGGGATCTGAATGCGACTGGCTGAACATTTTGATTAACTCTTTCCCTGCCAAACGCAGAATTTTCCGGGTTTCTGTGTTTTCACTGTTATACGCTAGGGGGCGCTATTACGCATCTTCTCAATGAGTACAGAATCTCCAGATCAAAACACAGATGAAGACGCAAAAAAACAAGCGATCGTATGTAAGCAGATGCATATGTAAAATAACGTGACCATCAACATTAAACATCATATAAATCAAAACTGCCTAATGTTACTGAATGAAATGTGGACCCAGGACGAGCTATAGGACTGTGCAAGCATTAGGGGTGTTGATGGACTCCATCTGTGTTTGATCATCGCTCTGAATCTGATCTGGATGTAGTCGTGATTTTCTCAGCTTTTTGCTCAAAATGCTGCCTTTTTTATGAAACTTACCCATATTTAAGAGTTGATAAAAAAGGAATGCATGAAGCTAGAATAAAACGTTTTTTTTGTTTAAAAGCAGAGGGTCTGCTCTTTCTTTTGATATGTTGCATGTTCAGATATTCATACAACAAAATATTCTATGGGCCATTACATTTTTGTGAAAATGATCAAAAACCCTGGCGGTGGCTGGCAACTTTTTTTTTTTAAACGCTGGCGGGGAAAGAGTTAATGATTGTTTTAACGAAAACGTTATAAAAGCCATACATGGATGAATTGTTGACAAGTAAAATGCACTCATAAAATAAATATGGTCAGTTTTGATTTCATGTCACTTTAATCATTGACAGAAATGATTTACACAGACAGCACTCGTAAAAAAGATCATCAAGGTTTTGTCAAAGCAACGCTTTTTCCCTTCACATTGGCTTTGATGAACAGGACAAACTTAAAGGGATAGTTCACCCAAAAATGAAAATCATCCCATAATTTACTCACCCTCAAGCGTCGGGTCAGAGGTCACTCTTCCGTCATAACTCGACACGCATACGGCCGTTACCGGATGCCTGTGATTATAGTTTATAAAGTTATAAATATGTACATTCAATGCTTCAGAAGGCCTTTATTAACCCCCGGAGCCGTGTGGAGCACTTTTATGATGATAGATGCACTTTTTTTGGGCTTCAAAATCTCAGGTACCATTCACTGCCATTATAAAGCTTGGAAGAGCCAGGATATTGTTTAATATAACTCTGATTGTGTTTGTCTGAAAGAAGAATGTCATACACACCTAGGATGGCTTGAGGGAGAGTAAATCATGGGGTAATTTCAATTTCCGGATGCATGTCGAGTTATGATGGAAGAGTGACCTCTGACCCGACGCTTGAGGGTGAGTAAATCATCGGGGAATTTTCATATTTGGGTGAACTATCCATTTAAAAATGAACAAGAATATCCACATCTCATTTGATCTGAATCTCACAATTCCAGCGAGAAGTTATTAACTAGGGCTGCAACTAAAGATTATTTTGATAATCTAATATTTTTTCGATTAATCGGACAAAGTGCCATTTTTTTATTATTATTGACAAAACACACTATTCCACATCCTGCCCAGTGCTGTCCTTCAAACAAACGTATCAGCTGAGTGCTATGAACACACACATAGTGAATATACCTTACAGAAATGAACCATGGTTTTACAACCATCAAAACAAACAACAAAAATAATAATAAATAAATAACAGGGTTATTCAATGGTAACCACAAATTAACCATAGTTTTGCTTCAAATCCATAGTTTACTATATGGTATTTGTGTGGTTATACAAATGGTAATCAATACACCAAAAAACATGTTTTACTGTAGTAAAACCATGGTTAATTTTCGTAAGGGTATGTCTGTGCTATACATTATGTGCAAAAAAGTTACTAAGCAAAAGGAGTTTAAATTCGTACATTAAAATGATATTATAGAAAAACAAAAACACAAACTCAGGAACACACACACACACACACACACGCACACGCTGTTATCCCTTTACAGTCACTACTAGAGCTGCACGATTCTGGATAAATTGAGAATCACGATTTTTTTGTTTAAAATTGAGATTGCGATTCTCCCACGATTCTGAAGAAAAAAACGTTAGACAACTAAACAAAATAACACGTCATTTACTAGAGGTTCTGACCATTTTAATTGCTCCAGTCTATTTAAAAATACATTAATGAAGGAGTCATGTCTCATTCATCAAGACTTGTTTCATTATTGGATGAATCAGCGTTTGTGAACGAATCTCTTGAACGAATGATTCAATGACAAACACTTTGTTAAACAGTCTCTTGCCGCCACCTAATGGCGTAATAAGCGATGACTTGTACGTATTAATACATACAAGTGTCAAAACACTTTTAAAAAAGTGATTTGCTCTATTTTGATCGCAAGATATCAATGTTCATACCCAAACTATAAACTTTTAAGGAGTGTCTATTCACACCAAGTGCAAATAGTGTGCCTTGTTGACAAGTGCTATTCGCACTAGCTCCGCCTAACAATGCCTGTTTGGGAAAAACAAGATAAAACAAATTACGGGGGTATTTCAATGTTTTCAGTGGCGTAGTCAGTAAAGCGTAAGGCTTAAAGATCAAGGTTTTGACGCGATCGACCCGGGTTCGAATCCGTTTTCGCTCTTCTCTCTTTTCCCATCATATATCACAGAAAGGCATTTACTTTCAATAAAAATTAAGAAAATGTTCTAAAAATGGAAATAAAGTGCCTAATGAAATGTTTAATAATAATAAAAGCATTTATTGGGTAGGGTTAGGTGTAGGGAGGGCTTTTATTGTCCCATTAAGGCGGCATCCATTTAATAATTTTAATAAATATAATAATTTACACTCTATGTTATTATTGCATCCTGTTAATAACAATACTGAGGGGCAAATACTATGTATCTGTCAAAATAAAGTATAAATAGCATCTAATTACTATTTACGCATATCGCAAAGAACTACTTTTACATGGTGTAAATAGAATATATCACTATTTTCACTTAGTATGCTATTTCACTGAGTGCAAATAGCTGCTGCCAAACTTTGATCCCAGTACACATTTGTCCCCCTGCGATTTAAATGTTTGTAACATAAATAACAAAATGTGTGGTGGAGAAGACTCTCCGGATCAGCGGCGAACGCAGATGTGAATGTTGCAGTGCGATGATCGTGCTTTAACAGGGCAACTAAAGTCCTTAAAGTCTTAGGTTTAAACGTCACTAGCGTCAGAGGAGCGCGTGTTTTCACTGCCCTTATCAATGAAGCATTCACATCGGAAGCGTGACGGCCGACTCTCTCATTCATTAACATGGGCCGCAACAAAACGCGCTGCTCGCGCTCCTCTGACGCTAGTGACGTCAAACAGCCATGGTAATCGTCGTCATTTAGAAATAAGTTCTGGTTACTACTCTCATAAAATTTAATTACATGTTGACTTTTAAACCTAAATTTAGCGTCCAACAGCAGATATTTCAGCTAAATTAATGTTTTTGCGCTGAATATTAACGGTCTCCCTCTCGACTGCGTTCTGTCTGTTTGACGCGCGCACCCGCCGCGCCGGCGCTCGTTCAGTGAAGTTTGAAGCTGTCAGGACGCGCTTTCATACAAAATGGAAATACTTGCGTGGATTAGTAACATTTACAGATGAGGATATAACTACTGTTCTCTATATAGATCAGTGGATATAACCTGTAAAATGAACGTTTTGCGCTGAGGACGCAGACGAACACATACATCTGTCAAAGCTCATGACAGGGTATGTTAAAGATTAATGCATTAGCTTGAAGCTTAAAGGGATAGTTCACCCAAAAATGAAAATTAGCCCATGATTTACTCACTCTCAAGTCATCCTAGGTGTATATGACTTTCTTCTTTCAGACGAATACGATCAGAGTTATGTTAAAAAATGTCCTGGCTCTTCCAAGCTTTATAATGGCAGTGAATTGTTGCTTCATTTTTGAAGTCCATAAAAGTGTATCTATCCATCATAAAAGTGCATCAATCCATCATAAAAGTGTATCTATCCATCATAAAAGTGCATCAATCCATCATATAACTGCTCCACACGGCTCCAGGGGTTAATAAAGGCCTTCTAAAGCGAAGTGGTGCGTTTGTGTAAGAAAAATATCCATATTTAAAGCTTTATAGACTAAAATAACTAGCTTCCGGCAGTCAGCGGTACGCAAGTGAAAGAGTAACCCCTGACCCTTGAACCCTTGACGCATGCGTATTGAGGAACGCAGAAGCGCAGAGGATAGAGCAAAACAAAACACCGGTCATGAATTAGAGTCTAAAACGAGAATTTTTAAAGAGAAATTTTTTTGAGAGGCGTCAAAGTGTGCGATGCTCCTGTACATCGCAGCAAGGGTTACTCTTTTAGCGCAAGTCGACTTGCTACCGCTGCCTGCCGGAAGCTAGTTATTTAGTCTATAAAGTTTTAAATATAGATATTTTTCTTACACAAACGCGCCACTTCGCTTCAGAAGGCCTTTATTAACCCCCGGAGCCGTGTGGAGCAGTTATATGATGGATAGATGCACTTTTATGATGGATGGATGCACTTTTATGGACTTCAAAAACGAAGCAACAATCACTGCCATTATAAAGCTTGGAAGAGCCAGGACATTTATTAATATAACTCTGATTGTATTCGTCTGAAAGAAGAATGTCATACACACCTAGGATGACTTGAGGGAGAGTAAATCATGGGCTAATTTTCATTTTTGGGTGAACTATCCCTTTAAAATAAAGAATCCTCATGTTTTGGACACACGTATCTTTCCTGCATCAGCTCACTCTGTTTCCTCCACTATTTTTAGAGGCATTTTGTCCATAAAACGCGTTATTCAGTGCTGTAATTTGGCGTGACTGGTGGAAGTTTTCCGTGCACAGAGGGCAGACCCGACTAATCAATCATGAGAATCGTTGTCGATGATTTTCCATATCGATTATTATCGATTTTATCGACGTTGTTGCAGCCCTATTATTAACCTCAGCAATTCAAGACTTCAACTACTTACAACTTATTACAGATAAGAGTGTTTCCATGCCTGAGCAGAGAAGCGAACTGACTGAAACTCTTCCCGCATTGATCACATGTGTACGGTTTCTCTCCAGTGTGGATCCTCTCGTGAGTTTTCAGGTTTCCTGATTGGTTGAATCTCTTGTCGCAGTGCGAACACTTGAACGGTTTCTCTCCGGTGTGGATATTCTGGTGCACTTTTAGTTCGCTATTTGTGATGAATGACTTGCCGCACTCGCTGCATATGTGATTCTTCACGCCGCCGTGTCTTTTCTGGTGTACCATTAAAGACCCAAGCTCTGTGAAACTCTTTCCACACAGGGAACACAAGTGTGGCCTTTCCTGTAAATGAACTTTCAGGTGCTTCTTCAGGGATAATGCTGTAAAAAACGATTTGCCGCAGCGATCGCAGCTGAACAGTCTTTCTCCAGAGTGAGAACGCAGATGTGATTTGAGATATTTCGCCTGCGTGAAGCTCTTTTCGCACTGAGTGCATGAGAAGGGCCGCTCTCCGGTGTGGATCCTCATGTGGATCTTGAAGGTTTTTCTATCAGCGAAACTCTTTCCGCAGTGGATACATGCATACGGTCTCTCTCCAGTGTGGATCCGCGTGTGGTCCTTAAGGTTTCCCTCATATTTGAAACTCTTTCCACAATAATCACACGTGAACAGCTTCTCCCCGGTATGAGCTCTCATGTGAACCTGAAGATTTTGTTTGAACGTGAATCTTTTTCCACACTGACTGCACGTGAACGGTTTCTCTCCGGTGTGTATCCTCATGTGAACCTCCAGGATATATTTGGTTGTTAAACTCTTTCCACACTGCGTGCAGCTGAAAGATTTCTTGAAAACTCCAGTTTTGACATGATGATGTTTCTCCTCAACTTCATTCAGTTGATCATTCTCGTTGTTCTCATCCATCAGGTCTGAGAATAAAGAAACACAAAGGTTCTCAGTAAATCATAGAAACAGGTCAAGAGATTTGTTCAACTGCTATACAAGATTATGATGATTTTAATGTATTATATGTTCCTTTTTACCCCCAGAATACATTGATGCAGTGGCGACTGGTGGAAAGGTAGGGCTGATTAAGTAAAAAGTTAGCATAAGGAAAACATATTTTAACATTTTAAATAAAGATAATTATTTTACAGAGTTCAGGATTAAGTTTGCGGATGACTTAACCATACTTGGCCTTCACGTCACTATTTTCTTTCTTTTCAATTAAAACATTGAATATTCCGGCTATGAGTTACGAGTATGAATTAAAGGGATAGTTCACCCACAAATGCAAACTACCCCATGATTTAATCACCCTCAAGTCATCCTAGGTGTTTTTGACATTCTTCTTTCAGAAGAATATAATCGTAGTTATATTAAAAAATGTCCTGGCTAATCCAAGCATTATAATGGCAGCCCAAAATAGTGCATCCATCCATTATAAAAGTACTCCACAAAAATATAAATTTTTAACATGTTATGAAGTAAAATATCTAGCTTCCGGTGGAACATCTTCCGTATTCAACTTACAAAGAAAACGTAAGTGGCGATGGCGTTGGACGTAGCATAAAAAAGTGTAACTGGTGTGACGGTGACGTCGGACGTGGCATAAGCGTTTTGAACTGTGAGAGGCGTTACACTTTCTGCGTATATTGAATACGGAAGGCGGTCCGCCGGAAGCTAGATATTTTACTTTATAACGTATTAAATATGGATATTTTTCTTACACAAACCCATTGATTCACGTCAGAAGGCCTTTATTAACCCCTGGAGCCGTGTGGAGCACTTTTATAATGGATGGATGCACTTTTTTGGGCTGCCATTCACTGCCATTATAAAGCTTGGAAGAGCCAGGATATTTATAATATAACTCTGATTGTGTTCGTCTGAAAGAAGAACGTCATACACACCTAAGATGGCTTGAGGGAAAGTAAATCATGGGCTAATTTTAACTTTTGGGTGAACTATCCCTTTAAGCACAATTGACAACATTTGTGGCATAAAGTTGATTACCACAAAAAAAATTACGGATTTACAACAGATTTAAAACAGCCACTATATATAGCAATGAGATGCAAACAATGTGCGTTAACACACGATTTTAGTGCAAAACAAAATCACTTACTAACTTTACCTTTTCTGTGTAAAGTTATATGCCAGTTAACTGTCGCCATGAAAACGAACCGCCATATAGAATAAAATGACCATAAAACTAGTGTAAAAAGCGCAATTTAAACAGTTTTAAAGCTCAAATAATTCACAAATTGTAACTGAATAAATGTAAATACTTCTATAAAATCATAAGCGTCACATTTGCTTCTAACCTTTAAAAAGTGGCTGAAAAACTGGTCTCTGTTTTGGTTTTGCGGTGTACTGTTCATAGAAATCTGGGTAACACTTTAGAATACTGATCCATCATTAATGAATAACTACACAGGAACAAATGAGTAACACACTATTAACACTCTAGTTACTACTATTAACTAACAAGAAACAGTGATTAACGAATTAGTGAGTAATATCGCTCAGTTGAATGTGGTAGTTCACTAACAGCTAATCAATAGCTACTATTTTTTCATAACTCCCAGAGGACTACTAAGAACTACTATATACAGAGTCATAATTAACATGAATAATGCATAGTATATAATTAATTCTAAAGTGAAGTTAATGGCAACCCACTAGTAATGACTCAAGTGTTACTAAATCCTTCAGAAGGAACTACTAATTATTTGGATCAGTATTCTAAAGTGAAAAACATAACTTTGTAGTACAAACCCGATTCCAAAAAAGTTGGGACACTGTACAAATTGTGAATAAAAACAGAATGCAATGATGTGGAAGTTTCAAATTTCAATATTTTATTCAGAATACAACATAGATGACATATCAAATGTTTAAACTGAGAAAATGTATCATTTTAAGGGAAAAATAAGTTGATTTTAAATTTCATGGCATCAACACATCTCAAAAAAGTTGGGACAAGGCCATGTTTACCACTGTGTGGCATCCCCTCTTCTTTTTATAACAGTCTGCAAACGTCTGGGGACTGAGGAGACAAGTTGCTCAAGTTTAGGAATACGAACGTTGTCCCATTCTTGTCTAATACAGGCTTCTAGTTGCTCAACTGTCTTAGGTCTTCTTTGTCGCATCTTCGTCTTTATGATGCACCAAATGTTTTCTATGGGTGAAAGATCTGGACTGCAGGCTGGCCATTTCAGTACCTGGATCCTTCTTCGACGCAGCCATGATGTTGTAATTGATGCAGTATGTGGTCTGGCATTGTCATGTTGGAAAATGCAAGGTCTTCCCTGAAAGAGACGACGTCTGGATGGGAGCATATGTTGTTCCAGAACTTGGATATACCTTTCAGCATTGATGGTGCCTTTCCAGATGTGTAAGCTGCCCATGCCACACACACTCATGCAACCCCATACCATCAGAGATGCAGGCTTCTGAACTGAGCGCTGATGACAACTTGGGTTGTCCTTGTCCTCTTTAGTCCGGATGACATGGCATCCCAGTTTTCCAAAAAGAACTTCAAATTTTGATTCGTCTGACCACAGAACAGTTTTCCACTTTGCCACAGTCCATTTTAAATGAGCCTTGGCCCAGAGAAAACGCCTGCGCTTCTGGATCATGTTTAGATATGGCTTCTTTTTTGACCTATAGAGTTTTAGCTGGCAACAGCGAATGGCACGGTGGATTGTGTTCACCGACAATGTTTTCTGGAAGTATTCCTGAGCCCATGTTGTGATTTCCATTACAGTAGCATTCCTGTATGTGATGCAGTGCTGTCTAAGGGCCCGAAGATCACGGGCATCCAGTATGGTTTTCCGGCCTTGACCCTTACGCACAGAGATTGTTCCAGATTCTCTGAATCTTTGGATGATATTATGCACTGTAGATGATGATAACTTCAAACTCTTTGCAATTTTTCTCTGAGAAACTCCTTTCTGATATTGCTCCACTATTTTTCGCCGCAGCATTGGGGGAATTGGTGATCCTCTGCCCATCTTGACTTCTGAGAGACACTGCCACTCTGAGAGGCTCTTTTTATACCCAATCATGTTGCCAATTGACCTAATAAGTTGCAAATTGGTCCTCCAGCTGTTCCTTATATGTACATTTAACTTTTCCGGCCTCTTATTGCTACCTGTCCCAACTTTTTTGGAATGTGTAGCTCTCATGAAATCCAAAATGAGCCAATATTTGGCATGACATTTCAAAATGTCTCACTTTCAACATTTGATATGTTATCTATATTCTATTGTGAATAAAATATAAGTTTATGAGATTTGTAAATTATTGCATTCCTTTTTTATTCACAATTTGTACAGTGTCCCAACTTTTTTGGAATCGGGTTTGTAATTACTGAAATCATTGTAAGCTTTTTACGTTTTTGGATAGTAACACTTGAGTCATTACTAGTGGGTTACCATGATCTGCACATAACGAGTAATTCCTATAGAAGTATGTAGTAACACTTGAGTCAATACTATCCAAAACCTTACAAAAACCTCAAAAGCTTACAATGATTTCAGTCATTACTAGAGTTATCATGTTTTTCACTTTTAAATACTGATTCAAATAATTAGTAGTTCCTTCTGAAGGATGTAGTAACACTTGAGTCCTTACTAATGTGTTACCATGACCCTAACTTTAGAATTAATTATACATTAATTATTAACCTGTACAGTAGTTCTTAGTAGTCCTCTGTGAAGTATGAAAAACATAGTAGTTACTGATTAGCTAATAGTGAACTACCACATTCGACTGAGCACTATTACTTACTAATTTATTAATCAGAGTTTCTTGTTAGTTAATAGTAGTTACTAGAGTGTTAATACTGCATTACTTGCTTGATCCTATGTAGTTAATCATTAATGATGGAACAGTATTCTAAAGTGTTACCGAAATGTGTCCTCTGTATTATTTGCTGGCTTATTTCCACAGCTCTTTTGATTTTCTAACTAAAACTAAATCTGATGAACTGCTTTAAGCTTTACTTAACTTTCTTCAGCCTCATTAATGAAAAATCATGAATAAACACTCTTTATTCTTCAGTAACCCACGTTATACACCGCATTTGAATGTCTTTCAAAATACGGTTTCTGATTATATAGCAATGACTCTAATTATTTGTCGAAATATAATCATTCAAACGGTTTATTCCTTCATTTTTATTTCGCGCCACAGAAGCGCGCGCTTCCGCTTGAACTGAGAGAAAATTTGCGAACTCTCGCGCCACATTAAAAAGCGTATAAACGACAAGTATTAAAATAACACAAAACTTATGCAAGTATTTGACGGCAGGGGCTCCACAAATAATGGTTATTTAAGTCCCATTCACGCATAAAAGGAACATAGATATATCTATAGATCTTGGGATTTAAAACTCGAGATCCAGAACGTTCAAATGAAGATCGCGTCGGGAAATAATGATTTTTACTCACCAATCCAGGCGATCACAGCCCAAACACAAGTTAGCGTTCATAACCTCCTCCTTCTTTTACTTTTATAGTACGTGACAAACCAACTTACGGTGCACTTTCGCCACCTACTGGACTGGAGTGTGCAGAATATTGCGGTTCAGTACTGGAGTTTTGAAACAAATAGTGCACAGTTCTGTGAGAGAGGTCAATATAAACGCATATGAACGTAAAATATATATATATGACAATATGTGTGTATAAAATTAGAAATAATGTAGTGTGATTAGGTGAATAAAAGTCTATTTTAGATTAATCTTATTGCAAAATGTCTACTTCAAATTAGAACTATAATGTAGTTTTGGCTCATCTTAAATGACACGTGACAATTAATAACCTGCAGTAATATTATAAATCCAAAGAGAGGAACAAGCATAGCATAGAAACACTAGAAGACAACCAACAAACTGCACTGTTTGATTAAAGATTGTTATAAAAACATGCATGGTTGAATTGTTCACAGTAATTTGTACTCAGAAAATAAACCAGGTCAGTTTTTATTTAATGTCACTTTAATCACAGATTGACAGTAGTGATTTTGATAGACCATTCAGCCTAATAACTTCTCAAGATTTTCAAATTATGCTGGAAAATACGGATCATCAAGGTTTTGTCAAAGCCACAGAAATACACTACTTTTTTTCAAATTGGTTTTGATGAACAAGACGAACTTACATGAACAAATATTGCTCTGTTGGATAGAATATCCACTTTTCAGTGTACGTGAATCTCACAACTCCCAATTCACAACTTTTTACAGGTATTACTTACAGATAAGGTTTCTCTCCAGTGTGAATCCTCTCGTGTGTTTTCAGGACTCCTGAATGACTGAATCTCTTGTCGCAGTGTGAACACTTGTAAGGTTTCTCTCCAGTGTGGATCCTCTCGTGTGTTTTCAGGACTCCTGACCGACTGAATCTCTTGTCGCAGTGTGAACACTTGTAAGGTTTCTCTCCAGATTAGCGTCTGTCGTAAAGGACCTCCAGCACTCAAAACACATATGATCCCGCACAGCAGTATGCATTTTCATATGCTCTTTAAAAGAACATCATATGCTCTTTAAAAGAACATATTCGTACAAAACTCTTTGGGCACGAAGGACACGTGAGGAGTCTTCATATGAGTTAACCGGTGCCTTTTCAGATACCACGCCAAAGCAAACGTTTGCAAACAGCTGAATGACTTGAGTCTCTAGATGAACTTTCAGATTGCTACTTGCTCTGAAACTCTTTCCGCACTGATCGCATTTGTGCGGCTTTTCTCCGCTGTGGATTTTCATGTGATTCTTGAGCGATTCCTTATGCGCTAATCTCGTCCCACACAGATCGCAGGTGACGAGCCTCTCTCGAGAGTGAACTTTCGTGTGAATCCTCAGGTATTGTTCAGCTTTGAAACTCTTCCCGCACTCGTCACATGTGAACGGTCTTTCTTCAGCATGAGTTCCTATGTGCTCATTCAGGCTTTGTTTACACGCAAAACCTTTTCCACACTGGTCACGTCAAGAGTTTCTCTTTAGAATGAGTACTCGTGTGCTCCCTAAGACAGGTGAACGACTTCTTGGCCTCCTTTTCCGTTCGTGAGAAAGTCAAAGATTTTTCTCCAGTGATGAAATGATGTTTCTCCTCCACCTTATTCAATTCTTTACTTTTATTTTTCACTTCCATCTGGTCTAAAATAACCATAAGAAAACATCATAAGTTAAATTTAATGTATGGTGAAAAGTATTATTAATGAAGAATCAGGAATAAACACCAACCTCTTTGTTCTTCAGTATGTTTCATTCTGCAGTGTTCTGGATCTCTCATGTTCTCACTGTCCTTCAATAAACTCTGTCCAAAGAATCATCATCAACAATCAAATCCAGCTAACTGAGTTAGCGACGTATGAAGAATGGACCACAGATCTCAATCCAATCGAGCATCTGTGGGATGTGCTGAACAAACAAGTCCGATCCAGGGAGGCCCCACCTCGCAACTTACAGGACTTAAAGGATCTGCTGCTAACATCTTGTTGCCTGATACCAAAGCACACCTTCAGGGGTCTAGTGGAGTCCATGCCTCGACGGGTCAGGGCTGTTTTGGCAGAAAAAGGGGGACCAACACAATAACAACCGTAACCAATGAAATTAGCTGCCTGGCGGGATTTCCGCTGAACTTGTTTCAAGGGCGATCACGCATATTAGAATATTAGAGCTGCATGATTCTAGATAAATTGAGAATCATGTTTTCTTTTTTAAATAGAGATCACAAAAGCAACCAATACAGGACATTTACTTTTTCTTGCTTCTAGCAATATAAATCCTTTTGATCGTGTTTTTTTTTTTTTTTTTAATAATAATTGAAAACAGAAAAATTAGAAAACTGTGCCTTTTCATTTTTACGTTGTTGGGGATTTACAGTCCAACCCCATAAAGAGACCAATGCCTCATCTGGGCCAACTATGGCCCTGTCCCAAATGGCACCATAAACCCTCACGGTCTTCCAACGAGTCCACACTTTCGTGACGTAATGTCGCTTTGAATGTCGGGTAGAAGTCCGTTGTGGAGCTCGCACCAGTGTGGACTCGGCAAAAGTGCGCATCGAGGGCGCATATTAACCGCAAAAGGAGGAGTTCACGAGCACCCTTCTGAAACCTAATAATGACAAATGGGACATCCTACAGTAGAGCTGAACGATTTTGGAAAATAATCTAATTGCGTTTTTTTTTTTTTTACCAATATTGCAATTGCGATTTAATATGCGATTATTTTTTACGCTCTTTATTTTCTGTATTATTCAACAAAGATGAGCAATAAATCATTGTATAGTAATGGTGGGAATCTTTAGGAACCTCACGATCAAATTCCAAAACAATTCTTAATGTACTTTTTTTCTTATTAATTAATCGTATTAATAAAACTTTAAATCTTTTTTTTTATTTAATTACGTATGTAATTGTAAGTACTTTTTAAAATGTTTACACATTTAAAAAATTAAATTAAAACAATTGCATGTTAAGAATTTTAAATATATAAACTAATATAGCTTCAAAACAAAAGCTAGTAAATAATAAAAAAACATGTTACAAGCAATGAACAAAGAGTGCTTTCAGTATTTAAGAGTATCTGAACGTTTTCCATTCAAGAGTGAGTGATTATTAATGATGACATCATAGACAGCGGGAGATTCAAACTAATGCACAGATCTCTTTTTGATGATTTATGCTCCTTTCGTAAAGGTGAGAAAGAGCTGTTGACACATTTGTTTTTCGAATGTAAAATTATTTTAAAATACGTTTTTGGAGGGATTTGACAGATTTTATCTTTAATTTAGTGAAGATTAATTATTATTTTACATTAGGGCTGGGTATTGACACAAATTTCACAATTCGATTCGATTTCCATTCACAAGCTTTCGATTCGATTCAATATGGATTATTGTGGATATACAGTGGGGAGAACAAGTATTTGATACACTGCCAATTTTGCAGGTTAGCCCACTTACAAAGCATGTAGAAGTCTGTAATTTTTATCATAGGTACTCTTCAACTGTGAGAGACGGAATCTAAAACAAAAATCCAGAAAATCACATTGTATGATTTTTAAGTAATTCATTTGCATTTTATTGCATGACATAAGTATTTGATACATCAGAAAAGCAGAACTTAATATTTGGTACAGAAACCTTTGTTTGCAATTACAGAGATCATACATTTCCTGTAGTTCTTGACCAGGTTTGCACACACTGCAGCAGGGATTTTGGCCCACTCCTCCGTACAGACCTTCTCCAGATCCTTCAGGTTTCGGGGCTGTCGCTGGACAATATGGACTTTCAGCTCCCTCCAAAGATTTTCTATTGGGTTCAGGTCTGGAGACTGGCTAGGCCACTCCAGGACCTTGAGATGCTTCTTACGGAGCCACTCCTTAGTTGCCCTGGCTGTGTGTTTCGGGTCGTTGTCATGCTGGAAGACCCAGCCACGACCCATCTTCAATGCTCTTACTGAGGGAAGGAGGTTGTTAGCCAAGATCTCGCGATACATGGCCCCATCCATCCTCCCCTCAATACGGTGCAGTCGTCCTGTCCCCTTTGCAGAAAAGCATCCCCAAAGAATGATGTTTCCACCTCCATGCTTCACGGTTGGGATGGTGTTCTTGGGGTTGTACTCATCCTTCTTCTTCCTCCAAACATGGCGAGTGGAGTTTAGACCAAAAAGCTCTATTTTTGTCTCCTCAGACCACATGACCTTCTCCCATTCCTCCTCTGGATCATCCAGATGATCATTGGCAAACTTCAGACGGGCCTGGACATGCACTGGCTTGAGCAGGGGGACCTTGCGTGCGCTGCAGGATTTTAATCCATGATGGCGCAGTGTGTTACTAATGGTTTTCTTTGAGACTGTGGTCCCAGCTCTCTTCAGGTCATTGACCAGGTCCTGCCGTGTAGTTCTGGGCTGATCCCTCACCTTCCTCATGATCACTGATGCCCCACGAGGTGAGATCTTGCATGGTGCCCCAGACCAAGGGAGACTGACCGTCATCTTGAACTTCTTCCATTTTCTAATAATTGCGCCAACAGTTGTTGCCTTCTCACCAAGCTGCTTGCCTGTTGTCCTGTAGCCCATCCCAGCCTTGTGCAGGTCTACAATTTTATCCCTGATGTCCTTACACAGCTCTCTGGTCTTGGCCATTGTGGAGAGGTTGGAGTCTGTTTGATTGAGTGTGTGGAAAGGTGTCTTTTATACAGGTAACGAGTTCAAACAGGTGCAGTTAATACAGGTAATGAGCGGAGAACAGGAGGGCTTCTTAAAGAAAAACGAACAGGTCTGTGAGAGCCGGAATTCTTACTGGTTGGTAGGTGATCAAATACTTATGTCATGCAATAAAATGCAAATTAATTATTTAAAAATCATACAATGTGATTTTCTGGATTTTTGTTTTAGATTCCGTCACTCACAGTTGAAGAGTACCTATGATAAAAATTACAGACTTCTACATGCTTTGTAAGTAGGAAAACCTGCAAAATTGGCAGTGTATCAAATACTTGTTCTCCCCACTGTATATCAGATACAGTTCATGGCAAATTTTCTTGAGGAAAAACATTCTTAACTAATGCTGTAAACTATACATGGTAGTCAGTTGGTACATTACTGTAATATTGAAGGTTAACATTAACTGATTTAAATACAAACATAAATTACACTGTTTTTTATAATAATGAAGTTATAATACTAACTTTACAATTACATAATCATATTTCTACTCCAATTCGTTTTTTGAAATATAAACATTTAAATGGTGGCAATCATAAAAACTTGACGGATTTATTCAAACATGCATGAATATTGAAGAACATTAAAATTATAATAAATAGCCTATGTAATGTGGTGCATATATTTATCAAAATGCTAATCTCTAGAGTTCATTATAGCTGACTAATGAGTTTATGGACACTGAATAGAAATGTGACATCATTGTTTACAAGTTGTTTTATTGACGTCTTTCCACGGTTGAAACAGTGAGCGATTACATGTGACGTGATAAAGATTTCAGTGCATTGTCCTCGACGTTCATTCATGTTTATTTTGCGCTGTAACTAGTATTAAAGCGGAGGAGATGATCCGTTCACGTGCGCTTGAGTTGAGCGGCACTACTGTGATCCGTCTCACTCATTAAACAGCGCCAAAACGGTACTTATTTTTTTAAAATTTCGTAATAAAATGGACGTCATTTGAAATCTGAGACTTTGTATATTATCAAAAGTAACAAAGCACAAAGATTATTGCGATTCATTGGATGGGAGGCGTGCTACAATGTTCCATTCATTCATCAACTGAAAACAGGATGACTAATCGATTCTTGGTTCGATTAAAGAATCAATATCGTTCATAAAAATGAGAATCGATTAAAATCGAGAAATCGATTTTTTTTTACCCACCCCTATTTTACATTAAAGGATATTATTGTATATTATGAAAACAATGTTAACAAAGATCTTGAATACATTGTTAATTTATTTATATTGCTGGCAAAATTTCATATACATGAGTAAATTTCAACAAAAGTATGTAAATTCATCCCCAAAACTTTAAGGCGTTTATAGTGGAATTTGACTCTGTTATGTCTTCTTTGAAATTGTTAAAAAACAAAAAGTCATTAACATGTTTAAAATATTATGATATAATTTTCGGATCCCCTGCCACCAATTAATGCCACACATTGTTGTGCACTGCTGTATGTTATGCTATGTTTGTTATGTGTTCCTTCTTCAAATAAAATAATTAAAAGGAAAAAAAAAAGATCTCTTTGGAAATATAAGATGCGGTTTGTCCTGTCTGTTTAATTCCTTAAGACATTACTGACTGTGTTCACATTAATTTTGCGTCATAAAAGCATTTTGGGACGCGCACAGGCGCATGCGCAAGCACTCTTCACACAGCGCGGCGCGAGCATTTGAAACTGAAAGCCTTCTTTCAGTGAGTTTAATATTTTTCATATATAAGCACACTGCATTCCTAACGACATAAACGACGCCTTCGTAGAGCATTTATAAGGAAAATACCGGCGAGAACACACACTGTTAGCGTAACATCAAGCAAAGTTTGGTAACGCTTTAGATTACAGCCCGGAAAGTACTGTGTAACTAAAGCGAATTTACAGTGTAACTTTCGGTAATTATAGTGTAACTATAAAGTAAGTGTGTGTAATTATAAGGGAACAATATGTAATATTTGGGGAATAAAGGGGTAACTATCAGGAAAATTAACAAATGATTTACTTAAAGTATTTTTTAATTAAGGGGTAATTATCCATGTAGTTACAGGGTAAGTGTGAATCTGCTGGCTGTTAATAGTTTCATGTCTACAATAAAAAACACGTACAAAATCTGATATCACTCAGAAACATTTATTGAAAAACAACTTAATTCAAAATAGATTTATGACAATTCTTATTAATATTTTTAAAATAAACTTTTCATTTCAAATAATAACGTCCTGACAGAAAGTGACAGCAGCACGTTTTATCCCTTTTTTGTTTCTCTTGATTGGCTCCTCCTCTTGTTCCTCTTCTTCTTTTTCGTTATTTCCACTGATGGATCTTAAGAGCAATCCCATGTCTTTTGATATTCTGTATTATTATTTATGAAAAGAAAAAGTACATCCAGAGATGATCTCATAATTTACTAATCTTTTCACATCTGACCAACTGTTACCAGCGCGTGCGCGAGTAAAGAAGCTTCAAGCTTTCATGACGGTCTCGCGCGAGTGGCAACTCTGTTTCTCTGGCGTCTCTGTCTTCTAGTCTTGTTTGTTTCTCATTGCTATTATCATATATTATGTTATTGTTTGTTTACTGTTGTGAGCATTAATTGAAAAAATGAAAATAAAAACAGACGGCATCCGCGTGACCAGTCACACTTCAAGTTACGTCAAGCGTGAACTCGACCCTCTCATTCACGCAGATGACTGCTGGTCGGAAGCGATAGTTTACCGTTTAATTTTTTTTTTTTTAAATATTGGTATTTTTCTTACAAACACTTAACGTTTCACTTCAGAAGACATTGATTCATCAATTTGGATCGTATGGATTGCTGTAGTTATTGCTGTATGTGCTGTTTGATGCTTCAACTTTTAGGAACCCAAAAGTCAGCGATTATTTATTTTTTTGTGTTCATCTGAAGAAAGAAAGTCGTATACATCTCAGATGGCATGAGGGTAAAAGATGAGTAAACGGTGAGGACATTTCTGCGTGCACTGTATTTTCTTTAAATACATAATATAGCTACAGAATAGCTAGAGACATAGGATTCCTTCTTAAGATTCATCTGTGTCAAGAACGAATAAGAAGAGGAACAAGAGGAGGAGAAGCCAAGCAAGAGAAACGAATAAGTGTTGTAAATCTGTTTTAAAAAAGTTGTTTTTCAAATAAAGATTTCCGAGTGATATCAGATTGTGTACGTGTTTTTATTGTACTTACCCTGTAACTACATGAAACAAGAGGGGAACAAACACCACTTTAATTTACAGCCCGCAGATTCATACTTACCCTGTAACTACATGAAACAAGAGGGGAACAAGCACCACTTTAATTTACAGCCCGTAGATTCACACTTACCCTGTAACTACATGAAACAAGAGGGGAACAAACACCACTTTAATTTACAGCCCGTAGATTCACACTTACCCTGTAACTACATGAAACAAGAGGGGAACAAACACCACTTTAATTTACAGCCCGTGGATTCACACTTACCCTGTAACTACATGAAACAAGAGGAGAACAAACACCACTTTAATTTACAGCCACAGATTCACACTTACCCTGTAACTACATGAAACAAGAGGGGAACAAACACCACTTTAATTTACAGCCCGTAGATTCACACTTACCCTGTAACTACATGAAACAAGAGGGGAACAAACACCACTTTAATTTACAGCCCGTAGATTCACACTTACCCTGTAACTACATGAAACAAGAGGGGAACAAACACCACTTTAATTTACAGCCCGTGGATTCACACTTACCCTGTAACTACATGAAACAAGAGGAGAACAAACACCACTTTAATTTACAGCCACAGATTCACACTTACCCTGTAACTACATGAAACAAGAGGAGAACAAACACCACTTTAATTTACAGCCCGCAGATTCATACTTACCCTGTAACTACATGAAACAAGAGGGGAACAAACACCACTTTAATTTACAGCCCGCAGATTCATACTTACCCTGTAACTACATGAAACAAGAGGGGAACAAACACCACTTTAATTTACAGCCCGTAGATTCACACTTACCCTGTAACTACATGAAACAAGAGGGGAACAAACACCACTTTAATTTACAGCCCGTGGATTCACACTTACCCTGTAACTACATGAAACAAGAGGAGAACAAACACCACTTTAATTTACAGCCCGCAGATTCATACTTACCCTGTAACTACATGAAACAAGAGGGGAACAAACACCACTTTAATTTACAGCCCGCAGATTCATACTTACCCTGTAACTACATGAAACAAGAGGGGAACAAACACCACTTTAATTTACAGCCCGTAGATTCACACTTACCCTGTAACTACATGGATAATTACCCCTTAATTAAAAAATACTTACAGTATAAATAATTTGTTAATTTTCCTGATAGTTACCCCTTTATTCCCCAAATATTACACATTGTTCCCTTATAACTACACACACTTACTTTATAGTTACACTATAATTACCGAAAGTTATGCTGTAAATTCGCTTTACTTACGCAGTACTTTCCAGGCTGTAATCTAAAGCGTTACCCAAAGTTTCTCTCAGCGCATATCCTGTGCAATGAAGCCCACGAATGTCATTGTAATTTGCTTCAACCTTTCCGAACTTTATATTTTATGGTTCGAGTGTTGTGTGTGTGTGTGTGAAAGAGAGAGAGAGAGAGGAAATGGAAGCAAGAAGAATACGGGTGTTTCTAAAACACACGCAGCGACATTGTGCACCTGCAGTTAAAATCTAAGCTCAGAATTGATCCAGAATCATTGGAGAGAGGATCTTTTCTCCCACCCCTATTATATGGTATGACCAACACAATATTAGATCGATTAAACACAAACTGTTATTTCCTTTAGGCCAGGCTTGTAGGCGAAATGTGCCGTGTAACTTGCTGTATGTGGCCCAGATGTAGCCCATGAGACCTTTGCCGCTGCCAGAACTGAGCCATATGTGCCATAGTTGGCCCGGCTGAGACCCGGATATGTATGCTATTGCCAGCAACACTCAGGTTGAGCCATCGCCGTCATTCCATGTGTATGTGGGCCAGAAGAATGTGGGAGATGTGGGCCACAACTGGGCCAGATTCCTATCTGGATCCATTAGGCTGATAGGAAAGCTCAAACGTGAGAATGAGTAAAATTATGCACAATATTTGCAATCCCATGCCGAAATTCAAGCCCTGTGACACCAACAATATTCATCCGGAGCAAATGAAACAAGTGAGCGGAGGCAGGTTTGTGTGTAACTCGCTGTCAGAGAGATGAGAGAGAGAGAGAGAGAGAAAGTGCAGCTGGCATCATGCATCTATTCTGCGGAAAGCGTTTCAGATATTTCAGTATGTATCGAAAAATCTATACTACATTGCACTTAGTTTACTGTTTCAGATGCCTTTTGAAAAGACTACTATTGAAAACATTCTCATGTTACACAGCATGTTTGAGCTTCTCAAGAACCAATGAGGTTCATTCTCATGTTACGCAGCACGTTTGAGCTTCTCAAGAACCAATGAGGTTCATTCTCGTGTTACGCAGCACGTTTGAGCTTCTCAAGAACCAATGAGGTTCATTCTCGTGTTACGCAGCACGTTTGAGCTCAAGAACCAATGAGGTTCATTCTCATGTTATGCACCACGTTTGAGCTTCAGCAAGAACCAATGAGGTTCATTCTCATGTTATGCAGCACGTTTGAGCTTCAGCAAGAACCAATGAGGTTCATTCTCATGTTACGCAGCACGTTTGAGCTTCTCAAGAACCAATGAGGTTCATTCTCGTGTTACGCAGCACGTTTGAGCTTCTCAAGAACCAATGAGGTTCATTCTCGTGTTACGCAGCACGTTTGAGCTCAAGAACCAATGAGGTTCATTCTCATGTTACGCAGCACGTTTGAGCTTCTCAAGAACCAATGAGGTTCATTCTCGTGTTACGCAGCACGTTTGAGCTTCAGCAAGAACCAATGAGGTTCATTCTCATGTTACGCAGCACGTTTGAGCTTCTCAAGAACCAATGAGGTTCATTCTCATGTTACGCAGCACATTTGAGCTTCTCAAGAACCAATGAGGTTCATTCTCGTGTTACGCAGCACGTTTGAGCTTCAGCAAGAACCAATGAGGTTCATTCTCGTGTTACGCAGCACGTTTGAGCTTCAGCAAGAACCAATGAGGTTCATTCTCATGTTACGCGGCACGTTTGAGCTTCTCAAGAACCAATGAGGTTCATTCTCGTGTTACGCAGCACATTTGAGCTCAAGAACCAATGAGGTTCATTCTCATGTTACGCAGCACATTTGAGCTTCTCAAGAACCAATGAGGTTCATTCTCGTGTTACGCAGCACGTTTGAGCTTCTCAAGAACCAATGAGGTTCATTCTTGTGTTACGCAGCACGTTTGAGCTTCTGCAAGAACCAATGAGGTTCATTCTCGTGTTACGCATCACGTTTGAGCTTCTGCAAGAACCAATGAGGTTCATTCTTGTTACGCAGCAGGTTTGAGCTTCTGCAAGAACCAATGAGGTTCATTCTTGTGTTACGCAGCACATTTGAGCTTCTGCAAGAACCAATGAGGTTCATTCTCATGTTACGCAGCACGTTTGAGCTTCTCAAGAACCAATGAGGTTCATTCTCGTGTTACGCAGCACGTTTGAGCTTCTCAAGAACCAATGAGGTTCATTCTCGTGTTACGCAGCACGTTTGAGCTCAAGAACCAATGAGGTTCATTCTCATGTTACGCAGCACGTTTGAGCTTCTCAAGAACCAATGAGGTTCATTCTCGTGTTACACAGCACGTTTGAGCTTCAGCAAGAACCAATGAGGTTCATTCTCATGTTACGCAGCACGTTTGAGCTTCTCAAGAACCAATGAGGTTCATTCTCATGTTACGCAGCACATTTGAGCTTCTCAAGAACCAATGAGGTTCATTCTCGTGTTACGCAGCACGTTTGAGCTTCAGCAAGAACCAATGAGGTTCATTCTCGTGTTACGCAGCACGTTTGAGCTTCAGCAAGAACCAATGAGGTTCATTCTCATGTTACGCAGCACGTTTGAGCTTCTCAAGAACCAATGAGGTTCATTCTCGTGTTACGCAGCACATTTGAGCTCAAGAACCAATGAGGTTCATTCTCATGTTACGCAGCACATTTGAGCTTCTCAAG
>CM077192.1:1124626-1149626 GCA_039654105.1 Coreius guichenoti | reverse complement strand
TGATTTAAGGATGTTTTGAGTTTGTGCTGGAAAACAAAAATCCTGAGGAAGAACATCATTTTTTGCAGTGCATGCAATTAAATTTAGGGCCATATTTTTGTTGTTTTATAGTTTATTCTGTTTTAATTTTTCTGGACTCTGCTTTACTGGTTGGATTAAATGTGACTGACTCTCGTTCATCTTCTGAACACAAATGAAGATATTTTGTAATAAAATGGGAAAGATTTCTGTCCTCCATTGACAGGCTAAGCAACTTCCACTGACGCTTCAGAAAGTTCATAAAGAGATGGTGAAACTGATCCGTACGGATCGAGCGGATTATTCCAGATGTTCTGAAGAGACTCGATGGCTTTATATGATGAAGGAAAGTCTGACGGGTTTGGAACGACATTAGGGCGAGTCAATGATGACAGGATTTTCATTTTTGGGTGAACTATCCCTTTAAATGACTGATCTACTTTTGATTTATTCCTCCAAAATTTGACAAATTCCGTGTCATTCTGCATTATACAGTAAATTACATTTTTATGAATGGATTCTGCAATTCCATCCAAAATCATAGGACCCTAATTTAATGCCATGATATCGAATTTAAGACTTTCTGATCCAATTTAAGACATTTTTAAGGCCTTAAATTGTAGAAGGTCAAATTAAGACTTTTTAAGACCCACGGAAACCCTGATAAATAAATCAGCAAACGTCACAAAAGCAAAAGCTTTCCAAAAACTTGATATAGGAATCTCAACTAACTACAGATACCAAATCTAGAGGACGGCTTGGAGTTTTATGTCATTTTACATGAATTTCAATATCTTCAATCCTTCTATATAACTGCTGTACAAGGTCATTTTGTCATGTATCTCTCCATTATTTAATGAAGAATCAGGAATAAACACCAACCTCTTTGTTCTTCTGGATCTCTCAAGTTCTCTCTGTCTTCAGATTTCAGTTCTTCCTGATGGTTTGGAGGAGCTGATCTGTCAAAACCAAAAATAAATCAGCGTGACCCTGGAGCACAAAACCAGTCATAAGTCTCATGGGTATATTTGTGGCAATATGGTCAAAATTATGCCAAAAATCATTAGGATATTAAGTAAAGATCATGTTCCATGAAGATATTTTGTAAATTTCCTGCCATAAATATATAAAAATGTTATTATTAGTAGTAATATGCATTGCTAAGTACTTCATTTGGACAACTTTAAAGATGCCATACATCAATGGAAAGCTTATTTATTCAGCTTTCAGATAATGTATACATCTCAAAAATTGACCCTTATGACTGGTTTTGTGGTTTTTCGTTCACATATTAAGCATCTATCTATCTTTTTTATTTTTATATTGATCTGTACCATAATTACCATATAGTTGAAGGAATGGTAAAAGTCAAGAATTTATGCTATCGGAATTATCGTAGTTTCCTAGTTGAAGAATTAGACATGAACGCCCTTCTCAAAGCAAAATTTGAATGCGATGAGTTCGTAATCTCGACTTCCGACGTGGGAAGTAGGACATTTCCGACAGCACGTGAAGGCATTAAGAATTCATAAGAACCCTAAAACGAGCCTGTTCTTGTAATGAATTGTTTGGTAATAAATTCACAATTTTTTGTTGTTTGAATCAGCCTGAGGAGATTGACATTCTTAAAGTACCCAGCTATCATTCCCACAACATTCACTAATGTTTTGTAAGGGTTGTGTAACTGTTAAGATAAAACATTATTAATGAAAAATTCTTAGTCTTTATGATGTTGTTTTTACTTGATGAACGCGTTCTCAAAACATCGAGAGAAAACATTTTCAGAACATATTTTCTGAATGGTAACCTTGGAATATTACAAATAAACGTTCAAAGAATGTTATTTCGTGTTATTCTTCTAACATTATCGTAACCTTTCAAATAGCGGTCTAATCGCGAGAAAACGGCCATTTTACCCGATTTCACATCAAACGGAGCATTAGCGATAAACTGCCAGAATTACCTAAAAACATCAATTGGATTTGTGATCGCTTCACGTGACTTGAAATCCACATACCGTTATATTTATACAGGCATATATCGTTTTCAAATAATTTTAGCTAACTCCTACCAATAATTCAAATTCTTTCAAAATATCTGAATTTCAACGTCTAACTTGTCATTTACCTCAGGTGTTCACCGCTGGTTCTAGTTTTTGTGTTGCTTTAACATTATTTTTCATAGAGTATGAAAAAAAATGTAATTAGATGCTGAACCATAATTCTAGTCACTGTATAATGACAAAAATAAAATAAACATTGCGCTGACAGCATCTTTGTAAATCTCGCATCTGACACCAATAAAACATAATTAATTAAACAAAGCAATAAAAATGACATACTTATCTTTACAGCTCCTCCAGATCGTGTTCTTCTACGTTTTATGGCTGCTGAAAAACAACTATGGTGAATTTCTACCACCTAATGGACGGAAGTGTGAACTGCATATGAAAATATGCAGCTCGGAAGCAACTCGAGTTGCCATTGCCACAGATTCTTTTAAAAAGTGAATATTGTTTACACTTTTTACGTTTCATTTAGCAAAATATTGTTTTGATTATAGTCACATAAATCGTGTCCTTGGATATTAATTAATAATATATTGATAACTGTCTATCTTGCCAATATTGTTAAAAAAAAATAAAAATAAAACACCTCATAAATTTTACTCATACTACAGATTTTAACAAACGCTCCGCGGGAGGTTCAACCGAATCATTAATAATCGGTTGAAACGGTTTCGCGAATCGAATGCGGATTCTGAACGATGCTAATCCAGCGCTAGGTGTGTCAGCACGACATAAACAAAAACAAATGCGGTTAAAAAGAGCAAAATATCCGTATTTCTTTAATTAGAAAACGATATAAAAATAACTGTAAACACAAATTATATCCTTAAATAAATTCAATATTTCATAAGACAAAAGTTTTACAAGAAGTTTTCATAAGACAATTCAAAATCTGATTAATATAAGACATTTTAATGAAGACAAGCGAACTTGGTGCAGATCTGGTGATAGAATAGTTTATTCACTACAGTACTGAGATGCAATGTTGAAATCACTTGATTTGATTTAAATAAAAATATAATTTCATCCATAATCAGCAGCACAATATTATGGAGACTTGTTTCCGCCACTGAATAAAAAATAAAAAAGGTAATTGCGACTTTTTATCTCACAATTCAGACTTTTTTCCTTGCAATTGTCAGAATTGTAAGATATAAACATGCAATTCTGAGGAAAAAAGTCAAAATTGCAAGATATAAGTTTATATCTCGCAATTCTGACTTTATTTCTCCCAATTGCTAGTTTATATCTCACAATTCTGAGAAAAAAGTCAGAATTCTGAGATAAAAAGTCAAAATTGCGAGACAAACTCGCAATTGCAAGAAAAAGTCAGATTTGCAAGTTTATATCTCAAAATTCTTGATTTTTCCCAATTGCGAGTTTATATTTTGCAAATCTGACATTATAACTCGCAATTTATATCTTGCAATTCTGAGAAAAAAAGTCAGAATTGTGAGATAAAAGTCAAAATATAAATTCGCAAATGAAAAAAAAAGCCAGAATTATGAGAAAAAAAAGTTACAATTGCGGGAAATAAACTCATAATTGCGAGAAAAAAAAAGAATTTAGAAGAAAAACGCCAGAGTTGTGATATAAACTCGCAATTGCGAGAAAGTCAGAAAAGCGAGTTTATATCTCAAAACTCTGACTCGATTTTTCCATATTGCGAGTTTATTTTTCACAATTCTGACATTATAACTCGCAATTGTGAGTTTATATCTTGCAATTCTGAGAAAAAATGTGAGAATTGATAGATAAGTCAAAATTGCGAGAGATAAATTTCACAATTGCGAGAAAAAGTCAGAATTGCAAGATATAAAAGTTTATATCTCGCAATTCTGACATAACTTGCAATTGTGAGTTTATATCTTGCAATTCTGAGAAAAATGTCAGAATTGTGAGATAAAAAGTCAAAATATAAACTCGCAATTGCGAGAAAATGTCAGAATTATGAGAAAAAAGTAAAAATTGCGGGAAAAAAAACAATCTTGAGAAAGCAAAAAGTGCTAGTTTATATCTCGCAATTCTGACTTGAATTCTCCTAATTGTGAGTTTACTTTTCACAATTCTGACATTATAATGCACAATTGTAAGTTTGTATCACAGAATTGTGAGATAAAAAGTCGCAATTATCTTTTAAATAGATTTTTCCATGGCGGAAACAAGCTTCCATACAACATACACCTAACACACATTTTTTGCAAACAAATTACACTGGTGTGACAAAAGCGACCTGATTTCACAGACATGAAACAACATTCAGAAGCCTCACTCCACAATCAGTGTTTCAATCGGGTGATGCTTTTTCACATGAATCAGAAGATGGCGCGATTGCTTGAAACTCTTCCCACACAGAGCGCAGTGGTGCGGCTTCTCCCGGTGCGCCGTCTCGTGCGCGATCAGCTGCGGTAACCGAGCGAAGCCCTTCCTGCAGAGTGCGCACTTGTGTGGTTTTTCTCCGGAGTGAATCCTCTGGTGCTGCTTGAGCTGGTCGGCCGTAACGAAAGCCTTCCCGCATTCGAAGCACACGTGATCCTTCACACCGCTGTGGACTTCCTGATGTCTTTTAAAGCAATCCACCCGCGCAAAACTCTTCCCACACAGAGGACACAAGTACGGCTTCTCGCCAGAATGCACTTTAACGTGTCTCTTCAGCGCCGACGCGGTGATGAACTCTTTCCCGCACTGGTCGCAGTTAAACGACTTGATGGCGGAATGAGAGAGCTGGTGATCTTTGAGGCCGTTGATGTGTCGGAAACTCTTCCCGCACTGGTCGCACGTGTACGGCCGCTCTCCGGTGTGGATGGTCATGTGACTCCGGAGCTTCTCGTTCCGTATGAAGCTCTTTCCGCACTCCGGGCACGCGTGCGGCCTCTCGCCGGTGTGAAGTTTGATGTGTCTCTGTAGGTTTGCGTTGGACGTGAAGCTCTTTGAGCAGTGCGGGCACGCGTGAGGCTTTTCTCCGGTGTGTGTTTGCATGTGTCTCTTCAGTCTCGTCCTGCACGCCAAACTCTTCCCGCACCAATCGCACGTGAACGGCTTCTCTCCGGTGTGAGTTTTGACGTGCCGGACGAGTCTGGCTTTACACCCGAAACTCTTGCCGCACTCGACGCACGCAAAAGGTTTCTCTCCGGTGTGAATTCGGATGTGCCGCTCCAGCCTCGACTTCCGTGCGAAACTCTTTCCGCACTGAGGGCAGGTGAAAGACTTCTGGACTTTCCCTGAGAAAGACGTTTCCGGCGGTGAAGGAGACTGAGGTTTTTCTCCAGTGATGGAATGATGATGTTTCTTCCCCTCCTCCTCGTTCGGTTCTTCTTTTGCTTCCATTAGAACCTAAAAAAATGAACATAATACAAAGTCATGAAATTGGGATGGAAAAATAAACAAGGAAATATGAGTAATAAGATAAGCTAAACGTTAACTCTATCATGACAACATCGTGCAGGGGGGTCAATGAAAGGGGGTCCGTCGAAAAGGAGAAAATCTGTAAAAAAAAAAAATAAATAAGATTGAAATAAGTAAATAAATACATTTTATTAAAATTAATTAATTAATAAAACGTTTTATTAAAATATTACTGGGTTATTACACTGTTAAATAGATTAAAATAATAAAATAACAAAATTTCATTAATATTATTAAAATTAAATAAATAATACATTTAACAGTACATTACTATAGTAAGCAAAATATATAAAATAATTAGTGCCGTTTTATCGATTAATCGCATCTTGTATAACATTTTGTGTTTATATAATATGTGTAAAGTGTATATATACACTCACCTAAAGGATTATTAGGAACACCTGTTCAATTTCTCATTAATGCAATTATCTAATCAACCAATCACATGGCAGTTGCTTCAATGCATTTAGGGGTGTGGTCCTGGTCAAGACAATCTCCTGAACTCCAAACTGAATGTCAGAATGGGAAAGAAAGGTGATTTAAGCAATTTTGAGCGTGGCATGGTTGTTGGTGCCAGACGGGCCGGTCTGAGTATTTCACAATCTGCTCAGTTACTGGGATTTTCACGCACAACCATTTCTAGAGTTTACAAAGAATGGTGTGAAAAGGGAAAAACATCCAGTATGCGGCAGTCCTGTGGGCGAAAATGCCTTGTTGATGCTAGAGGTCAGAGGAGAATGGGCCGACTGATTCAAGCTGATAGAAGAGCAACTTTGACTGAAATAACCACTCGTTACAACCGAGGTATGCAGCAAAGCATTTGTGAAGCCACAACACGCACAACCTTGAGGCGGATGGGCTACAACAGCAGAAGACCCCACCGGGTACCACTCATCTCCACTACAAATAGGAAAAAGAGGCTACAATTTGCACGAGCTCACCAAAATTGGACAGTTGAAGACTGGAAAAATGTTGCCTGGTCTGATGAGTCTCGATTTCTGTTGAGACATTCAGATGGTAGAGTCAGAATTTGGCGTAAACAGAATGAGAACATGGATCCATCATGCCTTGTTACCACTGTGCAGGCTGGTGGTGGTGGTGTAATGGTGTGGGGGATGTTTTCTTGGCACACTTTAGGCCCCTTAGTGCCAATTGGGCATCGTTTAAATGCCACAGCCTACCTGAGCATTGTTTCTGACCATGTCCATCCCTTTATGACCACCATGTACCCATCCTCTGATGGCTACTTCCAGAAGGATAATGCACCATGTCACAAAGCTCGAATCATTTCAAATTGGTTTCTTGAACATGACAATGAGTTCACTGTACTAAAATGGCCCCCACAGTCACCAGATCTCAACCCAATAGAGCATCTTTGGGATGTGGTGGAACGGGAGCTTCGTGCCCTGGATGTGCATCCCACAAATCTCCATCAACTGCAAGATGCTATCCTATCAATATGGGCCAACATTTCTAAAGAATGCTTTCAGCACCTTGTTGAATCAATGCCACGTAGAATTAAGGCAGTTCTGAAGGCGAAAGGGGGTCAAACACAGTATTAGTATGGTGTTCCTAATAATCCTTTAGGTGAGTGTATATAAACAAACTTTTATGTTAGATGCGATAATCGTTTTGACAGCACTAATAATAATGTAACTTAATAAAAATTAATTTTAGATTTATAATATTAATTTTTCAGTGTATAAATTGGGTGTTTATAAAAAATAGATGCGTTTTAAATTTTAGAATGAGGGTCCCTCACATGAGAATGATCATATTTGGGGGTCCATGGTGTCTAAAATATTAAAAATGTAGAAAATTCTATGCAACCATGCAAGGTCATTTTGTCATGTCTATGTAATAGGATGAGCAAATCTGCAATCTATCCATCCATCTATAACCCTTTCATCAGAGTTTAACTTAACATTTACCTGAGATTTTGTTGATTGGGATTCAGTTGTTTAAACATAAACAGTTTATCACAGACTAATAAAATAAATGCTGTATAAAAGCGGTTAAGATTTTACAATAGTTGTAGTCCATACCTAGTTTGCCTCAGTCTGTTGACACCAATGAAATGAGCTCCAAGTGAGATCTGAAGACATCAGCATAATGAATGAGGTGAAAACAGCAGCTATTCACATGAACAGTCGACACTAGTGGTGTGTAATTCACCAACCCCTGATACAGAACAATTATAAAGCTTAAATAGTCAAAATAGTCTCTCAGAAGTGATGATTTAAGTAATTTCCGAGAGTGATGCTCGTTGAGTATATTTGCGTAGCGCCTTATGCTGTTTATTGTTATCTGATTTATTTTCTCCCGTTTGAATATATTTTGTAGTAAAACTATTTACGTTTACTTAACTGTTATTTCTTTTTCTTTCTTTTTTTGAACACGAAAAACAACAGTATTCTGAACTACATTATATCTAAATTCCCATTGAGATTGCTTTCGAAATTCAACCAATAAAAATACGAGTTCAAGTTTACAGATATTGTAAAAATTAAACACCAACAGTGCTGTAATATAACTTACACAAAGACATCAATATTGTCCGCAGTCAAGGAACCGTCTTCTGTCTTCTTCTGCCATTTCATAGCGGAAGGCACAACAGCGTGAAAAAGCATTTCCGCCACCAAATGGACTGGAGGCTATATTGTCCAGATGTTGCGGGTGGAGAAATTATGATAAAATATAAACACCGTCTGAGCAGTAAGGGCGTTTTCTTTTTCTTGCTTTTACGGGAGACTTCTGCTTATAACAGTTCATCTGAGGTGCCAGTGACGGTTTTTCCAACGGCCAATAACGGTCAACACCCGTTTGAAATCAACTGTAGTTTTTTTTTTTTTTTTTTTTAAACTGTAGTTTAGCAAAAGCTTTCCAAAAGTTCTAAGAAACTAATAAACATTTTTTTTTAAAGTTAGCCTGAATAAAAAAAAAGACAAAAAAAACAAAAACAAAAAAAATCTTACAAATCTTGATTTAACATGACCTGGACTGGGTACGCTGGGGAAACATACAACACAAAATATAAACTAAATATGCAGTTTTTATTATTTATTTATTCTGACTTTCTATGTGTGTATTGATTTAGAAATTCTGAATTAGAATCATGACAAATAGCAATAAAGTACTTTGAACTGAACAGCGTCTCCTGCTGGTGCTGAATGAAACTAGACATCACTTATAAAACACATCCTAGAGTATGATTCAACTTTTACACGTTATTTATCGATTCATTGATTTAACATAACACTGATGTACCCGTACATCAGGTTGTATTCTAATGACGTTCAATAAAAATCGTGTTTTGATCGGGTCCTTCCTGTAAATGTGCTGCGGTCCCTTTAAGTGCGACTCCATTTCTCAGAGAAATTTTATCAAAGTTCCTGAAAAAGTCAAAGGGTCCGAATCCACTCCGAGTTCTTTTTTAATGAGGTTAAGACTCTGACACCTGGATGAACCGAAGAACTTAAGCAGTTCAGCTAATATTAAACACCGAAAGAATCTGTCATAATTATTATTTTCATCTTTTCATCAGCAGTTTGGATCAAACCGGACCAGAATCCACAGACATGACGAGTGAGTCCAGAATAACAACTAAACATCTGTCTATAACATCATACAACTTTATACAATATTCTTGTACTGTATAACAGATAACTCTGCATACACGCACACAATTCATCAAATACTACACAAACAATAATAACACGCAGTCGTTCACACAACATTACACATTAATACACGAATCTTCACACATCGCTGGTCTGAACCTGTAATTTGATGTTTTTATTATTTGGCACTATTGTAGGATTGATGTCGCGTTAACTTCATCAATATCGGTTTAAAAAAAAAAAAAAAAAAAAAACTAAATTCTGTAATTCTTCAGATTAGGTGAATGTTTAACCAGGTCAAAGTACTCAGTGTAATAGAGTTTAAAGTCCTCATGAACATTAGATCTGATTAACAGCTTCATCTTTAACGGAACTGACGTAACAGTTTTTTGCATACTATATATTTAGGGAAGTATACATAGTCTGCGTATAAGTCTGTGTGTTGAACATAATGCATACTACATACTATTACTTAAAAATAGTATATAAAACAGTATGAAATAACATGCTATGATACAATCTTTTGTCAGCTTGATGAAATGGGTAAATGTACGGAAGCCTGTTTCCGCCACTAAATAAAAAAATTAAAAGAGTAGGCCTAATTGCGACTTTTTTTTTCTTCTCACAATTGCGAGTTATAAAGTCAGAATTGTGGCTTTTTTTCTCAGTCAGAATTATGACTTTATATCACGCAATTGTGAGAAAAAAAGTCGCAATTAATCTTATTTTTTTATTTAGTGGCGGAAACGGGCTTCCGTATAAATGTGTTGAACTACATACTATTATTTTAAAAAAATCGTATATGATACAGTATGAAGTATGCTATGATAAAATCTTTTGTCAGTTTGATTGAATGAGTAAATGTGTTGAACATAATGCATATTACATACTAATATTTAAAAAATAGTATATGGAGTATAGTATATGACTATATGAAACAGTATGAAGTATGCTATGATAAACTAAATCTTTTGTCAGTTTGAATAATGAGTAAACATGCTAAACAATGCACACTACATAGCATATTATTTCATATACTATTTTTTAAATAATAGTATATGAAGTAATATGCTATGATAAAATCTTTTCTCAGTTTTATCGAATGAGTAAATGTGCTAAACATAATGCACACTACATACTAATATTTAAAAAGTATATGAAACAGTATGAAGTATGCTATGATAAAATCTTTTATCAGTTTGATCGAATATTGAGTAAACGTGCTAAACAATATATACTACATACTATTATTTTAAAAAAAAAAATAGTACAAGACAATATGAAGTAGTATGATATGATAAAATCTTTGTCAGTTTGATTGAATAATGAGTAAATGTGCTAAACATAATGCATACTACATACTAATATTTAAAACATAGTATATGAAACAGTATGAAATAATATGCTATGATAAAATCTTTGTCATTGTATTTAAATATAATGAGTAAATGTGCTAAACATAATGCATACTACATACTATTATTTAAAAAAATTGTATAAGACACAGTATGAAGTATGATATGATAAACAAAATCTTTTGTCAGTTTGATCGAATACTGTGTAAACATGTTAAACAATGCATACTACATACTATTATTAAAAAAAGTATAAGACACTATGAAGTAGTATGCTATGATAAAATTTGATCGAATGAGACAATATCAGGTAAAAACCTGTTAATTTGCCAAGTGCATTGCATTGTGGGAAACATTATCCCACACGAGTATTTCATCTGCACAGTTTATTTTAGAGCACTTGCTGCACGCCGTCTGCACGCTGCAGAAATAGTGCCACACACACTCTCTCGGTGATGCAATTCTTGCTGCATGGTTGCCGCAGCAACAGAGTGTTGTAGGGGAATCCTAAGCCCCTCCCCTCTGCTGATGTAGGAAGGGAGTGGCCCCGCCTCCACTACTGCGCTAAGAGATCCCCAAGCCCCGCCCCCTGCCCGTATCTTCCTGCTCTGATAAGAGAGCCTCTCTCTCTCTCTCTCTCTCTCTCTCTCTCTCTCTCTCTCCATCCGTCCGGTGCGCAGACAGACAGGCGGCAGCATGTCCGACCCCAGCGCAGCTCCGGCACAGAGCAAGAGCAAAAGTAAAGCGGTCAAGAGGGGCAGTTTCCACAGCCGGACCAGCCCGGGTGAGTCTCACTGCAGCAGAGAGACAGGCGGGGTGGGGTGTGATACGGGACAGTGTCTCCAGAGCAGTTCAGGCCGCTTTCAGAGTTTCTCTTCCTGGAAAATTAATATGACAAGAAATCATTTTATTTTTTATACTAATCTTTTCTCCTCATCATTTCATGACGTGGTTTCTAATCATGAATTAGTGAGCAGAAACTTTTGATATTTTAAATATGATATGATAAATGCGGAGTGCGAGAACGTGGCATTCTGGGAAAATGTTCGTCCAGGCGTGTCACGCGAGAGCTCATGAATTACACAAGAGCGTGTGCGTCCTGCCTCAGAAAACACGGACACACGCGTGTGACACGGGCGGTCCATGACGCTCGGAGGGGTTCATCTGAAAAATACCACGAATATTAACAATATATGAACACACAATAATTTAAGCCAAAATGAATATGAGAATACATTTAGTATATAAATATAACAGCATAAATACTACTAATACTATGACTACAGAAAGTAATCAAATAAATATAATAAAAACACAATAAGATTTATAATATATAATAACAATAATATATAACATGATAACTGTATAAATAATATAACAATAAAACAAAACAATATAATAATGATAAGATATTTATAATGCATATTATATTTTTTATTGTTGTGGTCTTATTATTTACTTATTCTTGTGTCAAAAATAGGAATACATTTAAATTTAAAGAAGTCAAAATCTACTAAAATCTGATTTATTATGTGATAATTATGAACTATTCTGACTTTTTATCCCATAATTATGAGTTAGTATGTCATAATTGACTTTTTGTGTCACAATTTTTAACATTATGACATTAAAAGTCAAAATTGTGACTTAGAATATCAATTTTAGCATTTCATAATTTCAACGTTTTAATGTCGGAATTTTGACTTTTTATTCTCATAATTATAACTTTTTAAGTCATAATTTCAATTTATCTCATAAATATGACTTAGTATGTTATTTCAATTTGTCATAACTTTTTAAAAATCTTTTAATTATGATTTAGTATGTCAATTTTGACCTTTTATGTCATAATTTTAACAATTTGTCATAATTATGACATTAAAAAGTCATACTTGTGACTTAGTATGTCAATTTTAGTATTTTATAATTTTAATGTTATAACTGTCAGAATTGTGACTTTTTATTCTCATAATCATAGCTTTTTAAGTCATAATTTCAACTACTCATCTCATAAATATGACTTGGTATGTTATTTCAATTTGTCATAACTTTTTAATCTCATAATTATGATTTAGTATGTCAATTTTGACTTTTTATGTCAATTTCAATGTTTTGTCATAAATATGACATTAAAAAGTCAAAATTGTGACAGCATGTCAATTTTAGTATTTCATAATTTCGATTTATTAATCTCATAATTATAACTTAAATCATACTTTCAACTTTTCATCTAATAAATATGACTTATGTTATTCATTTTTTTTAAATGTTAATTTCAACTTAGTCATAATTTCTTTTATCCACATAATTATGATTTAGTATGTCAATTTAGACTTTGTCATAATTTCATAACTTCTTTTTAATCTCAATTACGATTTAGTATGTCAAAATTTTGAGTTATGTCAATTTCGACTTTTTAATGTCAAAATTTCGATGAAAACTTTAAATTCAAGTCAAGTCAAAATATGGTTAAATACTGTAAAATAATAAAAAAGTTATATATTTAAATATGTATTGTGTGCGTGTGTGTGTGTGTTTAATACTCAGTAAACAGTGAGAAAACTATATATAGTGTCTGGTACTGTGTTTTAGAGCACCATCTGCTGGCTGGAGAGAGTGTGTGTGTGTGTGTGTGTGTGTGTGTGTATGTGTGTGTTGCAGTCATTTTGGGCTGAAGGGTTATAGAGTTTAAAGGACAGTTAATCACAGAGATCAACCCGTATCACACACACACACACACACACTCGGGACGACCTGCAACTGTCACCTGCAGTTCTCATGCCTTTAAGACTCTCAAACATACACACACAGAACGAACACAAATCTCTCATTAGTGGCACAATGTGTGTGTTCAGCCAATCCAGTCACAGCTTCTAAATATGAACCCTTGTGTATGTGAGTCTATAAACCTCAGTCTAGACACTCGGTAATAGACAATAACACAGGTTCAATCTGTGTGTGTGTGTGTGTGTGTGTGTGTGTGTGTGTTTAAGTTCCCTTCACAGTTTACTCTGCTCAATAACCATCCAGTTACACAGTAAAAGACCATCTGACTGAAATATGACCATTTCTTCTGTTTTTAAGTGTCATTAGGGGGCGGGGCTTATCTGAAACTTTCTGATTGGTTGTACAGAAATTAAAAGTAACAAGTTTTTATAAACAATTCGCTTGGAGATGCAAAAGAACCATGTATTTGAGTTTGCAGATGATACCTGCTGAATGAAATCCGTTCGCTCGGCGGCCATCTTGGAAACGCCCGCGAGCAGCTATTGGTCGTCAAGGGCAACTTTAAACGCAGACAAAAACATTTGGTTAAAAACACCAAGATATGAACACGGTTTTCAGAAAGTGATACATGCATTAAGACGACGTTTATTTCTAGAAATCTAAAAACTTATTCGATTGTTACTTTAGCGAATACATTTCTAGATATGCAAAACGTAACGTTACGTTTAAATAAAATTGAAATCAGAAATCATAAGTGTCCATCATAAGCTCAAATCACACAAATAAAACGATATTTTTCAGGCTGGTTCAGCGAAAATGTGTTCTGGCTCGCGATTGGCTCGTTGGACTGAGAGGCGGGGCTACAGCTTGCATGTTGAGCGCTATGATTTCTCTCGTCCTCTTATAATAACTCTGAATAAACATTCAACGTAATGAGGTCATGTGTATGGAAGCACAAAAAAATCATGCTTTTGTTAATCATAATTATGACATAAGTCAAAATTCGGGCATAGAAAGTCATAATTTCAACTGACAATTTTGACTGCTTATGTCAACCTCATAATGTCATTATGGGATAAAAAGTCATAATTTCATATTTTTTATGTCAATTCAGAATTTGTCGATTTTTACTTTTTAATCTCATTATTATGACTTAATATGCCATAATTTTATAATTTCAGTTTTTCATCTAATAATTATTACTTAGCATGTCAATTATGATTTAGTATGTCATAATTTAAATTTTTTATTACAATTATGACATAAGAAGTCATAGTTATGGCATAGAAAGTCATGATTTCCAATTGAATTTTTTAATTTCAAAGTCAATTTTGATTTGTTGTCAATTTTGACTTTTTAAATCTTATAATTATGACTTGATATGCCATAATTTCATTTTTTTGTCATAATTTCGATTTTGTAAGTTATAAATTAAGCCAATTCTGAACTTTTCATATCATAATTATAATTTAGCATGTCAATTATGACTTAGTATGTCAATTTCAACTTTTTATGTCAATTATGAATGTCAATTTTGACTTTTTAAACTCATAATTATGATGTAATATGCCACAATTTCAACTTTTTGTCATAATTTTGATTTTGTCAGTTATAACTTAATGTCGAACTTTTCATCGCATAATTATGACTTGGCATATAAATTATGACTAAGTAATAGAATATCGTAATTTCATATAGTCAATTTCGATTTATGTAAATTTAAATTTTTCATCTCATAATTATGACTGTCAGTTTAAATTATGACAAATTTTACTTTTTGACTTTTTATCTCATAAGTATGATTGTCAATTTTTACTTTTTACCATAATTATGATTTAGTATGACTTTTATCTCATAAGTATGATTAATATCATGATTTTGACTATCTCATATTTATTATGATTTAGTATGTCATCATTTTGACTTCTCATATTTATGATTGTCATAATTTTGACTATCTCATAAGTATGATTTAATATTTCATTTTGACTTTTTATCTCATAATTATGATTTAGTGTCATAATTTTGCCTTTTTATCTCATAATTATGATTGTGTCATAATTTTGACTCTCATAATTATGATTTAGTGTCATAATTTTGCCTTTTTATCTCATAATTATGATTGTGTCATAATTTTGACTCTCATAATTATGATTTAGTGTCATAATTTTGACTCATAATTATGATTGTGTCATAATTTTGACTCATAATTATGATTTAGTATGTCATAATTTTGACTTTTTATCTCAAAATTGATTTAGTATTTCATCATTTTGACTTTTTATCATAATTATGATTTAGTATGCCATAATTTTGACTTTTTATCTCATAATTATGATTTAGTATGTCATAATTTTGACTTTTTATCTCATAATTGATTTAGTATGTCATCATTTTGACTTTTTATCATAATTATGATTTAGTATGCCATAATTTTGACTTTTTATCTCATAATTATGATTTTGTTTGTCATACAGAGTACATACTGCACAGTACGCTAGTGTTGCAGTGCAGTCGCAGCCACACACACACACACACACACACAGAGAGGTCTGTTCCTGCTGGTCTTCCCAGGATTCCTCTGTAAATGCAGGGGTGGGTTGTGTTTAAACACACAGTGGTGCGTCCCACCACCGACCCCCCCCCGGCTCCATCTGCAACGTGGTACGAGCCAATCGTCCCGACACACACTGAGAGAGAATCAGCTGCAGAGAGACACGCACGGACTGACAGACAGGAAGTGCTTTTTATCCTGAGCATCCCAGCGGAGATCAGGTACTGCGTCCAGGGACCTCTGAGTGTGTTTATGGGACATTCTCACAGTGTGTGTGTGTGTGTGTGTGAGGCACGTTTATTTTCACTGGACTGAGAGGTTTCAGTGGAATGTCGTGGAACGTGTGTCACATGATCAAGGTAAAGTCACATGACGAGGGTCAAACTCTTCATTGTTCCGACAGGAAAGTTCTTGTTAATTTTCTCTGCGTTTTAATGTGTATCTCGACGTTACTGCTGGAAACGTGAGAGAATCTGAATGTTTCTGTGTCACCTGTGCTGGACTCTAGTGCACTACACCGAGTGTGTGTGAAGCGTGTGTTGGTGACACTGATGGGCGCGTGTGTCGTCTGCAGACGCTCCACAGCCCGTGTGCTTTAACAAGCATCAGACGCGAGGTTTTAGACTGCCATTAAACTGACCTTACTGACAGAAACACAGAGTTAGATGGTATATTTCTACTCCGCCGATCAAACTTCAAACAAGTGTTTTGATGTACTGTAGCGATTGGCTGCTATGCGGTTGCTAGGGTGTTCTAAGTGATTGCTTGGATGTTGCTAAGTGATAACTAGGGCAATTGCTATGGTGTTGTGGCTGGTTGCTATGCAGTTGTTAGGGTGTTGTGGCTGGTTGCTATGCAGTTGCTAGGGTGTTGTGGCTGGTTGCTACGTGGTTGCTAGGGTGTTCTAAATGATTAATTGATGTTGCTAAGTGGTTACTAGGGCAATTGCTATGGTGTTGTGGCTGGTTGCTATGCAGTTGCTAGGGTTATGTGGCTGGTTGCTATGCAGTTGCTAGGGTTATGTGGCTGGTTGCTATGCAGTTGCTAGGATGTTGTGGCTGGTTGCAATGTGGTTGCTAGGGTGTTCTAAATGATTACTTGGATGTTGCTAAGTGGTAACTAGGGCAATTGTTATGGTGTTGTGGCTGGTTGCTATGCAGTTGCTAGGGTGTTCCAAGTGATTGCTTGGATGTTGCTAAGTGGTTACTAGGGCATTGCTAGTGTGTTGTGCCTTGTTGCTATGTGGTTGCTAGGCTGCTGTGGTTGGTTGCTATGTGGTTGCTAGGCTGCTGTGGTTGGTTGCTATGTGGTTGCTAGGCTGTTCTAGGTGAGTGTTAAAGCATTGCTAGTTGCAAGGGAATTATAGGTGATTGCTAGTATGTTGCTGAGTGCTTGCAAGGGCATTGCTATTGTGATGTGCATTGTTGCTAGTGGTTGCTAGGGAGTTGTGGCTAGTTGCTATGTGCTTTCTTCCTGTCTGGCATGAAAAGTCTCAGTGACCTTCGGGTTCCTCCAATGTACTCCTCTGGAGTGTTTTTATCGTTCAGCAAGTGAAAATCGTGAGTGAACACATGACTATGAGCAGCAGAACTGGTGATTGATTATGATTAGATTATAATAAGTGTGTTCTCTGTGTAGATCTGTGTGGTTCTGCTGAGCAGAGGCCTCTGATGTCCCAGCGCTCTCTGCCCGGCACTCCGGTCACACACAAACACCTGCCCATCGACCTGCGCACATCCATGGACGGCAAGTACAAGGAGATCGCAGAGGTGTGTAACGTCTGTGTGTGTCTTTGTAACACGTGTGTAACGTGTGTGTAATATGATTGTGTGTAACGTGTGTGTAATATGAGTGTGTGGAATGTGTGCGTGTAACGCGTGTGTGTAATATGAGTGTGTGGAATGTGTGTGTGTAACGCGTGTGTGTAATATGAGTGTGTGGAATGTGTGTGTGTAACGCGTGTGTGTAATATGAGTGTGTGGAACGTGTGGGTGTCACATGTTTGTAATATAAGTGCGTGTAACGTGTGTCGTGTGTAATATGAATGCGTGGAATGTGTGTGTCAAATGTGTGTGTGTGTAACGCATGTGTGTAATGTGTGTGGAATATGAGTGTGTGTAACGTGTGTGTCTTTGTAATGTGTGTGTGTGTGTGTGTGTGTGTGCGTAATATGAGTGTGTGTAACGTATGTGTGTAATATGAGTGTGTGGAACGTGTGTGTCTTGTAACGTGTGTGTGTGTAACATAAGTGTGTGTAAAGTGTGTGTAATATGGGTGTGTGTAACCTGTGTGTAACCTGTGTGTAATATGAGTGTGTGGAACGTGTGTGTGTGTGTCGTGTGTAATATGAGTATGTGGAACGCGTGTGTAATATGAGTGTGTGGAACGTGTGTGTGTCTTTGTAACGTGTTTGTGTAACGTGTGTAATATAAGTGTGTGTAACGTGTGTGTAATATGTGTGTGTGGAACGTGTGTGTGTGTCGTGTCTAATATGAGTGTGTGGAACGCGCGTGTGAAATGTGTGTGTGTGTGTGTGTGTGTGTAACGTGTGTGTGCAACGTGTGTGTAGCGTGAGTGTAACGTGTGTAACGTGTGTGTGTAACGTGTGTGTGTAACGTGTGAGTGTAACGTGTGTGTGTGTGAGTGTAACGTGTGTGTGTGTGTAACGTGTGTGTGTAACGTGTGTGTTGCAGGAGCTGCTGGCGAGGAGTATGACGGACAGTGACATGCGTTGTGCTCCGTATGAGTTTCCTGAAGAGAGTCCCATAGAACAACTGGAGGAGAAACGCCACCGTCTGGAGCGACAGATCAGTCAGGACATCAAGTAAAACACACACACACACACACACACACTGTGTCCTAACCTGGTTTAATGCAACTAACTAATGTTTCCATACGCACTGAAAGCGAGTCTGAGCTCATCAGAACACAGTGGATGTTTAATGAACATGTGAAGTGTGATTCTGGACCAGATCCACTGGGATTTATCGCTAACCGTCATAACTCTATAACAAGAAGAAATGCTGAACAACTGCAATAGTATTTTTATAATATTTTGTTTTTATTAGTGCTGGGCAATCGATTAATCGCATCCGAAATAAATGTTTGTGTTTACATAATATATGTGTGTGTACTGTGTGTAATTATTATCTATATATAGATACACACACACATGCATGTGTATATTTAAGAAAAATATGTTATATTTATATATAAAATATTAATATTTATATATTAGATAAATTATATAAATATATATACAGCATATACATGCAAATATAGTGTGTGCATCTATATGATATCTATACACATGATAATTACACACAGTACACACACATATATTATGTAAACACAAACTTTTATTTCGGATGCGATTAATCGATTGCCCAGCATTAATATATATATATATGAAGAGATATGTATGAGATATGAATATTAATAAATATTCATTATAAATTAAATAATAAACTTTAAAATGAGTAATAAATTAACTATTATTAAGATTAACAAATATTACTCATATTTAAAAATATAATTAATATTACTATTAAATTAATTATATTATATACATTTTTATATTTTTTCTACACAGAATAACAGAAAGTTAAAATTCTGCCATAATATTACCCCAAGTAACAAAACCTCAACTAATTACATACAATAAAATAATATTACATAAAAAATATAAAATTAGAACAATAATAATAATAATACATAAATCAAAAATTCTAATATTTATCGATAATATTTTATCATATTATTTATTATTAATAATAAGCTATTTTAATGTATTTATTAAAGCAAAGTTATAATTGAAGTGAAGTAAATGTATACAGAAGTCACTGACGTGTGAATGAGTCGACGGCGGATCGTGGGAAGTGTTTCAGTCTTGCATTCACACACACACTTTGAGTGTTGTTTTCCTGAATGCCGCACACAGAAGCGCTTCTAATCGCGCTGCACCTGCTCAGCCGTTTGTTTGTGATCTGTGTGAATTCTTTGCTTCGAACACACTGACCCAAAACACCCGACAAACAGCGCAAGCGTCCAGAATCACAGATTCATCAGTGTGTGTTGCTTACAGATGCTTAAACACACACACTTTCTGCTGCGACAGAGAGTTTCAGATTCCCTCGGCTGCATTTTAAATGAAAGTCAATCAGCGTCAGTCGGAGTGATTTATACTCTCTTCTCGTGTGTGTGTGTGTGTGTGTGTGTGTGTGTGTTACTCACTCAAATCTGCTGCTTTGCCTCACGTCCTTCAAGGCTTGAGCCCGAGATTCTGCTGCGAGCCAAACAAGACTTCATGAAAATAGACAGCACAACCGACCTGGAGTGAGTCTCGTCCGTCCGTGTGTGTGTTCGTCTCTCTCTCCGTCTGTCTCTCATGGTGTGTGTCCGTCTGCAGGTTCCTGAAGGACAGTCATGAGGACGTGGTGGACCACCATCACACGGAGCGCGAGGTGCTCGTCGAGAGAGAGTTCCAGCGCGTGTCCATCTCGGGAGAGGAGAAGTGTGGGGTGAGAACGAGAGAAACACACTTTACTAAGAGTTCGTTTGAGTCAAAATACTATAATAGTGTAGAAATAAAGCGCTGATCATAACATTCAAAATGAACTAATTCAAATGAGCTAATATAGAAATCACTAATAAAACAAAAACATCTTTTCGGTATGATTTTTGTACTGGAAAACACACGAAACTACTTTAACGTTCTTAAAACAAATATTAAAACTAATTAAACTAATATTAAAATCAGCCGTTTACTTTCAAATTTAATGAGGTTCATGATGGAAATGTGCATTTTTATGCATTTTAACAAGTTAATATTTCGTATTATTTTAATAGTGTATAAATAATACTAACGCACTGATCAAAACAATCAAAATGAATGAATTCAATTGAGCTAATATAGAAATCACTAATAAAACATCTTTATCGTTATGATTTTTGTACTGGAAAAAAACAAAACTACTTTAACGTTCTTAAAACAAGATCAATTAAAAGTATTTAATGTAATATTAAAATTTGTTATGAAATACACAAATATTCTAATATTAAAATCAGCCGTTTACATTTAAATTTAATGAGGTTTATGATGGAAATGTGCATTTATATATATACTTACGCATTTTAACAAGTTAAAGTATAAATTAATATTTTTTATTATTTTAAATTAAATTCTATTATATAAAGATATTAAATGTATTACCTCGAGATATTAAATTCTTTTATCTCAAAATATTAAATTATCTAAGTTTTCTCTAAGGTTTGTACTTAAATGTATTATCTCAAGTTATTAAATTCTATTATCTAAAGATATTACATTTATTATCTCACGATATTAAATGATCTAAGTTTTCTCTAAGTTTTGTTCTTAAACTATTATCTCAAGATATTAAATTCTATTATCTAAAGATATTACATTTATTATTTCGAGATGTTAAATTATCTAAGTTTTCTCTTAGGTTTGTTCTTAAATTTATCTTAAAATGTTAAATTCTATTATATAAAGATATTAAATGTAAACTATCTCAAGATGTTAAATTATCTAAGTTTTCTCTAAGGTTTGTTCTTAAATTTATTATCTCAAGTTATTAAATTCTATTATCTCAAGTTATTAAATTCTATTATCTAAAGATATTCAATTTATCATCTCAAGATATTAAATGATCTAAGTTTTCTCTAAGTTTTGTTCTTAAACTCTATTATCTCAAGATATTAAATTCTATTATCTCACGATATTAAATGATCTAAGTTTTCTCTAAGTTTTGTTCTTAAACTCTATTATCTCAAGATATTAAATTCTATTATCTCACGATATTAAATGATCTAAGTTTTCTCTAAGTTTTGTTCTTAAACTCTATTATCTCAAGATATTAAATTCTATTATCTCACGATATTAAATGATCTAAGTTTGATCTATATTAATAGATCAAACACAAACATTAATACTCACTGATATTAATGATCTAGTGACGCACTGATCAAAACAATCAAAATGAACTAATTCAATTGAGCTAATATAGAAATCACTAATAAAACATCTTTATCGTTATGATTTTTGTACTGGAAAAACACGAAACTACTTTAACGTTCTTAAAACAAGATCAATTAAAAGTATTTAATGTAATATTAAAATTTGTTATGAAATACACAAATATTCTAATATTAAAATCAGCCGTTTACATTTAAATTTAATGAGGTTTATGATGGAAATGTGCATTTATATATATACTTACGCATTTTAACAAGTTAAAGTATAAATTAATATTTTTTATTATTTTAACTCAAAATATGAATATATACTATAATAGTGTATAAATAATACTAACGCACTGATCAAAACAATCAATTAAAATTAATCTGAAAATGCAATATTAAATGTACAAATATAGAATGCTATTAATAAAATGTAAAACAAAGTTATAATATATGTAATATTCAAATTAGTATAAAAGTATGCAGTTAATGTTATACATATATTTTGTTTTTGCAGATTATTTTCACTAATATAATATATTTAATATATTAAATTCTATTATCTAAAGATATTAAATTATCTAGGTTTTCTTTAAGGTTTGTTTGTACTTAAATTTATTATCTCAAAATAGTAAATTCTGTTATTTCAAGATATTAAATTATCTAGGTTTTCTGTAAGGTTTGTTCTTAAATTCTATTAAATTCTATTATCTCAAGTTTTTAAATTCTATTATCTCAAGATATTAAATTTATTACCTCGAGATATTAAATTCTATTATATAAAGATATTAAATGTATTACCTCGAGATATTAAATTCTTTTATCTCAAGATGTTAAATTATCTAAGTTTTCTCTAAGGTTTGTTCTTAAATTTATTATCTCAAGTTATTAAATTCTATTATCTCAAGTTATTAAATTCTATTATCTAAAGATATTCAATTTATTATCTCACGATATTAAATGATCTAAGTTTTCTCTAAGTTTTGTTCTTAAACTCTATTATCTCAAGATATTAAATTCTATTATCTCACAATATTAAATGATCTAACTTTTTCTAAGTTTTGTTCTTAAACTCTATTATCTCAAGATATTAAATTCTATTATCTAAAGATATTACATTTATTATCTCAAGATATTAAATTATCTAAGTTTTCTCTAAGGTTTGTTCTTAAATATATCTTAAAATGTTAAATTCTATTATATAAAGATATTAAATTTATTACCTCGAGATATTAAATTCTATTATCTCAAAATATTAAATTATCTAAGTTTTCTCTAAGTTTTCTTCTTAAACTACCTCAAGATATTAAATTGTCTAAGTTTTCTCTAAGGTTTGTACTTAAATTTATTATCTCCAGATATTAAATTCTATTATCTCAAAATATTAAATTCTTCTATTATCTCAAGATATTAAATTCTATTATCTCAAGATATTAAATTCTCTAAGTTTTCTCTAAGTTTTGTTCTTAAATTCTATTATCTCACAATATTAAATGATCTAACTTTTTCTAAGTTTTGTTCTTAAACTCTTATTATCTCAAGATATTAAATTCTATTATCTAAAGATATTACATTTATTATCTCAAGATATTAAATTATCTAAGTTTTCTCTAAGGTTTGTTCTTAAATATATCTTAAAATGTTAAATTCTATTATTTAAAGATATTAAATGTATTACCTCGAGATATTAAATTCTATTATCTCAAAATATTAAATTATCTAAGTTTTCTCTAAGTTTTCTTCTTAAACTACCTCAAGATATTAAATTGTCTAAGTTTTCTCTAAGTTTTCTTCTTAAACTACCTCAAGATATTAAATTGTCTAAGTTTTCTCTAAGGTTTGTGCTTAAATTTATTATCTCCAGAAATTAAATTCTATTATCTCAAAATATTAAATTCTTCTATTATCTCAAGATATTAAATTCTATTATCTCAAGATATTAAATTCTCTAAGTTTTCTCTAAGTTTTGTTCTCAAATTCCCCTTGTTTTAAGGATGTTTATATATTTTGACTGTAAAACAGATCAAATAAACTGCTGGCTGATGACTGAATGATGTGTGTGAGATTTGCGCTGCTGTGCTCAGGTGCCGTTCACCGATCTGGTGGACGCAGCGAAGTGTGTGGTGAAGGCCCTGTTCATCAGAGAGAAGTACATCGCTCTGTCACTGCAGACCTTCTGTAAGACCACGGCCCGATCCCTGCAGGAGCTCGACCAGAGGCCGCTGGACGTCAGCGTCTACGAGGACCTTCGCGGGAGTCCCGTCGACTCAGGTGTGTGACGTGTGTGACGCACACACACATGCATGTACACAACACAACCCAGTTCTGACGTCTGTCTGTGTGTCTCTCAGACATGCGCGTTCACATGCCGGTGTCAGAAACGCACCCGTACGATGGGCAACACATGACGAACCTGCCGGCCGACGCCGGATACAGCTGCACCATGGTGGACGGAGTCATTCACGTCTACACCGCACAAAACCCCATGGACAAGTGAGTTTCAGGGACCAACGGCTGAAAACGGCCTCTGAATGAGCTAAATTTAGCTAGACCTCCTTTTGGAGACGTCCTCGAAAGGAGAACTGGATCATGAACACACACGTGTACATCAGACTAACTGAAATATATTCTAATAAACAACAACAACAACAACATCGGGTTAAATAATGACTTATTTCATCCTCAGAAATTGAGAAAAATCCATTTAATAGAGACATCAGTTGCATTATTAGTTCGATTACATTAGAGAATAAACAAAGATATAATATTTGTATAAATTTATATAAAATGTATATATATTTATATAAAATATTTGAATGTTAGGTGCAATTAATTAGTTATTTTTTTAATCGACTGATAGCACTGATTTGTTTGAATAAATATTGTAGTATTACTTTAAAAGTAAATAATATAAAAATAATAATAATAATAATAATAATAATAATAATAAAAGAGCCACACAGTGCAGTGCTTTCTGGGATTTCCAGTCAGGATGCAGAATTTCAGTTCGAATTTTAATTAAACAAAGTAAAAAGCCGAGATTTGCATATCCAGGGTAATAAAATTATAAATAAAATACAAATTAAATTACTAATATAGTAATTATCAAAATAAAATGCTATAATTATAAAGAAATATTGTAATTCTATATAAATAAAGGACTATATTATTGGTTATTATCGTCAACAAACTAAAACCATTAAAAAAAAAACATTTTTGTTACTTGAAATAAATAAATGTTGTTTTTTAATGAAACGTATTTTATTTTAGC